>OU015755.1:16951074-16979706 GCA_907169655.1 Acomys percivali | reverse complement strand
GTGTGTGTGTGTGTGTGTGTGTGTGTGTGTGTGTGTGTGTGTGTGTGTGTGTGTAAAGAAGCCAGAGGACATTCTTGGGTGTTATTCCTTAATCACTGCCTGCTTTTTTTTCCTTTGGAGACAGAGTCTCTCATTGGTCTGAAACTTGCCAACTACCTTAGGTTGGTTAGCCACATACCTGCAGGGACCCACCTGCCTCCATCTTCCCAAGTCTGTGATGACAGGTATGTGCCCCCATGGCCAGGTTTTTACAGTCAACTTTCAGGGATGGAACTCAGGCTCTTGTGCTTGCAAGACAAGCATTGCAAGGAACCAGCCCTTGACCCTGAAGGGACACTGTCATTGTTTCTAGGTTGGCCATGGTGGCAGAGATGAAGGTTACTAATAGGTGCAACAATGTGGACTCCACTCACCAGAACTGAGATAGCTACAGCTGCTCCCAAGTGCCAAATCTGCCAATATCAGAGGCCAACGCTGAGGTAAGGCACCATTGCCCAGGGGTGACCAGCCATTAACCTGATGGCAGGGTGACTACACTTGGCCATTTCCTTCACATAAAAGGCAACACGTTGTCCTTATTGAAATAAATACTTATAGATTTGCATTTCCTGCATGGAATGCTTCTGCCAAAACTACCAGCCATGGACCTCCAGGATACCCTAGCCACTGTCATGGTGATCCCCACACAGCACTGCTTCTGACAAAGGAACTCACTTCACAGCCAGAGAGGTGCGACAGCAGGCCCACAGTCATGGGATCTCCTGGACTTGCAGTCATAAATTCTGGTACCAGTTTCTACCTTAGGTTTCTATTGATGTGATGAAAACACCATGACCAAAAAAGTAACTCAGGGAGGAAGGGTTTATTTGGCCTGAATCACAGGCCATTGAGGGAAACCAAGACAGGATCTCAAATTGGGTGGGAACCTGGAGGCAGGAGCTGATACAGTAGCCATGGAGGCGTGCTGCTTACTGGCTTGCTCAGCTTGCTCCCTATGGCTTGCTCAGCTTGATTTAAAAAAAAAAAAAAAAAGAATCCATGATCACCAGCCCAGAATGGCACCACCTACAATGTTCTGGGCCCTCCCACATCGCTCAGTAATTTGAAAATGCCCCCACAGTCTTGCCTACAGCCCAGTTTTACTAGACAGTTTCTCAATTCAGTTTCCCTCCTCTTAGATGGCTTTACCTTGTGTCAGATTGACATAAAACTAGCCAGTACAGGTCTATTATAGAGGATACAAATAACTCAAAACTCATGAAAGCCAAGAGCAAGCAGACATCGTCTCTCTGTCCCTCCATGCCAGCCTGAAGGCTAATGATGAAGGCATCGCTAATTGGATCCTCCTACACTGGCTATTCTGTGCACTTTGGCTAAGAACAAAATGAACCCTGAAAGTGGTTTCCGTGAAAACGGAAAAATTCAAGGTTTTAAAGTAGAAACTTCTTGCTAATTCTGCTGAGAGAGGCATCAATGTGTGTTGGGCTGGGCTGGGGTGACCAGGGCCTCTCTCCTCTCCCAGAAAGGAGCAGCAGCAGCAGCAGCAGCAGCAACCTGTGCTGACACAGTGCTGGCTGATCTGCCCAAAGCTAATGCCAAGTGCTCCCTCCATTAACCCTCTCCCCAGGAATCCCAACCCCAAGCTTGAGATAAGGAAGTCAGTGCTCAGCTGAAAGTCCTCACTGCTGAGGGCAGGCTTGGAGGTTGAATGAGCTCCCAGCTCCTTCCCTTCCCAGAGCTCTGGGCTTACAGGGGCCCAGAGAGTCCTGTGTGGTTGTCATCCCAGCTGACCATCCCCAGCAGGTTGGGAATGGGTGAGAAGAGACATGCACAGTCTAGCCTGCTCTCTCCTTCCTGCCAGGCAGGCACCTCCAGGACCAAGGCAGGGAGCTAAACCCAGACCAAGCCACCTGTGTGTGATGGTTGATGGAGAAGGAACCCACTGCCCAGGAGGGATGCCCGTTAGATAAGACAGGGGGTTTATAGACACCAGTACCAGAGACATCAAACACTAAGTCAATGTCACAGAAGCAAAAAGTAGAAATGAAACTTTCCAAGGAAGGTTGGGGAACATAGTTTCTAGAACATTTAAGCTGACCTCAGTGGAGCATCAGGGAAGCTGAAAAAGAAAAATCATGGGCAACCTCTGAAGGTGAGCTTTGGATGCAATGCTCTTGTAGACCCAGAATCTGAGCTCGGGGACAGCTAATGGATTTATCTTCCTTGTTAAGGATCCTAACCTCCTTTTCAGAAACGATGGAGGTCTTATAGTACCAACCTAGATGCAGTTGGTACAAGCTGTGGCCTAGAGGGACAGAGGGACAGAGGGACAGAGGGACAGAGGGACAGAGGGAGAGGGAGAGGGAGAGAGGGAGAGAGGGAGAGAGGGAGAGAGGGAGAGAGGGTGAGAGGGAGAGGGAGAGAGGAGACTTCCCTCTGGCTTTATAGAAGGAATTTGTATGGGTGCAACACCTGTTAATTAAGAAAATCTATGGCCTAAAGCTGAGGCAGGAAATAGAAGGTAAGATATCTGGCAGGCAGAAGGGATTCTGGGATAGAGCCAGGTGTGTGGAGTCAACTTGCAAGTTGTGAAAAGGACATGTGGCCGAATGTAAGTTAGAATATATAGGTTATTTTAAGCTATGAGCTAGTGACAGAAGAGCCTAGCTATGTGGCCTAGATATTTGTAAAATAATAATTGATTCTCATGAGTCATTATTCCAGGACAAACCTTCTGTACTGGCTAGATTACCCGAGAGTTTCTAGATGACAGGTAACCCGAAGATTTGGGTTAAATCATGTGAAAAGACACGGCAATGAAACCTTCTAGGCATTGACTCTAGAGCTGCTTCTGACCCTCTACCTTAAATTTGAAAGGCCAAGAGCTGGGGTCCTGCTGGGGTCCACATCCTCTCCCAGGGCTCTACCCAGCCTCCCTCCTTCAAGGGATGCTATCCTGGGAGGGCGTATCTTGCCATGTCCTGGCAGGGAGTATCTATCTTGCCATGTCCTAGGAGGGCGTATCCATCTTGCCCACTTTGCCCTTCTGCTGCCAATTGACTTTGTGCCTCCTCTTGGTAACTGAGGATATTGGCTCTTGGATCACATTACTTTTCCAACATGTGTCACTTTCTGGCCTCATTAACCACTTCCCTTCTGCCTCCCTGTCTCCAAATCTTTACAGCAATTCCCCCTGGCTTTGCCCAGGCACCCTCATCTCCCCAGTTCTCCATAACTATTCTTCTCTAGTTTCAAACCCATCTTCCACCACCCCCCCTCCATATTCAACTCTCCACACCATCAAGATCTCTGGTTTCCAAGCTAACTCATAAAGTTAATTGTTCTCTCATCTCCATACTAGTGACATTTAACTGGTGACTTTATTGCCCATCAGACCTCTGAACTGACTTGCCTTTCTCGGCCTCATACATCCCATGACCTCACTACTCCCCACGGCTTCACTTCTTAAACTTTCTACTATTTCAAAACTGCCAGAGCGAGGGTTGAGCTTCTAGAACACAAACCGTCAGCGGACAAACCCTAGCAAACAATGTCACCCAACTTTACAAATCTTTTATGCAGTTGCAAATCACAAAGATGGCAAATTTTGAATGCTTCCAACAAAGTTGATGTTAAAATTAATCCTCATGTGAGGTATTAAGAAGTAGAATCGGACTGGGCGTAGTGGTGGCGCACGCCTTTAATCCCCGCACGGCAGGGGCAGAGGCAGACAGATCTCTGTGAGTTCAAGGCCAGCCTGGTCTACCTAGTAAGTTTCAGGCTAGCCAGGGTTACACAGAAAAATTCTGTCTCAAAAACCAACCAGCCAAACAAACAAACAATAAAAAACAAAAGAAAAAGGAAATACAAAGAAGAAGAAGCAGGAGGAGGACCACGTGGGGTTTTCTGAGGTCCCCTTACATCAGGAGAGGTTGATCTACTTATAACTAATAGACTAATGAGCTCTTTGTCAAGTGGTGGTGTCCTGAAAACAACCTCTCTCTGACGTGCTTTGTCTTTCCATGATATGCCATGACAGAGTCCCCACCAGTAAGAATGTCCCCACCAGATGCAAAGCACACATCAGAGCAATGTTCTTAAGCTTCCAGAACAGTGAGAGGAATAAGAATGTTTCCATATGTCCCCCACAGGCTCAAACACTTGGGTTCCAGTTGGTGGCACTTCTGAACCTTCTGGAGTAAGACCTTGCTTACCTGGAGGATAGATGCCACTGGGGGTGGGCTGTGAGAATTTATAGGCCTCCCCAACTTCTAGTTCATTGCCTTGGTTTCCTGTGTCACAAGATGTGACCACCCAGCTTCCTGCCCTTGGGGCTAAGCCTTCCTCACATTATGGAAGCCCAAATGAACTATCCCTTCTGTAAGTTAGTTTCTCGTAGTCATGATATTTTATAAGGGCAACAGAAAAGTTTCTAATAAATAATCAATCCATCCAGTGTTCCTCAATTATATCAACAGTGTTGTATGAGACTTACCCAGAAGCCTTTGTCTATAATTTGAATGCCTCAAGATACAAACCTAAGACCCCTTTAACTTCCTCAAAGGTCTCCTCCCACAGTGATCAACAGACCCTGCCAACACCAGCTCCATGACCTCCCTCCATATGTACAATTTTGTTCATCTCCACTGCCTTCTCTTTGGTTGAGGTCACCACCCTCCCTCATAGAAACTACTGGGGCAACTTCCTCTGGCTTCTTTATCTTTGAGCTCCTTCAGATCCATATAATACCAGGAAGGAGTTCCTTGACGTATCACTAGGAACCCCGCCCCCAGGCCTGTTAGGTCCTTGTCTTAGTCACTGCTCTGTTGCTATAGAGACACCATGACCAAGGCAGCTCTTATAAAGGAAAACATTTAAGTGGGGGGATTGCTTACAGTTTCAGAGGGTTTGTCCCTGATCATCATGGCAGACAGCAAACAGGCATTGTGCTCAAACAGTACTTAGAAATCAGGCAGCAGACAGGGGGGGGGGGGAGAGAGAGAGAGAGAGAGAGAGAGAGAGAGAGAGAGAGAGAGAGAGAATAGGCCTGGTTTGGGATTTTGAAACCTTGATTGAAGCCCAGCCCAAGTGACATATCTCCTCCAATAAGGCCACATCTCCAATCCTTCTCAAATAGGTCCACTAATTTTGGACCAAACATTCAAACATACAAGTCTATGGGGGCCATTCTCATCAAATCACCATAGTCCTGGACCATAGGGTTACTGCATAGTTTTCTAACGTTGTATTCCATTTATTTACTGATGTATAATAATACTAAAATTAATTTATTTCTAGATCTTGCTCTAGTCCAGTGGTTCTCAACTTGCAGGTTGTGACCATTTTGGGGGTTGAAAACACGTTCACAGGGGTTGCCTCAGACCATTGGGAAACCCAAATATTTATATTATGATTAGTAACAATAGCAATATTACATCTATGAAGTAGCAACAAAAAATGTGGAACTATATTAAAGGGTTGCAGCATTAGGAAGGTTGAGAACCATGGCTCTAGTCAAAATTGACTACAGTTTCTTTGCTAGTTCTCTGGCCCACCCTGCACCCCATGTCTTAGTTTAAGTTTCTATTGCTGTGATGAAACAGGATGACCAAAGGAACTTGGTGAGGGAGGGTTTATTTGGCTTACACACTCATATCACTGTTCATCATCAAAGGAAATCAGCACAGGAACTCAAGCAGGGCAGGAACCTGGAGGCAGGAGCTGCTGCAGAGGCCATGGAGGAGTGCTGCTTACTGGCTTGCTTTACATGGCTTGCTCAGCTTGCTTTCTTATAGAACTCAGGACCACCAGCCCAGGGATAGCACCACCCATAGTGGGGTGGAACCTTCCCCATCAATCACTAATTATGAAAATGTCCTGTAACTAGGTCTCATGGAGGTGTTTTCTGTTGACACAGAATACTGGAGACTTGGTAACTTATCAAGAAAGGAGTTTGTTTGGATCCATTCCTGGAGCCAGCCCCGGCAGCTGGACAGGGTGGCCTTGGAGAGGAGATAAGGAGTCTTTGATGGAGAACTGAGTCAGGCACAGTAGTCGGGGGAACCTTGCAGCTCTGACTGACCACCAATCAGATTGCCTCTTGATTGTTCCACAGAACAAAGACAGACTAACGATTATCCAAGAAGTGTAGATTATGTGTTTGAGTGTTTTATTACATGTCCAAGGTTCTACATTCAGTCACTATTAGAAAGTACAGCTAGAGAAAAATTTATTTTTTTATTAACACTATAAGTACAATTTAAAGTTATGTATGTCTCCCCCAAAGCAAATACATTTATTATATGACACCCTGCTTTCAAGCTGGCAGTATATGTAGTTTTAAAGCACTCCAGACAAACAGAAAACACCTGAACCAGTCTTTTTATGAATAGCAAATATTAATACATAACTCCTTTCCTTATATTGTTTCTTCATCTGTGCTATAAAGTAGGAAAATGTTATTTTAGTCTGTGTATTTTGCTTACCAAGTTCTATTCCTCCAGGGGTGTACCCTGGAAGATCCCTTATCTTTAAATGACATTTTCAAAGAGCTCTAAGAGTATTGTAAGAGGAGCCCTGAATCTATAACCTGCTCTTTACTCTGCACCAACTACACTGTTGGAGGTTGCTTAGGGGCAGGTACCCCAAGAAAAATTTTGGAGTTATGACCTTTTTATCTGTGCTTATCACAATCTCCAGGGCATAAGGAAGCCTTCCAAATAGGGCCAGATAAAGTTATTTCCCCTAAAAGGAGAAGTACATTTAAGACTTTTCCTAAAAAGACTCACACATAATTTTCTTGAGAAAAGACAAAACAAACAAAAACAAACAAACAAAACAAAACATAATGCAGAAAGTCCCCAAGAATGCAAAACTCAGAGACCAAAACCTAAAAAACGAGAGACAGAATGGCAGTGATTGTGGCGTTTGGCTCAATCCGGCGTTTGCCGGAACTGTGTCAGCCAGCTGTGCTGACTTCGTGACTTCATTTCCAGTAGATATGGCTGTGCAAGGCCCATGGACCTAGAGACTGTGAGGTCCAAGAGGAGCACCTGACTTCTGCTCAGCTGCAGGTTAGTATCTCCTGCTTCATCAGCACACGGCAGGAAGCAGTGGGGGCAAACAACATCCCAAGAGGAGAGGCAAACTTCTAGAAGTGTCATCACTTTATTCCAACCCGTACTGGAGTAATTATCCATGGTCCATGAGAGCTGTAGGAATCTCTCTTTAATGACAAAATGTACGATGCCTCAATCCTATTACTGTGGGAATTCCTAAGGGAAGTTTTAAATATCTATGCACAAGAAGGACAAAGATCACTTACGAAATACAAAATAAACAAGAATATACCAAGAATCAATGAAACGTATGTTAATTGGCACACTTTAGCCACTACATAATATACACACACTTCAAACATTTTGTATGTACATAAAACTATATAGTCTTTTAAAATATTCTGTCAGCTAAAGATGAAGTTGAGGAAATGTGTGGTTCCCAAAGCCTAAAAGAGTTATGGTCTGGCCTTTAGGGAAAGTTTGCCGACACATTCCAGAGTCTTTAGCAGCAAGGCTCAGTCCACCTTGAGTTTGTTTTTTTTTTTTTTAAACTACATCAAGTCCCCAGCCTTTTTCTAGAAGGCTCTTGTTGGCAGGACAGGCTACACAGGCCAAGTCAATTCCTTACTGAGTTCTCCAGAGAGGACAAAACACTCAGAGGTCTCAGGCCCAACCAAGAGTGGTCCAAGAAGCTGCCACTACCTTCTGACCCTTTACGTTCAATTCTGGGGAAAGAAAAGGAAGGCGAGCTGGTTAGGCTTCCCCCTTTCTGGGACCTGTAAATTTGGTTGAGCTCAGGTGAGGCAATTTTTCAAGGGGAAATCCCTTGCTTATGCCTTCTAGCATGGGGCTGGATACTAGAAGGCAGCTTCACAGGAGAGAGAAAGGCTCTGCTGCTTAGCAAGGAGGGGAGGGGATTACGGTTCCTGGTTAGAGTGGACATGAGGGGGAGTGTGCCAGGCCATGTGTGGTCACAGACTGCACAAACGAATGCCTGGGGGACTCCCTGGGTCTGTGTGCATAGGGGCAGGGAGGGACTTAACATGGCAAGGACTCTGCAAAGGGCTGTGGATTTTTTTTGTCTCTGATGTCACATGGTGAATTCTTTTGTTCAAAATGCATTGCATTATACTGTTGCCTTTTAATTTGGTATCAGCTGTCATCTCCGATGCCCAGGAAATACTCCCTTTCTCCCCAACTCTCCGAGGTCTCTCTTCTCAGGTTCCACCCAAGCCCAAGAGCTGCTTATGACGCGCAACTCGATCCTTGAGGAATGAGACGATTTCAGGAGCCAGAATTCCTAAGTCCTGGAGGGCTTCCAGTAGCTGCTCCCTGGCGACACCAATGAATGAGTTCTCCAGGAATGCAGGCAGGCCTCCCACACCATCATGCAAGGAATACAGCGGCACCCGCACCAGGCCCAAGACCTACGAAGGAAGGAGAAGAGACAGGACAAGACATAGCGCTCACTACAACAAGCTATTTCTAGAGCAGAACCCCCCCCCCCCCCCCGGAACAACTTCTAAGGCTTCATACTTCAGTGAGGCCCCGTGGGCATAAGCCTGTACAGGCAAAGGCCCCGAAGGCAGGCTGTGTTCGCCTCTAGGCTAATCTTTCCCACAGTACTTTCTGACCCCGTGGCCTGAGTTCAGGAAAGGGCAGATACAAGCACAGCCTCGCACGTCGGTGGCTCTATACCAGCTATGTAGGCCTCACCAGGGAACTCAGGAAAACATTAAATTCAAGGGCCTTCCTTCTACTCCTCCCTTAACAAGGGTCGTAGGAGGGAAGTCTAGAAGTTGCTTTCTCACTCGGGAATTGCCAACGTGAACGCGCTTCTCCTCCACGTAAGTTTGGTACTTGCCAGAAGTGAAGACTCTCATCTGCACATGAGCCGTTTTCCCCTCTTCCCCAAAGTATATCAGGGGCCCAAAGTCAAAGCACTATTATGGTGTCATGCCTGACTAAAAATTATCTACAGAGGTGTGTGTGTGTGTGTGTGTGTGTGTGTGTGTGTGTGTGAGAGAGAGAGAGAGAGAGAGAGAGAGAGAGAGAGAGAGAGAGAGAGAGAGAGAGAGAGAGGCTGGCACCTGGAGCTATTCAAGGTTCTGACAAGTCCTGGGCATTGGGAAGGGCACGAGGTCTGAAGACTAGGAACTCCCAAGGGGCTTTTCTTGAAGAGGAATCACAAAAGAAAGAAGATAGGTAGGGTCCCAGGCTGGCCCCACCTCTAGCCCATAGTCGTTGGCTAGCGGTGCCCTGGCTTCCACCGCCTGGAGCTGCTCTAGTGTCAGACACTTGGTATAGAAGTGGGCCACCACTTCGGATTTGGCATCGGCGAGGGAGGTTCGGTAGTCGGTGGGTGCCATGCTGAAAGTAGACGCACCATCGCCCAGCTTATTCAGCAGTTCTTTACTCAGCCCGTCCTCCAGGCTGGAGCTGTGCCCATTCACAAACCCGCCAGGGAAGCCCAGTCGCCCATCGAAGCGCATGTACATCTGAGGGGGGCGAGAAAGCGAGGATTAGCTGGGACATGGAAAGGTGGCCCCCAAGGAAGGACGCAGGGCTAGGGCTGCTAAGTGGCGGTTCCTCACCAGCACAGCATAGCGCAGCGGGATGCGGTCGAAGAGCACCTCTGGATTGGGTGCGTACAGCATCACGTAACAAAGATGCCGCCAGTTGGACCCCAGGGCCAGGGCTTCCGCCAATGCTATCTTACTGGTCTTAGACATGAGTCTTTGCTTCTGTCTGATCACCTGGTTTGCAGGAGAGTCTCTCCGCAGACCTTCAGTGCCGCGGGGTCCATGAACAGAACGGAGACCCAGGTGCAGGTTTTGCTAGTGGAACAGCAACAATCAGGCTGGGGCTTTTAGGCCAGGCAGTGGAGAAGGCCCTAGGGAGACTGGACCCGAGACCAGGGGCGTGGCTTAAAGGCGTGGCTAGTGTCCTAAGTCATAGTAAGGATGTCTGCAAAGCAGAGAGTCTGAGAATTTTCTAAATTGGGCAAGATCAGATTACTAAGGAGATCCGAAAGCCGAAGGGACTTGGTGTTGATCCAGCCACTTCGGGTTTGGTCTTGGATAGAAGAATCAGAGAGTGTGGGTTGGAGTTGGTGTGGGGAAAATGAGTAGGAATGTGACCTTTTAATTAAAGAGACCCAGAGAGTTCCACGGCCGCTTATGATGTGTGAGGTGCCAACACATGAGGGTTTTCAAGGGATCAAGACCTGGGCCCTACCAGAGAACAATTCTGCCAGCCCCTTAATCTCGGACTTCCCAGTCTTCACAGCAGTGAGAACTCGATCTTGGTTGTTGGCTCCTCTAGTCTCACGCATTTGGCTGCAGCTGCTGTGACGGACTAACGTAACAATCTTCAAGGCTTTGCGGCCCAGCGGTCAGGCGCGCTGTAGAGGCCCAAACTCCCTTCCTCTGAAGGAGTTTATTCTCTCCCACGTGATTAACTTTGGTCAGTGTGAAACAGCATATTTGCTGGTGTGTGTGGTGGGGAGAAGGGGTGGAAATCTAGTCCAATATTGCTATAATTATTCATTGAGTCAGCTCATCCACGGCTTCCTGTGTCGTCTCCTCAGCCTCTCTCGCTGCCTCTTCTTGGCTGCGTGCCTCCTCTCCCACTCCTATGCGTAAGAAGATGCGTCATGCTCTTCCTGATTTCATGGTGTATGTTTCCTACCCAAGGGCCGCTGGGTTCTTCCTTGAAAACTGTGCTGGACGCCAAGACTGTCTAGGTAGAACGTGACCGTGTTGTGGGCTCTGGGCCCTCTCTGCTGGCAGAACAGGGCATTATGTGTGTTCCACAGCTCTGACGTCTTCCCTCCCTCCCCATATATGTAAACACTTCCACGTGCATCTATGTGAAACTGAACGGGACTTCATATTTCCAACTCTGATCCACCACAACATGGTTCATCCTGGTCCCTCCCTCTATCTTGCAAAGATATTCCTTTGTATTTCTTATAAGTGGGCAGATTACAATTTTAGCTTCAGTAGTTTTGCATTTTCTGCTATTAAACATGCACTTTGCTTAGTTTTTGTTGTTTGCCTGGGCTCCTCCTCACGGGGAAGCTGCTCTGTCCTAACCCCTGTAGTTATTCTACACAGAAGTAAACCATGACACTTTGGCGTTCTCTTCAGTGATGATCACCGCTAAGGATCTTAAAAAAAAGTTATTATTTGAAATATAGCAAAGCCACAAATTGTGTAGTTCAATCCCACAATTCAAGACTTGGGAGGAGCCTGAGGCAGGAGGACTGCTGGGAGTTTGAGGTCAGCATGGAGAATTCCAGGGCAATGTAGACCACAAAGTGATAGTCTCTGCCCCCCCCCACTTCCCTCACCATGTGCGCATGTGCATACGCAACCCCCCCATCAATGTACATAGTGTATGTAAACTCAATGCATATTCAGCTGGAATACAAAGACGTAGACACGGCTAAAGTAGATTCCATTGAAACATTATGAAAGCAAACAAACAAACAAACAAACAAACAAAAAACAAACAAACAACAAACCAGTGCTCATTCTTCACCTGGCTATTTTAGAAAGGAGTACCTCTATTTTTTTTTTTTTTTTTTTTTTAAAAAAACAGTTTTTTTTTTAAAAAAAAAAAAAAAAAAAATCAATGTCCCTGCCTCGAATAAATTTCTGGGGATTTGAGTGTCGGGGAAAGGACAATAAACATTGGGCTCTGGAGTTTGTGGGTTGGCTGAATGTGTTCTATTGTACAGAGGTGGGCGGCCCCAGGAGGACTCTGCTCCAACTCCCATGCTCATGTGACAGTGTGGAGATGACTGCGGGGCGATGGAGCGTATCCAAAGGACCAGCACACTTCCAACTCAGTCCAATCAGACCCAAGGCAAAACTCTGAGTCAAAGCATAGAGGAACAGCCACAGTAAGGAGGCTAGGAATGGGTGAAGGGAACCAGACTGCTCCGTTTAGCACAGCAATACAATTCACATTTTTTGGATCAGCACAAATGTTCCTAGCTGCTGAAGGATTGCCTCCCAGACTAATTTGGAGACAAGTTGTCTGTTCTGCATGTCTTAGTCTGTCCCCTGTTGCTATAGCAGACTGCAGTAGTACCGATAAACTAGGTGTGCTGTGTATGAAAATGCCCCTCTTAGGGTCATAGGGAGTGGCATTATTAGGAAGTGTGGCCTTGTTTCAGTAGGCGTGGCTTTGCTGGAAGAGTCAGGCAGTAGAGGGGTGGGCTTTGAAGCTTCCGGTTTACTTCCTGTTGCCTGCAGATCTGGATGTAGTCCTCTCGCTCCTTTCCATCCCCCGCCCCCGAACCACGTATGCACACTGCTTCCCGCCATGACAATAACAGACTAAACCTCTGAAGCTGTAAGTCAGCCCCAGTTAAATGTTTTCCTTTATAAGAGTTGCCATGGTCATGTGTCTCTTCACAGCAACAGAAACTCTAAAATACCAGGTAGTTTATAAAAGAACAAAGAGTCGCTCACATTACAGTGTTAGAGACTGCAGAAAAAGGTTAAGGGCATGTCTAGTGAAAACCTTGGTGACAGAGACTCTGAGGAATTCCCAGGTGGCACAGGTCATCACATGGCCAGAGAAGCCACTGCATCGTTTACAACAGACAGATCTGTTCTCAAGATGATCCATGAACTGCTGACTTCATCGTCCAGGCAGGCAGAGCCCAGGACCCAATCACCTCTCAAAGGTCACACCTTGTCTCATGTTTTACTGAGTCACAAGGGTTATGTTTCAACAGGTTTGCTGTGGGACTGTCCTACATACATACATTCTAATGACCGTTGTATTCCTAGCAAATATTCATCAACAGACTAAACATTTGCTGAGCCATATTTATGAACTGTTTTCTGAAATGAGGGAAGAACCGAGGCCCTAGTGATGGTTATTTCGAGGCTCTCCTGGCAGTTTAGTAGGGTGAAGTGGGTGGAGACTGTCTGCAAACAAAGCTGGTCCTGTGAGCCAGCCACTCTCTTGTGTGTGTGGAGCAGCCAGCAAGGGCCTCTCAAAGCGTCTGAAAGCGCTTACCTTTTGGGACGTGTTTGCAATGGTGACAGTAGACCCTTTGTGAAGGGCACACTCAGGGATGAGCGTCCAATGACAGGAGTTCACGTAGCCTAACCATAAAGGGAATGATTTCCTCCATCAACACCAAGAGCATTTAGAGGCATCTCAAGGACCAAGACACTAAAGCTGAAACTTGGCATCTACTAACTGGATTGTTTTCAGCGATGGCCAGATGTGGGCAAGAAAGAGATTCAGAGGACTGCTGTACCCACAATGATGGCAGGAGGAGCTCTAGAAGCCTTGCCACTTGGCATTCAACTTCTTCCTCATACAGGTTAAAGCAGAACTGTTTTCAAACATTGCTTCTTTACTGTGTATCTATCCTTGTGTCACCAACATACGTGCACACACACACACACACATACACACATACACATACACACACACATACATACACATACACACACGTACACAACACATACACATATACACACATACACACACCATCACACACACACACACACACACACATGCGCGCGCACACCTGCTCCTTCTCTGCTTCATTTCTGTTTTACTTCGCTCTCTCTGTAGCCAGGTCCTACTTTCTTCTGACGCCCTATTGATGTCTCATCTTCGGAAGGTTCTAGTTTCTTTGCCTGTGAGCTATAGTTTAACGTGTTAGCCTCTTTTTTAATCTTTAAAATTTTTTTCAGCCATAAGTGAAAAGACTTTATTTTAAGGAACATATACAGCAAAACAGAACTTGAAGGTGGTAGGTTTAGAAGATATGGAAAAACATAGTCACCAGAAAAGCTGCCCAAACATTGATGGCTTCTTGCTAGACGGAGGAG
This sequence comes from Acomys percivali, assembly GCA_907169655.1. Classification (NCBI taxonomy): domain Eukaryota; kingdom Metazoa; phylum Chordata; class Mammalia; order Rodentia; family Muridae; genus Acomys; species Acomys percivali. The sequence continues at coordinate 16,965,779 of OU015755.1, read as the reverse complement.
AGGGAGTGTACGGCCCTTAACCTCACCCACCTTCCCTGAATCACAGACTCTGGACTCTATTAAGGCTGGACCCAGGAACCCCATTTTCCAATTTCTTGTTGGAGTTTAGCAAGATTTGTCTTATGTCTCAGGCTTTGAGGATACAGAAGATAGTGTGGAGAAGGGGAAGACATATCTTAGTTCCAGTGTGTCCCCTCAACACCTGCAGAACTCTCAATCCATCTTTTAGTATTTGCTGATTCCAAAGGGATGAACCCCATGGAACTGGGGCAGCTTGGGCTGCAGCAGGCTGAGCAGTGAGGCAGTATCGATGAGGAAGTGAGCAGCATCGCACTTGGCGTAGAAGCTGGACAGTAGGGAAAGTACAATAGGAGAGATGCTGAGGAACTTTTGGGAAGAGGTAAACTGTGGTCCATAGTCCATCTGCCCCCAGTGTGTCAGGAGCCAAGCCTTTCCTTGGTCAGGGGTCTCAAAGGGTGTCCCTTTTACTGAATGTAGGGAGATATACATTGCCTGCCAGCTTCAGGCCACTGTCAGGCTCAGGGCACAGCGTGGGCTGGAACCTGTGGTCTCCCTTTTAAAAAATTTTATATGTTCACTTTCCATCCCAATCATAGCCCCCTCCCTCCACTCCATCCCCTCCCCCCACCCCTCCTCCCCCCCCCCCCCCCTCCCCCTCCTTAGAGAAGGGGAGCCCCCCCCCCCCCCTCCCCCCCCCCCAATCAAATCACATCAGGACCGAGCTCCTCCTCATCCACTGAAGACAGGACAGGCAGCCCCAGTAGTGATCAAAAGCAGGCAACAGAGTCCACGTCATAGACTGCACCCACTCAACTTACTAGAGCACCCAAATGAAGATCAAACTGCCCATCAGTTACATATGTGTAGGGGGCTTAGGTCAGGACCATGCATGCTCTTTGGCTGAGCAAGCCAGTAAGCAGCACCCTCCATGGCCTCTGCATCAGCTCCTGCCTCTGGGGTCCAGGCCTGTTTGGGTTCATGCTTTGGGCTTCCTTCAATGGTGAACTGTAGAAGTGTAAGCTAAATAAACTCTTTCCTCCCCAAATTGTTCTAGGCAATGAATGGTTATTTCATTACAGCAATAAAAACCCTAACTAAGGCATACATACAGTGTACATGCGTACATGCAAACAGATCACCCAAATATATAAAATTTTAAAAAAATCAATCTTTAAAATATCAATTACTATCTCCTTTGTGTGTAAAATTTTTATGTTTTTAGCAGCAACAAACAACAAACAAAACAAAGCAAAACTTACCTTTACAGAGATGTGTTACATTTAACAATATATTGTTATGCAATAGTGGTTCTAAGCCTTCCTGATGCTGCGACCCTTTACTATACTTCCTCATGTTGTGGTGACCTCCAACCATAAAATTAGTTCATTGCTACTTCATAACTGTAATTTTGCTACTGTTAGGAATCATAATGTAAATATCTGATATGCAACTTCAAGTTGAGAAACGCTGTTATATAAGAAAAGGATAAAGTAGGTGACTTGTCTTATAACAATGAGATCGGTATTTACTCTGATGCTCCACAGGTGAGCTTTGGGAGTAAGTGACAGAAGGGAGTAGCTTTGGGGATTTTCAATCCAGGCCCTTATATTTATGCACTGCGTGCATGTTAGTCCTAGAAAAAAAATGTTGATCAAAAATACATCACTAGAGATGAACAGGTTATCGCCCAGGCTGGGGTCCAGTGGCCATCACAAACAAGCTGGCCATAGTTCTTGAAGATCACTATGGTCAGGCACTGAGCATGCCCTGGATGGACACAGTACAGAGCACCTGTGTCTTTAGAGCGCGCCCGCCCCACTGGAAACCCTGAGGGCTGTAGGCCTGAAGGAAAGCCTTCCAGGATGCCTGACTTCATCTATGACCTTAACCAGTGACTCCAAGCGCCGGCAGCCAGCTCAGTGCTCTCCTCTCTATAGACATCCATACATCTGACCAGGAACCAAAGGTAAAGATGGCGGATTACGCACTCCCTACAATGTGATCCAATGTGTAAACCTCATGGATTTTCACAGGAATGCATGCCTTTGGCGTGCTTCTTTTGGGCAGCTTCACAGCGAAGGTTCTGGAAAGTGGGCTGTCTTCCTTCTGTGGTCAGCAGCAACTCCTCAAAGTAGAGGAGCTGGTCAACTTCAAAGCAGTCACTGGCCCGAGGAACCACCGTCTCCAGGTGCTGCCGGATCTCTGCTTCTCGGGCGTTCTGATGCCTTGCTCTCTTGAGGTAATCGTAGACCTCCTCAAAGGCTTCTGTTCCAAGCTTCTGCATGGCTGATCTGCCAAGAAAGGTAGGAAAGGTTACCAGCCCCACATAGAGACCACCAGCAAGAAAATGCATCTTAAAACCAGTGGGTATACAAATGACACCATGACCCTGGCATTTAGGCAGGAGAAGAGAAGAATCTAAGACACAGAGTCTCCCCCTCAGCATTCAGTAGCGGTCGATGAACAGTGCTGGAGTGTTGCTGATTGTGTGCCAGGTGCTCATTCAGACACCGTGAACACAGTAGAAAATACAGGCGGTATATTCTTATCTTCACCTGTGTGTTCATACCCACTGGATCTGTTGCTGATCCATGTGATAATAACCCAAGAGAGGCTATTCATGATGAAAAGGAAGCACCCAGCAAAATACCCATATGCAAAATAAAAAAATTGAAAACACAATTTTAGCCATGGCATGGAAGACCCGAAGAGCATGCTTACTGAGTTTAGACACACTCACAGCCCAGCACTCACTGCCATGAGGGGACACAGATTCTTCTCTGAGATCTACAGAAATGAATTGTCTAGTGGACAACTCAAGCGTCAACAGCATTTATACGTGTAAGCAAATTTAAATCACTTTCTAAATTATAGGTCAAAGATAAAAATCAGTCATGCCATAAACTCACGTGAGGTCAAGAGGCAGTGGGTGGGCGGGCAGGTGTTCCCACACTGTAACACTGTGGTGTTACATGCTGAGACTCAGACAACGCACTGATATTTCTACAGTATGCACTGGAATGCTCAAGAACCATAATAGAAACTTCTTTTTAAAGAGATGCTCTTGCTGTTATTTGTGATTTGGGAAAGGAGGGCATCATCCTTTATACTGTTCACGTTCAAAATGACTGCATCTTTTTGTAAGGGGGGAGAAGTGGCGTGTGGATGGAGGAAGGCCATCACTACCACTAGTCACGGCTCTCAGATAAAAAGAAATTCTATTTAAACTTTCTCATTCATTTATTTTTCCATCCAATTTTATGTCCTACTTCCTTTCTCAAACAAGGAGACAAAAGTTTCCACAGTTGCGTTAGGGACTCTTCAGTATGAGCTTTGCCCCAGTGCTTCACTTCCAGGCTGACCAGCACACAGTTGCGCAGGCATCTGGAGACAAGAGCGGACTAGATAGCCAGTTACCAGGCCTATCAGGCAAGAGTTCTGTGGGCTGGATGATGGCACCTGAACAGTGGGGCCAGCGGCAAGGCTGCCCCGTTTCCAGAGCCTAAGCCAGGGCAAATGCCCTGTGTGTTTGGCTGACTCAGACCAGAACGCCAACTCCCAGAGAGCACTGCCTCCCTCCTTGCCCACCTGTTAATCCAGTTTCCCTTCTCCAGAGCTCTTTACTTAGCCTTCGCTGACCCTATTAGACATTGGCTATTATTTTTTTGTCCTTTATTTTTGTTTTGAAACAGAATCTTATGTAGCCCAGGGTGGCTTCAAACTTTCGATGTAGCTGAGGCTGGCCTGACCCTCCTAGTCCTCTTGCCTCTGTCTCCTGAGTCCTGTGGCGACAGGTGTAAGTTATCACATGGACTATTCTTTCTGTCCTTTATTTATCTCTATCTCAGAGCTATAAAGGCCACAAATGTCCTTTGACTCTATAGGGGTAACATATAAAATATTCTGACTTTTGAAACCCTAAGTTAGTTTAAAACAGTCTCACATTTACAGAAAAGTTCTAGAAGTATGAACACCTCTTTTATACTCGAGGCTTTTGAGAATGAATTGCTAACTACATGTTTGCCTGCAAATATTTTGTTTTTCAGAATAAAAACTCACAGTGAAGACCAGGCGCCCAGTGAGGAAATCAAAACCAATGGCTACTGTCACCTGTCAACTTTCCCCAGCTGTCCCAAGCACTTCAGTATAACGAAGGCGGCAGAATGACTTTGACTTAGTTTCTTCAGTGACCTCGACTCTCAAGAAGGTTAGAAGCCAGCTAATGAGCAGAGCCCCTTAGTTGGGCTTCCTGTGTCCATCGGGTCTACACACTCTCACTCTTGGGCTGTCTCTCAATGTTCTCCTGAAGATGACTGCAGAAGTCTCGCCTCCCATTATCTCAGCGTTTTCTTAAAGAGCCCCAACTATGCTGTTTATGTATTCTTCTTATACTGTATTTTTTAAATTCCTTATTTTACAAGTGTGTCCTAGTGATTTTTCCACTCCTCAGCTTCCTTCTAGCAGTTTCCCACCAGCATCCCCAACTCTCTTCCTTTTTCATGTCCCATGTGTCATTTTACCCACCCCCAGCCTTTCTGGCCACCTATTATTATCCTCTCTTGGTTTTTGTATTTTTACTCACACTCATACCTATTTATATGTGTATCATATCCTAGGATTTGTACACGTGAGAGAATGTGGTAAGTTACTTTAATATTATACTTTCCAGATCCATCCATTTTACTGCAAATTTCATGGTTTCATTTTTTATAGACGTGGATAAAATTCCATTGTGTATATGTATCACAGTTTTACTTTCCACTCATCTGTTGAGAGACATCCAGGCTGGTTCTCTCTCCTTGCTATTGTAAATAAAACAGCAATGAACACAGATGTGCAAGTATCTCTGCGTATGTAGCATCTTTGTGCATAGGTCCAGGAGTGGAACAGCTTGGGCCATATGGTAGTTACATTTTTACTTTTGGGGGAATCTCCACACTGATTTCCAGAATAGCTGTACTTCCTTGCACTCGAGAAGCAGCGAATAAGGGCTCATCTTTCCCCCACATCCTCGCCAGCAGTTGCCGATGACTGTCTACCCAGGATGAGGCGACTTCTGAGACTAGGCAGTGCATTCTCCTAATGACGAGGGATGTTGAACACTTTCTTAAATACTTACCTCAGCCATTTATGCTTCTTCCTTTGAAAACTGCACGTTCATTTCATTAGTCCGTGTATTAACTGGCAGGCACTGGTGTTGACGTTTTGCAGTTCTTTATAGCTTGTACCACAGACTGTAGTGGCACAGACACCCTGGTACTGGCATAAGCAGATGGTTAGGCCAGTGGAACAGATTACAAGACCCAGAAATAAACCAGAAAAGCTATGGCCACCTAATTTTTGGCAAAGGTGCCAAAAAACATGCAGTGGGAAAATGACAGCCTGTTCAACAAACAGTGCTGGCAAAACTGGGTGTCCACCTGCAGAAGAGTGCAATTAGATCTCCATATTTTACCTTGTACAAAAATCAACTCAATGTGCATAAAATACCTTGATTTTAAGACCTGAAACACTGAAAGTGTTAGAGGAAAACATGAGCATGTGCTTCAAGACACAGGTGAGGCAGGATTTTTCTGAACACAACTCCAACTGTGCGGGGACTTGCCTCAGGGATCAGGCATATGGGACAACATAAAATTTAAAGAGTTTCTGCACAGCAAAAGAAGCCATCAACAGAGTAAAAAAGACAGCCCACAGAAGGGGGCAGAATATTTACCAGTTACACTTTGGACAAAGGGTAAATATACAGAATTTATAAAGAACTGAAAAAATTAAATTCATATGCTTTTCAATAATGTTCTCCCTTGGGAAGAAAACTAAAACAGGGCCTGCCAGTGGTAAGTGGAACATCCTGTATCTAGGTACCAAATTATTGATGCTACCACACAGCTCTTCTCCTATTGAGCCATGAGAAGGGTTCCCCTTAGAGAAAAAAAAAAAGCATTTTCTCACATGACTCTCAGCGTTGGAGGGCATATCCGGAGCTGACGGAAAACCTCTCAAAGCATTTATTAGCTTCTAGGACAAGCTGGGGCTATGGTGCTGAGCATGGTGCAGGAACTGAAGTCCCCTCTGAAGTGTTAGGTACTGACTAAGGTCCTGCCACCAACTTCCTGCATGTCTTTGGGTGTGTGGCTTCCAACTCAGAGAGTGGATGGCTTCATCTGCAATCTAGAGTTGATGTCTGGGGCTTCATCTAGCCGCAGTGTTCAAGATCTTTTATGAGAACTTAAGAAGACATTCTCTGCTTATTGGGACCAGCCAATATTTGTTGAAAGAGTAAAGAAATAAATGAATCAATAAATGACACTGGTAGAAAACTAGGTAGCAAGTCATGAAGTTATGCTTGGGAAGACGGGGAAAGAAAAGGAGGCAGGATGTGTATTTGCGGGTCTAAGTACCAGAGACTGTCTCTTTTGTGTTTGTAAGGGGGTTCTTGGCAAACTTTTTATGTACTTTTAAATTAGAGAGCAATTACAGAGGCTAACATTTGCCCCAGTTAGTGGAGAGTTCTGGGTCTGATGAGCCACATGTGTAATCAGCCCTGAGACAGAATAAGCCCCATATGCATTTCTTTGAAGCCTTCTGTATGTTTTGGATTCTTTACTTTTGGTGGCTAATGATCCATCTCTTCCAGAGTGTCATGGACGGACTCATTCCGAACCACATTGGGTTATCTTTCTATTACTATAACACAACGCCCAACACAAATTACTGCTGAAGTAAAGGCAGGTTCTGGAGGTTCAAGTCTAAAGTGAAGTGGTCATATTGGTTTGGGCCTCAGCTAAGAGAGGCAGGGTCTGTAGGGTGAGTGGAGAGAGGACGATGGGACCAGGGTCCCACAACTTCCTTTGTAGGCACAGTCCTCACTACCCAATGACTTTGCACAGGGCTCTACTTCTTAAAGGGCCATAGCATTTCCTAATGTCGTTATTCTGGTGACCAAGCTTTATATATAGACCATGAAGACACAGAGAATGAGCTGCTTTCTCTTGGCATAGTGCCTTGGAGTTTATTCAGGCTGTGTGTGTCGTAATTTGTTCCTCTGTATCACTGATCAGTATTTCACGGTGCCACCTTTGTTTATCCATTCATAGTTGGCCAACAGTTAGGTTATTTCTGGATTTTGAGTAGTATGCATTAAATTACTGTATGTATTCATATGTTTCAGGTGATCATATATTTTTATTTCCTTGAATAAATGCCTAAGGGTAGAATTAACGGTTGTACAGTATATTTGGTTTTTTTTTTTTTTTTTTTGCAAGGAATAATCATCTTCCAACTTGGAGACATGAATCATGAGCAAGAATTATCCCTGGTAGACTGTAAGAGAAGAGCAGCCATGCTCAGGGGACAAAAAAGAGTGGCAGGGGTGGGGAGATGAGGAACTAATTAGGAGAATGGTAAATGATAGGGTGAAGGAGACAAAACAGAAAGCGCATGCACAAGATGTGGAAAAGGCTCTTGACAGAGCTCAACATCCCTTTATAATAAAACGGATGTAGGGGGCATATCTCAGCACAATAAAGCCAGATTACAGTGCAAACTGGGGTGGAGGTGGTGGAGGCAATCCCTCTAAAGCATGGAACGCGGCAGGGTGGCGTGTTCTCTACTCTTGTCTAGCACAGCGCCTGGAGTCTTAGCTAGTGCCATAAAACAACAGAAAGAATAAAGGAATACGATCGTAAAAGAAGACATGGAATTATTCCTATTTATAGATAACATGATCCTATATTTAGAAGAATCTAATTTCTTCACCAGAAATCTCTGAGATGTAATAACTTACAGCAAAGGTAGCAGGATATCAAATCAATATACCCTTAACAAACTTGGTGAAAGAGAAATTAGAAAAAAAAAATCCCATTCGCTATAGCTTCATATAAACAAACAACAAACAAAAACTTAGGAGTACATCTAGGCAAGGAGGGCTTATTTGTTATATATATATATATATATGTGTGTGTGTGTGTGTGTGTGTGTGTGTGTGTGGGAGGGTGACATACATGGAGACCAGAAGACAGCTCTCTAGAGTTGCTTGTCTCCTACCGCGCATGTCCTGGGGATCAAACTGAGCCATCAGGCCTGGTGGCAAATGCTTTTACCCGCTGAGCCAACTCACTAGCCTTCTGATGAAAACGTGAAACACCCAAGGAAAACAAAACTCTGAAGGAGATACTGGGATACAGAACAACCTCTGTGGATTGGCAGCTTTAACTCTGTGAAAATAGCAATATTTACCACATGATCTAAGGATGGAATAAAAACCTGACCCCAACTCCAATGGCATTCTTCACTGAATTAGAAAAAACAAACAAACAAACAAACAAAACAAAAACCCAAAACAACAACAAAAACATAATATGGAAACACACAGTTAATCCCTGAGTAACTAAAGCACTCTAAGGAGAAAGAGCAATGCTGGAGGTAGCAAAATGTTTGTCTCAAATTAACTCCAGAGCCACAGTGACGAGCAGTGTGGTGGTGGCACAAAGCAGACACCGTCAGAGCAGAGGACCCATAAATAAACCCACTCAACTGCCATAAATAAACCACCACCTGACTTTTGACAAAGGTGTCAGAAATTAACAAAGAAAAAAAAAAACAGTCTCTTCAACAAATGTTTGGGGAAACTGGAATTCACATGTAGAAGAAAGAGACTATATCCCTGTCTTGCTCTGTAAAAAAAAAAAAAAAAAATCAACTTAAAAGTGGGTCAAAGACCTGAACATAAGACCTGAAACACTGAAGGTGCTAACGGAAGACACAGGGAGGCACTCCCAGATACAGTCATAGGAAAAGACCTTCTGAAAAGGGTGCCAGAGCCTAAGGAAATAATCATGAGAACTGATAAAATGGAATTGCATCCACATTAAAACACTTCTCTAACGCAAAGGAAACACTCTGGGATAGCTTGAAGAATAAGAAAGAACCCTTTTCTACTCTAAACATTTGACAGGGGACAAATACCTACAACCACTAAGGAACTAAACGCCCCCAAATTCAAGTCATCCAGTCAACACATAGGCAAGTGAGTGAACAGATAATCATGAAAAGAAGAAACATAAATGGCCAATAAATATGTAGGGGAAATGCTCAATATCCTTAAGCCATCAGGGAAGTGCAAAGCATAACTACATGGAGATTCCACCTCACTCCGGACTGAATGGCATCGTCAAGAAAACAAAGACAACAAACGCTGGTGAGAATGCTGGACAGAGTGACATTTGCACACTTGCTGGTGAGAATGTGAGCCAGCTGCAGGCACTGTGGGAATCAACACTGAGCTTCTTTTAAAACCTAAAGGAAGGCAAATCCACCCTGTGGTCCCTATGTAACACTGTTGGGCATTTGCTGGAAGGTCGCTAAGTCGGCATGCCACAAGGAATCTTTGCAATGTGTACTTACAGCAGCCCTGTTTAGAAAGGGAGCCCGCCCAGGAGCCCTCCAACAGTGAGCGACTGGGTAGAGGAAATGTCACACTTAGACACGATGAGAGTTTATTCGGTTGTAAAGACTGAGCAGGGCTGGGGAGATGGCTCAGTTGATGAAGTGCCTGCTCAGCAAGATGAGGACCTGAGTTCAGTTCCCACGCGTGGAGAAGTGTGGCTGCAACTCCAGTGCTGGGGGCAGGAGGCTACACAGACAGACAGACCTCTGGAGCTCAGTGGCCAGCCAGCCTAACCAAATCACTGAGCTCCTGGTTCAACAAGAGAGCTTATCTTGGAAAACAAGGTTGTGGGCTGGTGTGATGGCAAAGCAGATGAAGGTCCCTGCCACGCAAGCCCGATGACCGGAGTTTGATCCTCTGAACCTCATAGTGGAGAGAAAGAACTGACTTCTAAGTTTGTCCTCTGACAATGTACCACCACACGTGTGCCAGTGTGCCACATTTTACAGAATAACAATAACAAAAGGTGGAGAGTGACCTGACTTCCACTTCTGGCCTCCGTACTCCTGCACACACGAACAAGTACAGACATCACAACATTCACACGTATACAGAACATAATTAAAAACAATGAAATGATGACTTTTGAAGGAAAATGAACGGAACTGGAAACCATTATGTTAAGGAAAACAAGCCAGTTCTAGAAATATAAATATTTCACAGTTTTATTGTATACAAAATATACATATGCTACTTTTTTTATGACATAAAAACAAAAGGGGCCTATGTTGAGAGAGGAACAAAGAAAACAAGAGAAGGTTATGAGGGAGAGAGAGACAAAGCATTGCATGTTTTCTAGCATGAGTGGGATTTATATATAAAATTATGCACATGCATACACACATGAAAGCAGAAAGGGGCACTATTTGGGGGAAGTGAGCCAGGGATAGCGGGGGAAGAAGAGCATGGGGTGTAGCTGGCAGATGAATGTGAGCAATGTAAAATTATATAGTGCATGAAAATGTCATAATAAAATAATATTCATAAAGAAGAGCCTCAAAAGACAGGGATGAGGGGAGATGCCCAGGTAGGCTAGGGACTATGGAGCCTCTGTGAGGGGTCGTGACTTAACCCTGGGTCAGTGGGAAGCCTCTGGACGGATCACGTGGTCAGAGCTGTGCCCCAACAAGGCTGTGTTGTATGGATCTACAACGAGGATCCATTGCCTACAAGAAATCTAGGGAAGCCTGTCACAAATGCCTCAGTACCCTTTACATACAGATCCCCGTGACTGACTCCAAAGCCAAGGACAGTGCCTCTGTCCTGCTGAGCTGGGCACCTGAACCCCAGAGCTAAGTCTGGGTATATTCATCAATCTGGCATCCAACCCCAAGTTCATATCTAACTACTCATTTGCTTTCATAAACATTTTCCAAAGAGTACAAATTATGAAGGCTAATACCAAGAGGAATTCCACATCCAATAGCCTGACACCCAAGCAGTAACTCTATAAGCAATGACACATTGTACATTTCTGTTTGCTTTGCTCAGTGAGTTGGTGCTATTATAATTGTGCTGCAGGCAGCAAGAGTTCATTCGAGTCAATGTTAGCTTTTGTCACTACAAAATTATGGCACTTCATGGAGCCTGTGCTTCTATCGGCAGACCAATGTGTGCATTGTCTTTCTGTGGCCATCCCAGCTTTAGCATGAGGATTTACTTTTTAAGACATACCATAAAGTGTACAGTATGATACAGTCGACACATATCTAAGTCCCTTCACACAGAGGAAGTGTTGTGACCATTCTTGCACACATCACCTTGGATGCAATTATCCTAAAGAAATAAAAAAAAAATAAACCCATAAAACAATCTAACTCTTCAGATACATGTCCCACATTAACTCATTTTCATATTGATTTGCTGTCATGCTCACCCAACCCTTCATAATGACATCCAGATGGAGACTTTACAACAGCATGGTTCAGAGTGGAATACAGTAACTTTAAAACTCAGACTTACAAGCAGGTGATATAGCTCAGGGATAAAGTACATGCCCAGTGAGGCCCTGGCCAATCCTTGGTACCACAGAAAAAAAATGATCAAGGGCTGGGAAGATGCTCAGTGAGTAAAGTGCCTATTGCACAAGCAGGAGGACCTGAGTTTGGACCACTGACACGCACACAAGAGCTGAGCATGCTGCTGTAAGTCTGTAAGTACCAGAGTTGGGGTGGCAGCAGAGATGGATGGATTCCTGGGGCTCAAGGGCCAAACACCCTAGCTCAAAAGTAAGTGCCAGGTTCAGTGAGAGAGCCTGTCTCAAAAAAATAAGTTGGAGAGTGATGAGGAGGGTCCCTCTGGTCTCTACACTCTCCTACATGAGAAAGCAGCTAACCATGTGCACACTTTACAGCACACAAACATGCAAGTTTTTCAAAAAGTCCTATAAAGTAACACACACACAAAAAAAAAACACCTGCTAGAATACACTCATGTTGTAGGTTACATAGACAAGGTGTAGGTAAGAGCTGCTTAACGTAGGCAAGGTGGTTCCCAGAGGAGAGCACTGGAGTGCAGAGGCCAGTAGATATTTCACAGAGCCCCCATGATGGTGCCTGGACACGCCCCTATGTCCTCCTTGTATGCTCTAAATCCCACAACACAATGAGCCACAAGTTGAGGGCCACACAATGTCATTCTTGGTTAAATTACAACTGTGCTTCCTTTGATCAATTAAATCCCTCTCTTTTCATTTTCTAGAACCAAAGCCATCCATCTTTCCATAAATAGAAACAAGGATCAGAAGATAAGATGAATTTCCCTGTCAAACAGAATGAAGATAATTGGGTTTGCAAAACAAAGTTAAGGGGGAAAAAATCCATAAAAAACAAAAACATACAAAGGTAAAGAAATTCCCCCCCCCGTGTGTGTGTGTGTGTGTGTGTGTGTGTGTGTGTGTGTGTGCTCTCAGCCATGCACCATGCAGATATGTGTGAAGGTCAGAAGCTGATATTGGGGTATCTTCTTAATTTACCCTTGCCTTATCTTCTGCGATGACTCTCACTAGGACCCACCTGTCCCCTCACTCCCTAGTGCTGGGGTTACAGATGTGCCCCTGCATACTGGGCCTTAATGCGGGTCCTGGCATCACAACTCAGGTCCTCATGCTTGCCCCATTTCCCTTCCCTCCTCAATGCCACTCCCCCCCCACACACACACAATGGAGTTTTTTCTATGTGCTCCAAGTTGACCTCAAAGCCACAAGCTTTTGCCTTAGCCGCCTGAACACAGAGATTACACGTGGGCACCACCATGCCCTGCTAAGGATGAGTCCATGTGACTGCGGACTGTAAGGTGTCCTTGGATCCAGCTGGGTGTCCAGCTGCCCTGCATTTGACACGACTCGCCCAGGAGCCCCCTCTTGCCCACGCTTTCACAGGTTTCTCTGAGGCCTTTTCTTGTGGCCACTTCTCCACTTGCTCAGCCCAGCCTGGCAAAACCGCTCCACCCTTGATCCTAACCAATTCTTTTAAGGAAAATTTCCATCCTGACGTCATAGTTTCATTTCTGTTGCTGTGCTAAAATTCCTCGGCTAGAAGCAATTCAGGGGAGACAAGGTTGATTTTCCGCTCACATTTCTGGGTTACAGTTCATGACAGCAGGAAAGTCCATGCAGAACGTGAAGTGGTTATTCACATCAGGCCAGGGTAGAGAGAAACAAATGCTCACATGTTTATTACTGACCCAGGGTCCCCTGCTCTCTTTTATAGTCCAGGGTCCAAATCAGGAAGCAGTGTTGCCCACTTACAGGCTGGTTCTTTCCACGTCAATTAAGACAATCAAGGCAAGTCCCCTACAGGCCAACCTGGCCTACAAAGTCCCTCACTGAGACTCTCTTCCAGGTGAGTCTAGACTGTGTCGAGTCGACGATTAAAACCACTAACCACTGCCCATCCCCTCCACAAGCCTGTGGCCGGTAAACCCAACCATCCTTGCTTCACTCAGTTTGAGGGCCCGTTCCTGTCTCACTATTCTCCCAGGCAGCTGGCCCTGCCTGCTTCGGGTTGGTGCATTTATTCTTCTGCAGACTGACTTCTCTCTGTGTTTCAGATTACAACCACCTGGAATGAAATGGCCTGGCCTGTGGGCTAACTTGGGCCACCCCCCCAGTGCATGCCACGTCCAGGATCAGTCATGAGTGACTGTCCCATTTAAGTGTTTTGCACAGTGAATCACGTGCACTCATTTGCATGTGGAATTCATTGGCTAGAGATGTTCATTGAGAAGGTGACCTGTGTTGGGTATGGGAGTACATGCCTTTAATTCCAGCACTTGGGAGACAGAGGCAGGCTGATCTCTATGAGATCAAGGCCAGCCTGCTCTACAAAGTAAGTCCAGGACAGCCAGGGCTATTACACAGAGAAACTCTGTCTCAAAAAAACCAAAAGAAGAGGAGGAAGAGGAAGAGGAGGAGAAGGAGGAGGAGGAGGAGGAGAACTGTTCAAGGCTGGAGAAATGTCTCAGTGCTTAAGAGCACTGGTTGCTCTTCCAGAGGACCTGGGTTCAATTCTCAGCATCCACATAGTGAGGATATAATGGCAGCCCCAGGGATCTGACGAGCAGTTTTTACATCCTTGCATATTAGGCATGCATTTGATGCACAGAAATACATACAGGAAAAACACCCATATACAAAACTTTTAAAAACAGTTTATGCAATAGTATTTTAAAAAGTCAGGACCATCAATTTTCACGAGTAAGAAGGCTGTGCTTTCCATCCTTGGCTCTCTGCACGTGATACCTTATAAATAAATCTCTCCTTTGCTCATATAGGTTTATTGTCAATACTTGCCAGAAATGAACAAAGGGAATGGGAGACACAGCTAGGAAGAGGGGGAGGGGGTGTGGAGGGAGAGGAAAAGAGGAGGAGGAAGGAGAAAGAAGCCTCAGGGGGAACAGTTTTGATTAGGGCATCGATGCTTCCTTCTTCTCAAATGGATTCCATTAGAGGACTGGGATGAATTCACAGAAAGATAATTGGAGCTGGCATCTGCTCTTGACAGAAGCAGTTGGCACAAGACTGAGATGTGCTTTAAGCCCAACATGGGAAGAGGCCCAAACGGGAGGAGACTTGCTAGAGCTGCATCACCTAGAGATGCCAGTTTCTGATTCTCTTCTGCAGCCTAAGAAAAGAACCTTCTTCTTCTTCTTCTTCTTCTTTTTCTTCTTCTTCTTCTTCTTCTTCTTCTTCTTCTTCTTCTTCTTCTTCTTCTTCTTCTTCTTCTTCTTCTTCTTC
>OU015755.1:16924836-16951064 GCA_907169655.1 Acomys percivali | reverse complement strand
TCTTCTTCTTCTTCTTCTTCTTCTTCTTCTTCTTCTTCTTCTTCTTCAAGATTTATTAATTTAGTATACAGTGTTCTGTCTGCATGTAACACCTTCAGGCCAGAAGAGGGACCCAGATTCCACTGTAGATGGTTGTGAGCCATCATGTGGTTGCTGGGAATTGAACTTGGCACCTTTGGAAGAGCAGGCAATGCTCTTAACCTCTGAGCCATCTCTCCAGCCCGAGAGAACCTTCTTGAAGGTGGGGTTTCCTCAGTGAATCTGAGCAATCCGTTTTGTAGCTACTGTGGAGTGTTGACCCCTGGCCTCCAGATGTACTCCCTAGCATGGGCGTGAGTACCCACACACACCTGTATAAGCATGTATGCATATGCACACACATAGCAGTTCAGGCTATGGCTATGAATGAACTGTGGCAGAGAATGCTAATGCTTTTATAGACAGGCAGGTTTGTCAGCTCAGAGGCTCCACTGTCCACTGCCAGTTTCCTCTGCCAAAGCACTCAGCCTACATTTTTATAACTCTCTGATTCAGGCTGATCCAATTCTCTTCCCCCATTCCTCCTGGCCTTCCCTTTCCTCTGGTGTGTGCAGATTTGTTTTACTAATATTTTTTTTTTAAATGAGACATATTGAGTGATGGATATGCTGATGACCCCAATCTCATCATTATATATTGTATACTGGTCCTGAAATGTCACAACATTCTTCATCAGCATGCATGGTTGGTTACTCAGTACCAAGCCAAAAAAAAAAAAAAAAAAGACAAAAGGGTAAAAATCAGCGTTATTCGATCCTTAGCACATCAGGATCAATCAGGCCCCAGGGTGGTGTCTGAAGAGCGGGTTACAGCTGGCTTAGTAGCTTCCTGGGTCTGCTAGCCACATGGGCTCCTCCATGCTGTCAGGAGTAGCTCCCTCTTTCTGCTGACTAAGCTGGAAACCCTTCCTACTTTAAGTCTGGAAACCCTGCTGTTCTGATTTCAGCTTTCTGCTTTCCGCTGGCCTGACTGGGATGTGGCAGCCAAACATAAGGCTGTGCTAACGATAGTTGATAGTTTTCTTCTTTTATTTGTGTCTGGGGCAAGCACTGCAGAAATCATTTGGTGTGAAACAAAGTTTTGATTAGATATGTCATATGGACCATCTTGGGAAAAAACAAGAACTAAGTCACAGTTTTATACTGAGCCATATGGGATCACTTTTACAGGTTCAAGGCAGCAAAATATTGGAAGCTACATATAGTTAATGGGGTAGTATTTCCCAAAATATGTTTCATAAATATATATGTATAAATATATTATAATATATGGGAGTAGGGGTTGGGAAAATAGCTCAGTAAAGTGCTTGCTTTGCAAGCAGAGAACCTGAGGTGTATCCCAGAATCTTTGTGTGTGTGTGTGTGTGTGTGTGTGTGTGTGTGTGTGTGTGTGTGTTTAAAGCCAGTCATGGTGGCTAATGTTTGTAATTTTAGTGGGAAGCCTAGATGGGAGGACCCCTGGGGCTCACTGGTCAGCTGGCCTACACTAAGTGATAATCCTCAGGCTAAGGAAAGGCCCTGTCCTCAAAAGCAAGGTGGAAGAGCGAGTCCTGAAGTTTACTCCTGTGTTCCTTGCGCGCGCGCACACACACATGTCAGGGAGTGGGGACTGGCAGGCAGGCAGACAGACAGACAGACAGACAGACAAAGACAAGGGGGGATGGGAAAGGAAAAGAAAGGCCCAGAGAGCTGAGACTGATGCCTGTGGCAGCTGAGTTTTTACTTTTCCCTGGAGATCTGCATTTCCAAGTTGGAGGAAAAGCTTTCAGCATTTTGGTATCCATCTCCTAGTCTACGCAGCCAGGGAGACAGAGGTGTTGGAAAGTCAGGCCTAGTTACAGATTCAGGATGAGTGTATGTGTCCCTGGAAGGAAGCTTATTTTTGGATCTGTGAAAGGAATACATAAATGGTGCCAGACCTCACAACACACAAGGGTAAATGCCTTCGTTTCTTTTCCTGTCACTGTGTTAAAATATTCTGACAAAAGCAGTTTAAGAAATAAGAGCTTCATTCTGGCCCACAGTTCAAAGATGCTGTCCATCATGGCAGGAAGAAAGAGGCATGCTCCTGAAGCCGCTGCTCACACCGCGCCCAGACAGGCAGCAGAGAGTGCTGACTGTGAGCTGCTAGGCTCAGTTGCAGTCCAGGACCCCACCCAGGGAGTAACAATGCGGCTGAGTCTTCTTGCCTCATTAATATCAGAGAAAGAATCCCCCACAGCCAAGTCCCCCTATGGTTCTAGATAACATCAAATTGGCAATTAGCACTAACCATTACAGTAATTTCACTTCTTTGTCCCCATTGGGGACAGTTGATACACGGGCTCTGACAGGCTAAGGAAGGCAGAGCCTTCCCCTGCAGGAATACCACCCCCCCCCCCCAGTTAGTGTGGAAGGTGATTCTGGGAAGGGTGTGTTATCTAGCCTGTCTGTAGTGAGTCACAATCATACTGTCAGTGTGCTCAAGTCCTGTGACGCTGTGTCAGCTCACATCATACTGTGATTTGCTTCTAAATGTCTGCTTCTCTGAAAGGACATATTGGGCATCAAGGTAGGAATCATGTCTTTCTGTAAAAGTGTGTTTGAGCCTTTAAAGAAGCCTGGCATTAGTGCCACTAAGCGTTAATAGCTGTTTTATTTCGGCTTTTAAAAGTTTGTTGAATAAGCAATGACTTAGCACAATCGGAAGCATCACACTATAAATCTTTGTGGATTATTAAAACTAAGATGGTAGAACACATCAAAGGTTCACCCTATGAATCAGTAATTATAATAAAAGGTCACCTTCTATAAACCTGTAATTATAAGACATTTATCAAAGGGAAAAGCCCAAAATCTGAAAATAACATTAGGTTAAAAAAAAAAAGTTTATGCCAACATTATATATGAGCTGGAAAAGCAGAAAACAACCCAAAAGGATATTATATTATAGAGAAATTAATTGTATTTTTGAAACATTTAATAACTTTGGAAAATGCTCAAGAAAGGTGAGCAAGAAACCAGTATCTTACTTAAAAAAAAAAACTTCACATTATATCATAAGAATGTTTCATTTTATTCAAAGTACATCCAAAATGTCTTCACAATGCCTTGTAGACTATTCCACTGGCTGTGTCGTAAACTGCCACAGCTTTGAAAATAACACAAATGGTGTCGCACCACAGCTACTCTTCTGCAGCTTTGTCCAGTCCATGGCGTAGTCTAGAGAGCTCACCACACAAGCACACACAGGTCTCCCTCCCTCTCCTTGCCAGGAGCATGTATTTTTGCAGAAACCCATACTGCTTATTCAAAAATATTTGCATCATTAGCATATTTAGAGCTTCTTGCTATTGAAACAATCCTACAATCTGGGTGTAATGATGTGTGTGCCTAGTGCCAGCTACTCAAGAGGCAAAGGCAGGGGAATCCTTTGATCCCAGGAAAGAGTTCAAGGCCAGGCTGTGAGATGGCGAGACAAACCCTCAAACATCAAAATTAGCAAACGAATCACAAGTCGATGTTGTGAGAGCTAGCTTCTCAACATGGCACACTCACTGCATTCATGAGCTCACTGTACTGCAGTTACCATATACAACGGTGTCTGCTCACTGTCAACAGAACAAAATGACAGCCTATAGACTGGGAAAAGATCTTCACCAACCCTTCATCTGACAAAGGTCTGGTATCGAAAATGTATAAAGATCTCGAGAAATTAAACACCAAAAACCAAACAAACCAATTGAGAAATGGGGCTCAGAATTAAACCCTCAACAGAGGAATTTCGAATGGCTGAGAAACACTTAAAGAAATGCTCAACATCTTTAGTCATCAGAGAAATGCAAATCAAAACTCTGACAAGACTCTGAGATTCCATCTTACACCCATCAGAATGGCTAAGATCAAAAATTCAAGTGATACCACATGCTGGTGAGGATGTGGAGAAAGAGGAACACTCCTTCACTGCTGGTGGGAATGCAAACTAGTACAACCACTTTGGAAATCTATCTGGCGCTATCTCAGAAAACTGGGAATAAGGCTTCCTCAAGACCCAGCTATTCCACTCCTTGGAATATACCCAGAAGATGCTCCACCACACAACAAGGACATTTGCTCAACCATGTTCATAGCAGCCTTATTCATAATAGCCAGAACATGGAAACAGCCTAAATGTCCCTCAGTAGAAGAATAGATAAAGAAACTGTGGTACATTTACACTATGGAATACTACTCAGCTATAAAAAACAAGGAATTCCCAAAATTTTTGGACAAATGGATTGGACTAGAAATTATCATTATGAATGAGTTCACACAGAAGCAGAAAGACTCAAATGGTATGTACTCACTTATATCTGGACACTAGCCCAAGGGGCACATCCCATGAAAGTCTTCACTTATCATGAAAGTAGGATAAATGTGAGAACATCCTATTGAGACTCTAGGTGAGAGAAGTATGGGAGAAGAACATCATGATGGATGGATCGGGGCGCTGGGGGGTCTGCTCAAACTATTGCACTAACCAAGGACAATACAACAGTAAACATCAAACCCCTACTCTGATCTACCCAATGGACAGGACATTCTCCACAGTTATGTGGAGAGCAGTGACTGACTTTGACATGAACTCTGGTGCTCCATATTTGACCACCTCCCCTTGGTGGGGAGGCCTGGTGGCACTCAAAGAAAGAATAAGCAGGCTACCAAGATGAGACTTGATAGGCTGTGACCATATAGTGGGGGAGGAGATGACCTAGGGGAGGGGAATAGTGTGAAAGCGGGAGGGAGGGAGGAATGGGAGGATACAAGAGATGGGATGGCAATTGAGTTGTAATCTGAATAAATTAATAAAAAATTTTTAAAAAGATAGTATCTGCCAACATTTCATCATAGACAGGGCAGCAGAAACGGCTCCCCTACTGGAGGGCCTATTAGCAGTTTCCAGGCGCTGGGGGGAGGGGTGCCATCTTATTCAGTGGTGTGGCTGCTGACAATCCGTCCTGCTCCTGGAAGAACTGCCTATCCACTCTAATGCAAGCAACTCTAATTAAACTCAGGGAGTCACACATGATAAGAAAATATGAAGCAGTCAGATTTCAGAGAGGGAGAGAGGAGGAGAGAGAAGGATGGGGTAAAGATAACCAAAAGTCATCTTATATATAGATGACACTGAAAAGAAACAAAAGTGAGCTTTAAAAATATGAAAAAAATATGAAGGAAACGGAGGCCAGCTCTGCAGTGCAGGTGTAAATGAGGTCTCTCTGCTTCCCTTTGACCTCCCATCTAGTCTTCTCTTCTCCACCTTCCCTTTCCCTTTCTTCTTTTCATTTGTTCTTCTCTTCTATCCTACCTTATTACTTTACTCAGTGGGGGAAGACGCCTATAGAAAGAAGGCCACTGCAGAAGTCACATGGGCCTCACTAGGAGGCGAGCTTATGGTGCCGAGCCTTCGTCCCAGTGAGAAGGCGATGAGCATCACTCTTCAGGACCAAAGATGCCGCTTGCAAATGTGATTTTTTTTTTTAAAAAAAAAAAAAAAGGAGAAATACACAGAATAGTGCATCTCAAGAACTTTGTCACCCAACGAAGCTGCTAAAGGCTCCTTCAGACAATAGCTAGAGACAATGTTTGGTCTAATGTGAGTAAATCGGTGGGATTCTCTGAAACCAAGGAGATATGTGGGCCTGGCTTTATTTGTGAGAGACACAAACGAAAGATACTATATGCCTGTATTTGTTTTAAATTTTATCTAAGTAGGGAATCACTTGAAACTCTGGTGATTAGCAATTAGGTTGTTTGTAATGCTTGATTTGGGCTTTCGTTTGCAGTAAGAAGTTTGATTAGAGAAGAAAATCAGAGGGGCATAATATTTCTTCCCCCCTTCGGGCCATCAGGCCATCTGAATCATCTGTTCATAACAATCGTAGAATGGCTGTCTTCCTGATCATGGGGCAAAGGAAACAGCCTAATGACAACTGATTTTGCTTATCTGCATCCTTATCTAAGGACATAGATGCCTTCATACCTTTGTGTTAAGAACTAAAATAACGATGAGTATTACAAGATATGGGACAACCCAAATACTTATCACCATACAGGTGAATAAAGAAATGGTGGCGTATGTGCACATGTGTGTACACTAGGCGAAGTAATCTAAGCACACATAAAAGTCCATATGATTTCATTTACATAAACAAATAGTATATAGAAAAAGAGCGGCTGGGGGTGGGTGGGAAATTCAAATTAAAGGCAGCTGAGTTACAGCTATATAAAGAGAGTAAGTCTTCTCTCTTATACAGGTCGTGACCCAGCCTAGGGAATGCACCACCCATATTGGGCTAGGTCAATCAACCACAGGCCAACCTGATCTAGCTAATTTCTCGGTTGAGGCTCTCTTCCCAGGTAATACCAGGGTGTGTCAAGTTGACAGTTAAAACTAACCCACACACTTCCAAAGCCTTCCTAAGACTTGTCTGCCCCCTCTGCATCTGTGCCTCGGCTTCCCTCTTCTAATTACTCAAAACTAGACACTGGTGGACACGTTAGAGGTCCTGAGCATCTGTTGAATTGTCCTTGCCTCACTCGAGATGAAGAGGGCTCAACTGGAATCTCTGCTGCTTGCTGGAGTAAAGACACTATGGGACTAAGAAAGTTGGCCAAATGTTCATTCAGTACAGCAGTATGTGTCTTTAAAGAAACAGCATCACTTAGGAGCAGATACTTAGCCAGCTCTTTGGAGCCTCAGGACCTTGCTGTGTGACTTTTTCTGAGACAAGAAAGCAAACATTTATTCACCCTCTATAGGCCAGCAATGTCGGACCAAAGAAACTACTAAAAACTCTAGATTGTGAACTGTGAGCTTATTGGGATGATTCATGAAGGCATGGGTGAGGATCACTGACAGCAGCATAGTGACCCAAAAGCCTCCCAGAAGCTGCATCCCTGGACCTCCTGGTACAACTTGCAGCCAGTTCTAAGGGAGAGTCTCTGCTCCCACATGGATCCCTTCCTGCTTATACAACCTTGGAGAAGGCCATGTCAGTCTTGTAATTTCCTAAACTACAGATTCCTTAGTCTTGAGCCTCCTCCCTTCTCCCCTTAGGAGGAAATGTTTCTATTTCAAGTAAATAGTCACACCTGAGAGACACCTAACTCAGAAATTCCTGGGATTTACATACTCAGGAGACTTGGCTTCTAAGTGAGCTCTGTACACGGTAGGGGCTGTAAAATGGACTCATATCACCACTGCTTGTACCCAATGCTCCAGGGTCAGTGGGACAGGAAGATATGGCAGCAGCTCCAAGGCCAGAGAATGGCTACAATCTCCAGTGTGGGCACTGCACGTTCAGTCTGTCTATTTTGGTCAGACACTAGGATTACAAACATCAGCTTATCAGCCAGTGGCTCTGACCTGCAGGCGGAAGACCCTTGAGGGGTGAGGTAATAAATGCCATGGATGGTGATAGCTTTCCCCATGCTACAGGCACTGTATGTTCACTTGACATAAGGGGCTTAATTACACAACCCTAGGAAACTGGCCCGCTATCCATACTTTATAGACACTCAAACAAAAATCTTAACAAGAAAAGAAAACTTTGTCAAGACCACAGGGTACCTAAGTGGTTATACATAAACACACACAGACATAGACACACACACACACATACACACACACACTTGAATTCAGATCTCTTTCACTCCAGGCTCCTGACATCTTGGCAGTCACACACCAACAGACCTGTCCTTTTCCTGTTTGGACTTTGAGTGCTTTGTCTTTGGTGACTAAACTTCTTCAAGCAGAATCCATGGCTACCTGGCTGACTGTAGTCCAGTTACCTTTTGAGATGTCTAGCTAGTAACTGTGTCACGTTCTAATATTTCCCTAAGGTGTGTTCAACAGACCAGTTCCTTTAAAAGGCTCAGGAGATGGGGTGTGGCTCAGTAGAGGCCACATACTTAGCAATGTCCTTAGCCTAACTCCTAGCACCATTAGAAAATAATCAGTTCTAACATCTGGGGCTTTTGTGGGCTCCACCAAACCATCCATGGGTTCCCTGAAACAAAAGCCAGTGGCTTCCACTTGTTCTTCACATTCTCCAGAATGTTTTTCTCAAGACCTTACTTATTTGCTTATGCCCACTCTTTGCAAGGACTATATTCTTCTCAGTGCTGGTTAGGAGTCTCAGTTTGAGTGGCCAGCATCAGCTGTCTCAGCAGCTCTGCCATATTTCTGTTCTTCCACAGGTACCCACACTCCCAACACAACTTACTAATATTCAGTTAATATCATGGAATACAACAATGTATTTCTTTTCAATTGTTCCATTTTGCCATTTGAAGATTGTGTTCATATACACAATGTATTCTGATTACCATCCCATCCCCACCCTCTCTTGTTTCTCCTATTTTATCTCTCCCAGTTTTCTCTGGAATTAATGACTTTTGGTTTTGTGGTTTGATTAAGGCCATATGACAATGGATTTGTCTGCATCACTTTTGGAATTCAGCATCCACAACAAGCAAATGAGACCGGTAACATCATTCCCATTTTATGGGGCAGAGAAGGGGGACTCAGAAAGTTTAAATGTTTTTGTTCAAAGCTGCTATGTCAGAAAGGTACTTCTTAAGTCTTGACTTCTAGCCCCACCCCTCAGACTGACGCAGTTCTGGATGTGTGTGTAATGGAAGAGTTTACATCTAATAAGTCAACCATTATCCCCACCCCACCATGCTGATAGCACAGTCCGTGATGCTGGTGCTAGAAGCCAGCAAGGTGCCACTCAGGTACAGTGTCTATATCCTGGGCGTGGCTAACAGATGTGTTAAAAAATGGAACATCTTCCATTTAGAGCAGAGTTTGGGTGCTGCAAACAATGGGAAGATGCAAGAGTTGCACAGCTTCTGTCTTTCTCTGCACTGGTCATTCTTCTGCACAAATATAGACTGCACCTCTTTCCCAGATGCTCAGAGGCAGCCCCCAAGCACACCACTGCAGCCGGCGCTCAGGAAGTGTGAATCCCAGCACCTCTGACACCACTTTTCACTTTGCAATGTGTGCTGTGTACAAAGTAAGAAGAAATAAGGGGGAAAAAAAGAAAAACGAAAAACTGAAATTCGAGAGATTTTTCAAAATAAGACCATGAGAAGGTAAGAGTTAAGCTGTCCATCACCAAGCTCATCTACAACTTTCTCCCCATCTGGCTGAGAACTAGAGTAGCTTTTCCTCAGAATCTATTTAGCATGACTAAAGATCTGTTCCATTGTCACAGATTATCGAACAAGCTTTTGGAAATCCGCAAGTGCAGTAAAGAAGATAACTTGTTTTTAACGTTACCCTTGTATTTCAGACATTCTGCTACGGAGTATTTACAAGCATCTTGGCTTTGTGCTGAAGAGTTGGCAAAAACCAGAAGAGCAGTCGATCTAAACTATGCCAACATTTCTCTTCCCTTTGGAAAACTACAAGGAAATCATGTCATGTATGCCTTTCAAAATAGGTTACATTCCTGAATGAAAGGGGTGTTCCCTACACAGCATTATTCAAGCCATCTGGTAACATCCTCTCCAGCCACTCCTCCACGCAGGCAGATAGTGGAGTAGCTGGTCTCCACACCCCACCTCTTACTGAGGAGATAGTGATAGTGGGTTATTGCTGGTGCAGGGAAAATCTTGTTTGTGAATCTGGCCACTGGTAGGTTTCTCATGTTCTAGCACACGGCCCCACATCCGTGCTCCTATATACAGAACTAACTGGACTCAGTGGGTTGTTGAAAAATCCCATGAAGTTGGAAGGGGTCATGCTGGAAGACTAGGAGAGAACTTGGGGTGTGGGATGGGGGGTAGATATGATCTTATTTCATTGTATATATGCATGAGATTCTCAAAAATAAAGAAAAGGGTTTAACGAAAAAGAAAATTAGAAACCGTTTTTTCCCCTTCTTCTTCTTCTTTTATAGGCATGCCCAGGCCATGAAGATTTTGGTGCAATCCTGGAGCAGAGGGAGAAGAACTTTATCATCTGGAGGTTGTGGTCCACAAGGACATCTCCCAGAGCCTTGCAGGCAGGAAGAGGAGGCTGGTTTACAATATCCTGGCTTCTGACAATGAGAGACCCATCTAAACTCAGGTCTATCACATCATCTTTATGCCAATTATTTTTTAATAATCCAAATAATAACTCAAGAGTCTAAGTAGAATAGATTCACGTTTTCCCCAAAGAATCAATTAGGAAAGAGAATATACAGTTCAGTACTGCTGTGCATAGAATATTCACAGGAAGAACAGGAGACCCAATGTTAGAGAAAACTACAGGTCAAGAAAAAGGCAGGAGGCACTGGGGGGAGTAAAGTAACTGCTGGCACTTCACCCCACTTGTTTAGCTACTAGACTTTGCATAGTTCTGTATTCACGAATTGTTGTTATGATGTAATAGAAAGCTGATTAAGCAAATCCTTGACGTGTTTCAGCAGCTGAATTAAATTCTCCCATGCTTCATTACCTAAAGGCTTCCCTGTTCACTGTAACACTCTACTATGGAAAGAATGGGCAGGAAGCAACAAAAGGAGGCATAGCTGAAGACTGACGAAGCTCCGCCTTGAGAGGCTAATGTTAGTTCACACTTTTCCTTTCTCAGAACATCTTGTAGTAATGGCCACACATTGACATTATTTGATTGGGATGTCACCATCAAAATAGAAAGTCAGAACACTCCTGTTATTAAGCAAACAAATCCTTGACGTGTTTCAGTAGCTGAGTTAAGTTCTTCCATGCTTCAGTACCTAAAGACTTCCCTGGTCACTGTAAGACTCTACTGCGCAAAGAATAACGCCTAAAGGGAAAAAATACGGGGGCTGGAGAGTTGCTTTCCCAGAGGGCTCAGGTTCAATTTCCTGCACTCACAAGGTGGTTAACAACCATCTGTAATTCTAGTCTAGGGGATCTGACACCCTCTACTGACCTCGATGGGTGCCAGGCATTAGTGTGGTTCATATACATACTGCAGGTAAAACGCATGTACACATAAAATAAAGTAAGTCTAGAGTAGAGGATGTGGCCATCAACCCAGCCAAGAGCACTCCTGTCACCTAGTCCCCAAGTGATTTAAGTCAAACTCCACTTTCAGTTTTGTGTCTGTCTCTTCTTCAAGGGTCACATATTTTTAATTTGAGAATTGAGAAGCAAACACACACAGCTAAGACCCTGAAGTAGTGTGTGGCTTAGTTCATCACTGGGTGGCTTTTCATGACCAGTGAGCCACCTTTATGAAATTCACAACTATGTTTCCTATGAAATTAGACTACCCAGGCTAACATTTCAATCAACGTGCTCTACATCAAACATGGTGTGAACAGCTTGGTCCTGCTGGAAGAACTGCTAACGTGTTGGCATTCTTGATAATGGATGCTAGGACTATACCATCTTGACACCTGTTTGACCTGGCTTTGTAGAAACTCAGAACCAAGCTATACACATAGCCAGGGCAGCGATGGTCAGCCCTCGACTTCCTAATTTGTCTCTTTCATCTTCTATCTCCTTTATGTTATTCAACTAGGTTTTTCATATCTTTTTTTTTTTTTCTGTTGCTAACATGAACTAAAACTTCTTTTCAGGTTAAGTGTTAAGACCTGATCAGCAAAACATGCTATTCAGATGTGCTAACTGTGAGTCATTTTTAAAAATTATCCTGATGAAGTATTATGAAATAAATATATCCTTAAATGAAGTCAACTTTCGGTCTTTCAAAAGCAAGTACTGGATCTTTTATTTCCTTATGCTCTCTATAGTAGTAAACACAGTAGGGGGTCAATAAATGACATAGAATTAAACAAGAGCCAGGACTTGGCTGTTTCCCATTACTCTGTGAAACACTTTAGGCTGTGTACTTTATGAAGAAAGATGGTTTGCTGAGTGCTCAGGAGCATGGCACCAGCCTCTGCTTGACCATGGGGAAAGCCCATGGTAGAAGGCAACACAGTACAAATGCTTAGGAGAGAGGCTGCACTGAGAAGAAAGTGGGGCGGGTGAGGGAGAGAGAGAGAGAGACAGAGCCCTCTCCTTTGCTTCCTAGTCCTTCTGGATGACCAGCCATCTTATCCTAGGTTCCCCTGTAGGCTTCACCATCTCTCAGCATCACCACACTAGGGACTAAGCTTGGGCAACACCAGAATTCAACCACAGCTCTCCCTTACTGAGAGTTTGGTTCATTCTGGGAAGTTTTCTCAAAATCCCCAGCTAGGAGGTGTGAGGTAAAACTGAGGGCAGACCTGTGGTCTCTGGCTCACTGTGGAGGGAGCTGCATTCAGTCAAAAGGCTGGGTAGACACCAACTACTCTTGCAGGCTTCCTACAGGGTGAGCACACAGGATAAGCATGGACTACAGGATCTGCAGAGACGGACGTGTGCATACACAGAGCTATGGCTTATCACAGCACCCTCATAAGTGGAAGCCGCCACAGGAACCAGTGTCCAGGCAGAGAAACATGAACAGTAGTTCGCGAGTGTGGATCACCCCTGTAGAGGGACTGAGCTTAGGGGAAATCTCTTATTTATTTGAGACAAGGTTTCTTAGTGTACCTCTGGCTGTCCTGGAACTTGCTCTGTAGACCATACTGGCCTCAAACTCACATAGATCCACCTGCCTCTGCCTCCCTAGTATAGAGATTAAAGGTGTGCCCCATCACCACGACTAAACTTTTTCTTATTTATTTATTTAGCTTAGGGGAAATTTCATGGCATTGAATACATTGAATTCATAGCATTGAAACTAGAGCCAAGCAGAGGTGGGCAGCTGTTTGGCATCAGGACAGTTGAAGGCTGGCAGTGGAGATGAAATCCACAGTCCTCTCTAGCTTGGCAGGAAGAGAGACTGTATCTGTGTTTCTCATGTGTGTACACACGCATGTGTGCATTTTCTTGTGGAAACCAAAGGTTACCGTTGGCATCCTTCCTCAAGACCCATTCACCTTGTTTTTGAGACAGTGTCGCTCAGGGGTCTAGAACTTGCCAAGGAAGCTGAACTGCCTAATTAGGGAGCCCCAGTAAGAAACCTACCCTGGGATGACAAGTATTCCATTATGTTTTGGGTGGGTTTAAGGGACTCTTATCTTACGCAGAAAACACCAAATTAACTATCTTTCCCATCCCAGTCCATTTGATACTTTTGTGATTTAAGTCTTTGATGATTTACTTGAATATATTTCATGCATGTGTGTATGTGTGTTCATGTGTATGGGCATACCTATATGTACAGGTGTGCACATGTGTAGCCAAGAGAACAACTTTGGGTAGCATCCTCAGGAAGGCTGTTTACCTCCTTTGAAACACAGGCTCCACTGGTCTGAAGCCCACCATGAAGGCTAGACTGGCTCTAGCGTTAGCCCTGGGGATCCTCCTGTGTCTGTCCTTCCAGCACTGGGATAACAAGTGTTGGCTATTACATCTGGCATATGAGTGTGAATGTGTGCATGCATGTGTGTGCGTGTAAGTGTCTATGTGTGTGTTGATGTGTGTGTGTGTGTGCACATGTGCGTGCACACAAGCAGAGGCCAGAGGAGAGTGCCATGTGCCCTTCTCCATCGCTCATGCTTTATCCATTTGAGACGTTTCCTTCTAAATCTGGAACTATGCAGGTGGCTTTGTCTCCTGCCCCCTTTTCACAGCACTAGGGCTACAGACACACATCTATGCTCAGTTGTTTTTTTTTTTTACATAAGTTTAGGGGAATTTAGCTCAGGTTTTCCCAAGTCATCTCCCAGACCCAACATCCAGCATTTTTGCGTGGGTTCTGAGGATAAACTCTTGTCTGTGTTTGCAGGGAAGATTCTTTACCAAGCAATTCCCTAGCCCTGTAAATAAAGGATTAACAATTCACTTCTTAAAAACATCTTAAACAGAGTTGGGCTCAAAACAAAGACCCTCAAGAACTGATTTGAAGAAGTTCATGTGAATAAACTTAAATCCCATGCCCAGCACAGCTGGCTCCGGGGCCCCAGTGGCAAGGGTTTCTGCATCTGCTGAACTCCTGGTCGCATGACAGAGTGAACCCATTCCCACCAGGTCGCCCCTCCAGCCAGCCACATGGACTTGGGAACACCAGGACCCTAAGATCCTTCCACTTTTTCTAAGTTTCGTTCATTATTCTGCTTTGGACAGAGAGAGTTTCAGGATATCACACCCACAGGGGCTTGATAAGGACAGCTCTGATGCCCTGACTCTACCCCATGTCATCAATAATCCAAACAATGGAGGGTTACTTTTTGGCCAATATCTACATACTTTATTGTCTGGGAGAAACAGTCAGCCTCTTCCCTAAGGTCCCACAACCTAGGAGCCCAGTGTGGAAAGTTAGAAACTTAGTCAAAACTCACTGAATATAGCCATGAACACGAGGCTTCCTTCTCCTTATAATGGAACCTGGTTCAGAGCTTTTCTGCATCAAACAGAAGTATTTCAAATAATATTGGAACAGTTATATCAGTTTATTGCTATGATTAGCCATTTCAAGATGGTACGTATTGCTCCAAGATGTGAAAATAAGAAGAACAATACATAAGGTTAAATAAGAACTTAGCCACACACTCTCCATTCCTGAACCTCTGTCTCGACGTTGGCCACAACTAGTTGGTCCAACTTGGGGATTTTCTGCTTGATTTCAAACTTGAATAGTTTAAAAAAGATTAACAAAAGAAGTATTTCTATAACCATTTAGGGATCAACTTATAAGCCCAGAGGCTGATGAATGGTAATTGAGGAAGTCAAGCAATAGGCCAAAGAAGGGAGCCTCACTTACTGGGTGCCCTCTCCATGCTACAAAGGGTACAATCTAACACTGAGATGCTGACTGTTTCTCCTCCTCAAAGGGGAAGAAGCCAGGTACTGAGAGACACAGGGATCCGTCTAAACCCACATGGAAAGAACCAGGCTGTTAAGGACCTGACACCCACTCTCTTCTCACAGCAGGTCCCATGAGGCCTCCTAGCATCTAGACAGAAAATATGGTTGATGATGTGAAGGTGTAGGCTTCAGCTGGCACATCCACACATGTACCTTCATCTAGGAAAAAAATATACCCAAAGAAGTCTTTAAGGGAGAACATGAAAGCCTGAGGACCTGGGTATAAGGAATGGAGGCGGGCTGTCTGCAGAAGAGATGGTCCAGAGGATGCCAGAAACCCTGGTGAAGAGCACTCTCCAGAAGGAAGAAGTCTCCAAGCTGCCCAATGTGACAACTGGCTGGCAGCCCCCACATTTAGGCCTTTTGGGAAATTGTCCTCAGCTCAGTCCAAGGCCTGTATGCACTCGGCTCACACCCAAGCTGCATGCTGCAGTCTGTGTCTACTGTGCACGCTCACACCCAAGCTGCATGCTGAAGTCTGTGCCTACTGTGCACACTCATACTCAAGCTGCATGCTGCAATCTGTGCCTACCATGTATGCTCACACCCAAGCTGCATGCTGCAGTCTGTGTCTACTGTGCACGCTCACACCCAAGCTGCATGCTGAAGTCTGTGCCTACCGTGTATGCTCACAACCAAGCTGCATGCTGTAGTCCATGACTGGAGCCTACTGTGCATGTTCTCTTGTTTTAATATGGAAGTGCTAGTTTCAACCAGTTGTTCCTTCAGAGTCGCTGTCTTATTAAGGAAAGGGAATGTGGAGGTGTGTCTATCATCTCATAAATCAGTGTTGAAAATCTAATGAGAAGAACCACAGGTTCATCTGTTTCTACACTGAAGGATTATTCCAATCAGTAAGACAGAATTGGCTTTATTCATAAGGCACTAGAAATGCTAAAATAGTACATTCTTTAGAGAGAGAGAGAGAGAGAGAGAGAGAGAGAGAGAGAGAGAGAGAGAAAGTGCCTGGCCTAAACAAATGAGATACTATCAAAATATATCTCTTGACACAGAGCAACATATAGAAGGGGGCGGGGTTTGAGAGCAGCATATAGAAGGGGGTGGGGTTTGAGAGTAGCATGTAAAAGGGGGTGGGGTTTGAGAGCCGCATATAGAAGGGGGTGGGGCTTGAGAGCAGCATGTAAAAGGGGGTGGGGTTTGAGAGCAGAAAGAGCAGTCCCGGCAGCCAGCTTTAGGATGACCCTCCACTTGCCCTTTCCTTACCTGATTCTGTGGAGTTGCCATGTGCTAATAACTACCAGCTTAGAGAGAATAGGCTTCAGAGTGTGCTTCCAGGTACATAAAATTTCTGTGGAAACAGGCTCCCTAGAATTTCTGAAGGGCCTGGCTTCTGTGTCACTCAGCCCTGTTACCAGTGCCCCCCTGCCCCATCCCCCAACTCCCACCCCCGCTCCCCCCCTCCCTGCCACACCACCGCACCCAGCAGTGCTTGCCAGCTGGGTTTTAACCAGACTCTCAGGCTCCCAGACATCTTGACATGTAGCCTGGCAACTCTGGAGACGTCAGTCAGTGGGAAAGTTTTAGAATCTTTGCAAATACCACCTCGTCATTTGTTAAGACAAGGTGGCCTGTCCACTTCTTATGTGTGAGTCAAGAGCGACGTGCACTAGCAGGTTTCTGGTTGAGTGCACTCCCTGCACAGAGCAAAGCGTTGAGAGCAAGCCTTCCTTCACATCACACTGCCACAGAACCTGAACTGACAGACCTCGTGTCCTCCTTGGGGAAAACATTTTCATAACATGGTACCGCTCAGCCATGATGCTTAGAAGCCATTGCCACTGCATCATGAACTATGCATGCATCAAGCTACTGAGAAGGACAGCGAGAGCCACGGTCTTCTCATCACCGATGTAACCGTCTTCTGTTAAGGTCTTGGGATTGAAAGTGAAGGAACAATTTCAACAATATGCGAGTCAGCTACTGAAGACTGAATCAATTACTGCATTTGACCTCAGTGTTGCTTCTGGAACCTTCTCAGGCCTTTTACAGCCTCTAAAGAGTTGACTTCTGCCCTCTGTGCCAGAGCTGTTTTCTGACCTTGGTAAGATGTCTTAAACAGTTGACAGGCAAGTTCAACAATGAAACCGCCTGAAATTTATTCATAGTCTCCCTCCCTCCCTCCCTCCCTCCCTCCCTCCCTCCCTCCCTCCCTCCTTCCTTCCCTTTCTCCCTCCCTCTCCCTTCTTCTCTCACATGTGCCCCTACACAGTGCTCAGCAGACATAAGACCTACTGCCATCTGGTGATGACACACAAGAGGCAGAGGAGCTGGCACAGAGCACCGGAGAGGGCACACACTGTTCCAGCTGCGCTTGCACGCGTGCACTGAGAGCAGTCCATTCAGCATACCAGAGCGCCCGGCAGCCCCTCACCATCAACAAGGACTATATATGAAGGGCTGGGGAGATGGCTCAGTCAGTAAGTGCTTGCTGGGCAAGAATGAGGAACTGGATTCCAATCCTCAGTGCTGACTTAAAACGCCACTTGTAATCCCAGTGCTGGGGAGTCAGAGACATGATGATTCCTAGGGCTTGCTGACCATCCCCTTTAGCCATACCAGTGAGCTCCAGGTTCAGTGAGAGACCTTGTCTCAAAAACAAACAAACAAACAAACAAACAAGGTGCTCTCTGCCCAGCTCAGACCCTCAGGTCTTCTCATGGCTTCCCACTTTCAGGCTGAGCCTTGGTAGGGTGGTTCTAAGGCCCAGAAATCTCCCTCGATTATGACAGTGGAAGCTACTTCTATGGTGCCTAGGCAGTAAGACCTCTTGTGGTAGTTTGGAAAGGAATGGCCCCTGTAACTCTTGTGTGTGTGAATTCTTGGCCCATGTGAAGTGGCTCTATTTGGAGGTGTGGCCTTGTTGGAGGAAGTGTGTCGCTGTGGGGGTGTGCTTTGAGGTCTAATATGCTCAAGTTTTGCCCAGTCTGGCGTATGATCTCCTACTGCCTTCAGATCAAGGTGAAGAACTCTTAGCTCCTTCTCCAGCACCATGGCTGCCTGGACGCTGCCATGCTTCCTCCCATGACAATAATGGATTAGACCAAACCTCGGAATCTGTAAGCTAGCCCCCAGTGAAATGCTTTCCTTTATAGGAGTTGCCATGGTAATGGTGTCTCTTCACAGAGGTAAAACCCTCACTAAGACAGCTGCCAACAACTGTAAGAATCTGACAGAGCTCTAGCAGCAAAACTTGAAGTTTAGCCTCAGAATTTTCTAAGTGGCAAGTCCCTTCAACAGAACATTCTTAGGACTGGGAACAAATGCCAGAGAGGTGCCAGGGACTACCTCAAAACCTGCCTCTCCTTGTGCCAACAAAGAAATCCAGTAACACAGGCTCTAACCACGCCACATTCTTCTTCTAGATCCAGAGCCACCGTCCTAGCCGCAACCACGGCCTGTGGTGTGATGGAGATACAGACACAGAAAGACGCCAGACAGAGGCTGCCAGGGACGGGTATGATGGGAGACCTAACCCACAGGGGGCATTAGTTAGGAAAAGCCTAAACTGTTCTTTGATCTTGACTGCGCTGTCAAAACTGATGGAACTATGTACTTAGAAGTGTGAACGCAATGGCATTTTATACTTAACATAATTAAAAGTGGCGGTATTGCCAAAACTCGGAACTGTATGTCAAAGGGGCCCTTGGTTTCACTGTTTATCAATTCTACATCTCCCTTACTAAAATAAATGTAAAACAAGTATATTTTAGGTCCTTAAAATTTGAGTTTCATAACAAAGACATTTATATGAATATATTTTATGTGTCATTTGCCTTTTATTACTACTTGTCACTGGTAATGAATGCCTCCCCTGGGGTGAAAACCCTGGGCCAACGCTTCTCCAACTTTGATGTGACTTGACTCTGTAGACAGTTTGATACAAGGCAAGTTCTGATTCAGGAGCGGCAATGCCAGACAGCCTGGCTTTGTTACAGGCTTCCAGGTGATGCTGATGCTGTTAGAAGGTCTGAGACACTAGTGAGACTACTGGTTGTGGAAAGCTGAGTCTACAAGAACTGTCTGCTCAGGTGGAATGAACCCTTCTTCTTGTCTTAGCCCGTATGAGTCAAAGCAGCCATCTGTTGGTGACAGTGTGCCACCCTCCTCAGACATGAATGCTGCCTAGCCATCATCCTGCAGGGTTTTCTTTTTCACCTCCAAAATGTAGCCTAGACCAAGACATGGACTGAGTCTAGCTCATGGTGATAAAAAAAGTTCCGCTCAAGAAACATTTAGAAACCTTTCCCTAGCACAGAGGTTTTGGGAGGCCCATGAAACCACAAAGGGCCCCATCCACTCATCCACCCATCCATCCATCCATCCACCCATCCATCCATCCATCCATCCATCCATCCATCCATCCATCCATAAATAGCAATATCTTTGGATGTACTTGGCAATTGTTCAGCAACAAGAAGTCCATACTGGTTTCTTTTCATTCTCCCAACATCCCAATGGCTTTGAGGGTACTGGTTCACCAATGTAGAGGGCTAAGCACTGCCTGTGCTCTACACCAGACACTCATTTTTGGAGTGGTCTTCCCTATAGATATAAGGTGCTGGAGGATGAAAAATGGTTGGGTTATAGTCTATGACTTCCTGATATTTTTCTATAGAAAAAGAAGCATTGATGCTTTTCTTAAAGCTAAAAATAAAATAAAGCTGTATGTGCCTTTACAAATGTTTCTTTGGCAAAAGATGCCCTCAGGTTAGTCATCTCTCAGCAGACCAACCCTTGACAACACTTCAGATTCTTGGCTTCAGGCTTTCCAGTAGGAAGCAAATAACACGTGTATCAGGAGCTCATTATCAGTTGTCAATAGCTGTGAAATGTTTGCTAAATGCCATGAACCCTGAGGAGTGAATAAAGTCCCGAGGGAATGCGCGTTGTTGATATGGCAAGGCCAAGCTAAGGACCCTGTCCTCAGTCCCATGGATGAATGGCAAAGCTTTATCCTCTGGGTGAGGCTCACGAGATAGCAATGTCTTCCTTGAAGATTCAGTATGACCGTTGAGAGTGTGCCTTGAAAATGCCCATCACAGTTTTCTCCTGCAGGATCTGGATGGCCTGAAGCCTGCTCTCCTACAGCAACTGCTTTTCTCTACATTAGGTAAGCCCATGTCCTTGATCCAGCTGTAGACCATAAACACTGCCTCCTTTTTTATCTGTATATAATACCCATGCCACCTTGGATGTAATAATCTGCCGCTCTGTTCAAATCTATACAATAAACATGCTGGGCATCTAAGGCACCTTGGTTTCTCCATCAGAGAGCCTGAACAACCAGACCCCAGCATTTCTGTGTGTCTGTGTGTTTGTCTTTTCTTCGTTCCCTTGATGTCCCGGTCAGGTCCATTCCTGGAGCTGAGCTGAACATGGCAATAAACTATGTTTAGTGCATTTTTGTGTTATTTCCAAGCGCCGTAAAAACAAGCCCAAGAAGAAATCTTACTGTGCAGGTGAGAAATCTGAGGCACAAAGACACTGTACAACTTTTCCAAGGACACATGCTAGTCATTGGTGTTATAGGTTGATTTCTGCTGCTGTGATTCAACACTCTGACCTAAAGCAGCTTAGGAGGAAAAGGTGTATCTGGCTTAAATGTCTAGGTCACAGTCCATTGCCAGACAAAGTCAGGACAAGAATTCAAGCCAAAACTTGAAATAGAAACCATGGTCAACGCTGCTTGCTGGTTTGCTCCCCCACTCAGCTCAGGCTTAGCTAACTTTCTTATGCACCCCCAGCACCACCTGCTCTGGGAATGGTGCTGCCCACAGTGGGACTTCTACATCAAATAACAATTAAGGCAATGCCCTGCAGGCCAACACAGCTAATGAGGACAAGAGTAAGTGGGACTAAATGCAATCAACAAGCCCCCCCCCCCCCCCCCCCCCCGCCTTCCCTTCACTACTGTTCTAGGGTTGACCTTGTGCTGAATACTGACTCTACTGAGTCATTCACAGTTGACAGTGTGACCCCACGTGTTCTGCTCCTCAGCTTTCTCAGAGAGCTTTACATTCTCACAATAGGAGATGATGACATCACCACAGGCCTTTAGAGGCACCTATGACTGAGCTGGAAGCTATCTCCGTGTGAACCCAGATCTTGCCTAGGACAGTGGCAGGGAGATTTAGTTGAGTTTTGAACATCTAGAATTTGAGATGCTTACTGGGCATAAAAGAGAAAATGTTGAAGACCATGTTAATTTTATGTATTTATTGAAATATGAATGGATAAAATTAGACTAAATAAATAGAGGTTATAATGAACCTTTACTGCAACATGGAAGAATTGGTGAAGCACAGGCAAACAAAACTGGCCATGAATTGATGATCGCTGCATTGAGTCTCGGTGAAGGGCTTAATTATACTGGACATTTTTATATAGTCTTCAATTTTCCAGAATCAAAAAGGTTAAATGTCACACAAAATTGAATATGTTGAATACCACCAAAATGTCTTGCCTGGGTCAAATAATAAGGAAACACAAGACAAATTAGGGGCATCTCACAAAACTATTTTATACACTTTCAAAATGGCAGTGTCATAAGAACAAGAGAGTGACTGAAGAACAGCTTCACTGTAAGTGTCAATCATGACAACAGAATGTCCTGTGTGGTCCTGCCTTGTATCCAGATCAACAGTAAACCATGAGCTAGGAAGGTGATGGCTCAGTGGAGAAAAGTGCTTGCTGGTGGCCTGACCTTCACCTCCACTCCCCCAGGACCCAGGTATATAGCTGGATGTGGTGGCATACCTGTAATCCCAGCACTCCTATAGAGAGATAGAAAGCAGAGGCAGAAGAATCATCTGGAAGGTTGCAGGCCTTCTTGCCTTGAGTACAAAGCTTGGCAGAAACAAGAAAGACCCTACAGAGGGACTTTAATCCAGTAACATAGGTACTCTGGCTGGAATACAGAGACTCCCTTAGCACACCTTTAATCTCTCTGGATGGAATACAGGCATGCCTTTAGTACACATCTTTAATCCTAAACAATGGATGTAAGGTTAGTTTGTAGCAGGAAGCACTGATGTTTGAAAGTGATGTCTAATTGAGTAGCAGACAAAGTGAAAAATCAGAGAAAGATTTGACAGAATAGGATATGCCCAACTCTCCTGTGAATAGAGAGAAAAGGGGGAGACAATTAAGAGAGAGCAGAGAGGGGGCGGGAAGGAGGCAGTTTTACTGGGACAGTAGTACAGAGACAGCCAGAGAAAGAGGAGCCTGAAGATTAGAAAATATCGCTAGAGTTCATTTGAGACCAACAGACCAGTTCTGTCAAGAGGCTGAGAGAGAAGTCAGATTGAATCAGTCAGCTTGGAGAGGAGTCTGAGACAGAACAGCTGAGTTGAACCAGCCAGAAAGAGTTCAGAAAGAACTAGAGAGGGTGAGCTTAGTCAGCAGTAAGTCTCAGAGGCTGAAAGCATTCTAAGCCTAATTGTACAGAGATTAGAAACTCCAAGGACTAGGCTGAGATTAGCAGACAGAGGCAGTAAAGCTCCAGGATGACAATTATATCAGTCGAACAAAAGATGCTTTTTGGATGCCCCTGCCTCACCAATGTGGAAGAACAACCGACTTCTGAAAGTTGCCCCCTGACACCTATAGGCCTGCACTCACACATAATTTTTACATGCACATGTGCACACACACAGGCACACTATCTATCTATCTATCTATCTATCTATCTATCTATCTATCTATCTATGATCTATCTATCATCTGTGCTTACATACTGGCCATATATACTTCTGCACAGCTAGCCTGCTTCCTTCTCTTTACAGTGCATGTGTCAAGCTCAAGAGCACAGCCTCCAAGCCCCTCTGCATACTAAGCTCCATCCCAAGTCACCCAAGCTGTAGAAATAATGCTGCCATGCTGCAGACCAGGAAGTTGAGTCTTCAAAAATAACTCACCAGAGTTATAGTAAGTTATAGGCCCATGCCTATAACCCCATCATTCAGGGCATGGAAGCAGGATGAGAGAGAGAGTTTCAGGCCAACCTGGGCTATGAAGTGACATCGTGTCTCAAAAAAAAAAAAAAAAAAAAAAAAAAAAAAAAAAAAAAAAGAAAAAAGAAAAAAAGAAAAGAAAAGAAAAGAAAAACTCACTCAGCAAAGGCCAGAAAACCGCCTATTTTAGTAAAGCCAAAGACTTGATTGCAAATGGCCGAGAGCAGCTTCTCCCCTCTTCTCTTCACCTCTCCAAATCTCACTCCTCCATGAAAGCCAAGGCAGGTTTCCACTTCTCTCAGCAGCCTCCTAACTTTCCATTCTGACCATGTTTGGTACCTCATCTTGACTCTTAGCCATCGCCTTATATCATATAACACCCAGTCACCGTCCAGCCTTTGACTCGAAGTCCGGCTCTTGATAACCACTATCATCTCTCTGCGGGCAGATGTCATTCCTTGTTCTTTTCTGGGCTTTCACAGTTGACACCTGGATGATGAGCATGTGTGTCCCTGTACAGCGAAGGGACAGCAGGGCTCCCCTTCTTAGACTGGGTCCCAAGTCTGAGAATCTGGGTAAAAACAACATTCTCAGAAGATGCACAGCACTGCAGCCTCAACTCCCCGCACTCCCTCCCACCTTCTTTCTCTCTTTCTCCTCCCTAGCGTCCTTCCTTTCCCTTTCTTTTTTCTAGACTGTTACAGAGCCTTATGGCATAGACTATAAGGGGACCATAAGTTTCTTTTGCCCCAAAGGAGCCCCATGCTAGTAGGAGCAGCCTGACTGCACTGGTTCATATTAAAAAGCAAGCCACAGAATTGCTGGTCATATTTAGTACAGAAGATCAAATCCCTGCCCAGAGAAGGGGAAGTGCACATGAACGTCCTACCTTAAGCAGAATCGATTTGCAATGGATACCCACTGGGAAAGGGAAAGCCAGTCTTCTCCTGGAGTCTCCCTGGGCTTATCAACTGCCCCATACTTCAGGGCAGGCCCCATGCCCAGAAGTAGGTGGCCAACAATGTGTGTGTGTGCGCACGCGTGTGTGTGTGTGTGTGTGTGTGTGTGTGCGCATGCTTCCTTTTTCTTTTGGTATTTTGGTATTTTTATTTGTTTGTTTTGACCTTATTTTTATGGTTTTTTAGGGGTTTTTTTTTTTGTTTTTTGTTTGTTTGTTTTGAGGGAGAGAAAACATGAAGTTGGGTGTGTAGCTAGATGGGGAGGATCTGGAAGGAGTTGAGAAAGGGAAAAGAATATAATCAAAATATATTAATATAAAACCAAAAAAAAATCTAAGGAAGAAAACAACTCACTACCAATAATAAAATTACTAGAATGAACTTTGGTCAGTTCAATTGTGAAAAGCCTCTTTCACTTTAATTATTTAAGGTATTTTATATTATTCTAGGTAATGGGATGTTATATACACTGCAAAAGTAATGACGTCTTCAGTTTCAAAAAGATTCTAATCTCAGCACTCAGGAAGCAGAGGCAGGAGGATCTCTGTGAGTTCAAGGCCTGCCTGGTCTACAAATTGAGTCCAGGACAGCCAAGGCTCTGTTACACAAAGAAACCCTGTCTGGAAAGAACAAACAAACAAAAAAGCCTCAAGACCATCTTAACATTCAAGAATAAATAAGTCTGCTACTGTTTTTCTCTGTAAAGACCATCAGCCGAGAGGTTAGTAATCTTTCTGTTAACTCTTTCTCACCAGGAGAGACGGAGGTAGGAAGAGTGGGAAAATCCACCCCTGCATATAGATTGTTGTGGAGGCCAACTGAAATATCATCTGTTTGAATGTTTTGTTCTCCCAAAAATAACACAGTGAAAATTAACCCCTAATATCATCATATGAACAACTGGAGCCATTTGGGAGCTGACCAGATTACAGAAACTCAACTGTCATGAAGAGGTTTATCGAGTTGACAAAATGGCTGGAGGGAACTGGTGAGGCCACTTTTGTCACTCTGTCCCTCCTGCCATATGAGTGCTCTGCACTTAAGGTGCCATCTAGGAAGCAGAACCTGGCCCCTCACCAGACAAGGGGCATGCTCGTGTCTCAGATTGCCACACTTCATAATAAAATTGCATGCTTACCAATTACCCAGTGTCATGTATTTTTCTATAGCAGCACAAAAGGACTAAGAGAGACTTTGCTTCCTACAAGTGTCAGGTGACAAATACCTAAACATGTGGCTGCAGCTTTGGGTCAGGATAACAGACAAAGGCTAGACTGCAAAGTGCCATTCTGACGAAGGACCAGAGGAAGAAAGCTGCAGAGAGCCCCAGGCTTCTCCGAGACCATCCAAGTGGCCAGGGACAGAAAACTCAGTGGGTGATGGATAGTCAGGCCTTCCCTGATGCCAGCCCAGAAGGAAGTTGGTATTAGAAACAAGAGGGAAAGCTGACCTCACTATAAAGTGGCCAAACCCTTGGCTGAACTGTGTTCCTGTTCACATTCATTAGAAGGAAGAAGTTTTGCCACTGCTGAACCTGCACATTGAGAAGAGGGAATCTCTAAACAAAGTGTGAAGACTGAGGCATGCGTTCTCATCACTGCTTATAGGACAGTGTGAGAAGGGAAAAGTGAATTACAAAGGGAGTTCTCGGCTGGATCGTGTAAACAACAGAACAGTGTGCTTCAGAGAGACCACCAGTGGTGTATAGTCAAACAAGTGTTTGGTAAGGTTTGTTTGTAGACAAGGAAGCTGAATGTTAATCACCAAGACAATTGGAGGACCATCGCAAAGGCATCACAGGGCTCATCTGAGGTGCATACCCACCACAGAGCACCAGGGCCTTGAGGGGAGAATGTTCCACAGGAGAAGCCCAGATCTCATGGCACTTCAGGCTTCCTGCTAGTGCCCACTCAGGTTTCTGCTGCGTGTATTTGGGCACCGTGCTCCTTCACTAAAGTGGACCTGGCTGTAGCTTAGACCACTGCTCTGGTAGGAACATGCTACAACCTCTGGCAGGGTCTGTGCAATGCTCACTCCTCAGGCACACAGAGTGTAAGATCTGCGGAGAGGAGACACAGCTACCCCCACCACGAGTCAGTATGTACTGAAGAGCCTTGAGGTCCAGGCAGAGAATTGCTGCAGGGGTAGGAGGGCTACAGATGGCCTCACTAAGGCAGTATCTAGTGGTGCTGTGGGCCTAAGGCCACTCTTGCAGAGCTGCCAGCATGTGCAACCAGTCTGGGAAAGTTGGAGGTATGAGACTCCAGCTCCTGAGAGTAGCATCGGCCTTGTCATCCTGCTGGTCTGTAAGAGGGGACATGGAACCATAGATGATGATGATGATTCTTCTTCTTCTTCTTCTTCTTCTTCTTCTTCTTCTTCTTCTTCTT
>OU015755.1:16879882-16909044 GCA_907169655.1 Acomys percivali | reverse complement strand
CCTGCTCTCAGTGGGTCCATGCCTCTCTCCCTGCTCTCAGTGGGTCCCTGCCTCTCTCCCTGCTCTCAGTGGGTCCATGCCTCTCTTCCTGCTCTCAGTGGATCCATGGGGGTTTTATCAACCAACACTGAGACTCTAACTTTTCCTGTCTTCTTCACATCAGTGATGTGGGTAAATGCTGCATGTTTGGGGTCTCTAAACCCAGAACCTCTATCATTTAATGCCCCCCAATAGAATCTAGTGCTTTGTGTCCTGCCTGGGGGTAGGAGTTTCCCACCAATGTTAATTAGGAAGAAAGAGAGCTGGAGCCTATCGTTCCTTGTTCACACTGCCCACCAATCCTCTCCACCCACATCCTGCTCCCAGAGTAACTAAGACTAAAATCCTGAGTCTCTTAGGGGTTCTGTGGGACCAGTTGGCTTGCTTCTCCACACTAACTGTGTGTCCCCTCCCTCCCAAGAGTTCCTTGTTTTCTAAGTTAGTACCATCCACCCATTTGTTTTCTAACTTCTCCAATTCCCCTGACCCTTTCTTATACTTCTTTCTCTCCTGTAGGTTGATGTCAGCTTTATCCCTCGACTGTCACTTTAGTAGGGTCCCAGGCAGAGATCAATGTGTATTTGTCTTACACACACCCCATGCTCATTTCTATAAAATTATACAACCTAGAAGGGAGCTTAGATGCCACCTAACACAATCTAGCTTACTTTTTTTTTTTTTTTTTTTTAAAGAGAAGTCTGTATTTTTCAAGACACAATTTCAGGTAGAAAAGCCAATTTGAAAAACAGATAAAAGCAGAACTATTTTGGTTGTAGCTGGCAAACCAACAAGGTTTGCATCTGACTGTTCCTAAAAAATAATTTAAGATGTTTGCCAGGGACTTCGTCTTCACCAGACCCAGTATGAACCTTTGGAAAAACAGGAGAAATGCATCTTCCGACCGGTGCTGCTCAATGCACACCCCTTTCCAAAACCTGCCTGAGACGCCTACTTCGAAGATTTCTCATCTAATTGACATACAGAAAGGGAAAGTGGCCTGGCCAAAGGAAGCCTCCTTCCCAGTCCTCTAGGTATCCCCAAGAGTGAGATGCCCTTACAAGGACCACGGTATGCAGGGAGTCAGATCACAGGGCGAAGGCCAGGAGGGAAAGGGCAGACAGTGATGCTGAAGTGAACCGATGGCTTTGTGTATGGAGACGTGGCAACCGCTAGGAAAAGGCTGCACGTTATGTAGAAAGCTCCTGACAAACAGTGAAGACTGTTTCCTCCGCATACAACAGCCATCGCTGATCTTTATAGTCTAGCCATCTCTTTTGCAGAGGCTGCTTTTGTTTTTTTATAATTAAAATTTCTAAAACAGTCACTCAAAATGTAAAAGAAAAAAAAACTCTCAGTCATTTTCATCTAGGGTCTTTAAGAACTCTGTGTGAAAATCTATTTTCTAATGCTGAAAGTTATCACAGCTGGGCTTTCGGATTAAAAAAAAAAAATAGAAGA
The DNA here is from genome assembly GCA_907169655.1 of Acomys percivali. Taxonomy (NCBI): domain Eukaryota; kingdom Metazoa; phylum Chordata; class Mammalia; order Rodentia; family Muridae; genus Acomys; species Acomys percivali. Next base: position 16,907,547 of record OU015755.1, on the reverse strand, counting down.
AGCCGAAAAATAGGGTTTTATCCTTGAAGCACAGCAATCCCATTTACTGAGACTGACAACGCTAAAGACACTTCAAGCTTTGTTTTTCAGACCAAATCTCCTCCAATAACTGACTGCCCTTCAGAGTGGCAGTCCTTTCAGCTTCACTGAATGCAATCTGCTTTGGTAGGACCAGTTGGCCAGGGAGGATTCTTTTTCTAGGGACTCTAAATCTATTATGTACCGCCCAAAAGGAAGTCAAAAAGGACTACCAAATGCCATGTACTTCATCCTTGAAGCCTGGAAGTAATAATAAGGGTTTCTTCCTCCAATTTCCTAACTGTTGTGTCAGACCCTTTACTCTCGGTTGCCTCTGCCTCCTCCTCTGTAAAATGCAGAATTTGATCAGGATATAGCTTTCTACTTCTTGGGTAATCTAATAGAAACAGCAAAGATCACTACAGTTTGGAACCTGAAGAAGCTGACTTACCTAGTGAGGTGCAACACAGGACGTTTTCCAAACAACCGACCAGTGCTTCAATATCACTGTCCTGTAGGGCAAGAAGAATATTTAATGACAGAAACATGTTTGTGCTACATCTAGACACAATGCATACACAGAGTTGTTGGCAGAATTATTTTACAATGTGGAGATATATATATATATATATATATATATATATATATATTTTTTTTTTTTTTTTAAAAGAAAGCCATTAGTATTTCTATGTATACCTACATCTCTGTATCTGTATAAATGCATGTATACCAATCTGTAGAGTCTCTGATCTTACTCTCTGGGAGGGAGGGCAGATGCAATGGGCCTCAGTGTGTTTGATCTGGGGGTACAAGGCAAGTGCTCTGCACCAAGAGGCTGGTGCATGAGAACTCAGATTTCATCTTTGTGTGTGTGTGTGCTTTCCAAATTTTCCATAATAATCAAATGTTATTTCAATCTTCAAATATGCTAAATGCTATAAAATAAAAACCAAGATTGTATTAACCAATAGTATAGTAGGAATAAAGGGAAGATATTTTTCTACACCTTTGGAAATCTGTGACCTTCAAGGAAATATAAATCAAATCCTTCTCCTCCTCAGTACCTCAGTACTCAAGGAAGGCCAGCGATCTCCTATGAGGGCTAGGGGATTTCAGGGCCATAGTAGATAACAAATATTGTCTTTGATGCAAAGTAAATACGTTCTCCACCCGGCAGGCTGCAAACAATCCAAAATAGCACCCTAACGATCTGGGGAAATGGAGCCTCTTAATTACTTTCAGGTTCGTGGCTACATTGAGGGAGATTAATCCTTTATGGATCACCTGCTCCATTTTAAGTCAAGCAAACATTTCACACTGCAGCAACTGTCTGTGGGTCCTAGGAAAAGCCCTGAGAGTGTGCTGGGCTACGCTAACAAACTCCAAAGGGTGCTGGGTTTCACTTTATAATAGTCTCTGGAGTGTGAGCAGCTCTTTTCATGCACAGTGTAAAACTCAGTATCATCTCCTGCTCAGAATATATAGAAAAGGCAATGGTAAGGAGAGCTTGCCTGCTTAGTGCTAGTCAGTGAAGGTAAATGCCAAACAAAGATCCTTGGTGACTGAACAGGAATAGAAAAGTAGGAACAAGGTATAGAAATCAAAGGAGGGCAAACAGGCCCTTCCTTCTATGGTCTTAAGGGACAACCTTAAGTCATAGGCTCTCCAGAGAGACATCTTCCACTAGAGGGTGCATCATCTGAATATGCTGCGGCTGACACCAACCAAGGGTGTGCAGAGTCTAAGCATGGCTCCTCCACCAGCTTTCCCGGCCCTGGCCAGAGTCTTGACTTCCCAGCCCTTAGCTTATTTGTTTTAAATATATATGAGAGTTTTGCATACAGTATCTATATCTGTGCACCCATGTGCCTGGTGCCTACAGAGGCCAGCAGAGGGCATTGGATCCAGAGTCTGGAGTTTGTGGGTGCTAGACTTGGGTCATTTAGAAGAGCACCCAGTGCTTCTAACCACTGAGCCATCTCTTCAGACCCACTGTTCTTAGTTTTTGCATCTGTGGAAATTAGAGGTTTCCATGGTTCACCTGAGATGCTTTAAAACAAAACAAAACAAAAACCATGGGAATGAAAAGTCATAAATTTGGAGGCCAGGAAATTCAAGACCACGACACTGGTGGATCTGGTCACTACAGTGCTCCCATTTTCTCATTCTCAGACACCTTGTGTGTTCACATGAAAGGCGAGAGCTTACCTTGGGTCTTCTTTATAAGGCCACAATCCATTTATGAAGGCTATGTCATAAGAGAACCCTCATAACACAACCAACCCCTAAGGCCAATACCTGAAACCATCTCTTTGGTGATCATATCTGAGGGAGACCCAAACACACAGACCACAGCGTGGACCAGCAGACAGTCAAGGAGCCTCCCAGCTCTAAGCCCCTGTCCTTCTGACTATAGATGGACAGTGAGATAACAGGCCATTTTACAAACATGGTTCCGAGAGCCCCTTCCATCCCATTCCTCACATCCACAGGTTGGGACTCTCTGCCTGTCTCGGGATCTGAACTGGCCCTGTTCCTTGCTTCTCCCCATAGCAAATGACAGAAGTGGTGATGGATTTAGGACTAGACCTTATGAAACCATACTGCCCTGATATTTTTACTTCATAGGAAGAAGCCAGCAACCATGCTCTCCTATTGGAGAGATTGCATGGCATTAGAAGTCATAGGAGGGAGCCACGGCCCTACCCAGCAGGTATAACCAACAGCAAGAAGTGTAAGTCACGCACTCTTGGACAAGCTAAGCTCCCCGCTGGCTCCAACAACACAAGTGACTGAACACTAGCACACAGATAGAACGATTCAGTGAGCACAGAAAAGTCCAAAATTAAATCTGCCGAGCTAGCTCAGCTGGTAAAGTACTTGCTGTATACATCCAAGGACCTGAGTTCGGAGCCTCAGCATCCACACAGAAAAGCCAGGAGGAGCTGTCACCTGTAATCTCAGCGCTGGAGGCAGGGACAAGAGGGTACCCGGGACTGCTGTCCATCCCATCTAACTGGACCAGTGAGCTCCAGGAGCAGGAAGAGTCTGTCTCAAAATTGAACAAACAAACAAAAAACCAAACAACAGCTAAAATTAGTGGGAAAATATGAGGAAGATGACAGATGTCAACATCTAGCCTCCACAAGCATGTGTACACACACACACACACACACACACACACACACACACTCAGTGAGAGGTGGAGGAGAGAGGAGAGAGAGCGAGAGAATTTTGAAAAAGATTAAGTCATTGTTTCAGTTCACTACTTTTTGTACAGAAAGGCTCATTGACATGCTAAACAATTTCTTTTTTAAGTTTCTGACCTTATCACAACCCCTGGCTCATGTGAACTACCGACTGCACATCTGTGCACTGCACTTCTCTTTCAGCTTCTGTGATGCACAAGGAAGTGAGTAGCATCAATTCCACGGATATCCTTCTATTTCCAGTTGGATAGGAGGGCTCCCTGCCACTCAAAATCTACTGTTGCTGGGTAACAATATATTGAACCCATTCAGTGTGGCTCTTATGTACATGTGTTTAGGACTTATCACTTGGGCTTAGATAATCTGTCAGGGTGCTCGTCCCTGGAGAAGACTGATTCCTCCTTTCAGCAGCCATTGATTGTATTTCTGACTTATAGAAGAGTTTCAAAGTCTGCATGGAAACAGCCATATATCCTTCATCCCAGTGTCAATATTTTCTTATGTGTACTCTATCATTCTCCCTGTTGTGTGTTCACAATGACACTCTCAACCTCAGCACCATTGATATTTGGGACCAGATGATTATAATACACTGTATATGATGTTCAGCAACACCTGTGGTCTCAAACCAATAAATATCAGGAGGACTCTGTCATAAAACTACCTCCTCAACCCAAGTAGTGAAGACCCAAAATAACACGAGACACTGGGAAACTTCTCCCACAGGGGTCAAATCTGTCTGGTTGAAGTCTATCAACCAATCAATTAACCAACCAATCATGCATTACATTGATCTACCGATCATCTATGGTTTTATTTTTCCCTGCTGGCCAAATCTTAAGTAATTTGAGGACCAGCTAAAAGTGCAGCACTATCCTCCAAGTCAAACAGCCACCGTCTTCATGCAGGCTTGCTCGCTAAACACCATCACAGTTGGATTTCTCTACTGTTGACACATCCCTCACAAAAGTGGGGAGGGTCAGGGGATCCTCACCAGCGTAAACTGTCCCATTTAGGTTTCTGCTGCTGTTATAAATGAACAGCAACTTAGGGAGAAAAGAGTTTATTTTCACTTACAATTTATAGATTACCACTGAAGCCAGGGAAGAAACCTGGAGGCAGGAACCGAAGCGGAACCACTTAAGAACTCTGCTTATCAGCTCACTCCCCATTGCCTGCCCAGCTTGTTTAATTATACCACCCTAGTCCACCTGCCTAGGGGCCTCGCTGCCGTAGTGGGCGGGGCCTTCCCACATCAATCATTACGACGACGACGACGACGATGACTACTACTACTAATAATAATAATAATAATTGTCCCACAGACTTGGCTGGAGGCAATCTGGTGGCGGCACTCCCTCAATTAAGTTCCCTTCTTTCCACATAAATCTACTTGGCATCAATTTGACAAAAGGCTACTTAGCACACCAACCACTTCCCCCTGCAGTTCTGCCCTGAATGAATGTGGCGCTGGGGTCTTGAGGCAGCTCTGGAGTGTATAGGCTGGGATGAGTAGGGGGAGGGGCTCCACTTATGCAGCCATGAGGATGCCATCATCTGTGCTGGTGTTGACCTTTGAGTATGGCTGCTTTAGCGACACTCATGCTCCTGCCCCAAACGACTCCTCACCCATGGCATGTGTGTATCCATAGAAACATGAGTTGTGTTTGGGATTTATACTACACTATTAAACATTTTAACAGTTGAACCAATTTGCATTGTAAAATGATGTCACATGTATTTATCCACACGCCCCTATCACTTGGGTGCCTATGTTGTTATCATTTACTTATTGCATATTAAATAATAGTGTGATGCTTTCATTGCAGATCTCTACTTCATGTTCATTACTTCCTAGGTCAAAGAGAATGTTTAGCACACCCCTAGCTTTACTCTTGCCTTCTACCCACCCTCTCACATACACCAAACAGCGTGTTTTCTCACAGTAAGCTGCAATGCTGCCACACTTTTCACATTGTATTTTCTACCTCAACCTACTTCCTCTTAAGACACAAGAATCCATATCTCAGTCTATGGTCTCTACTCCCCATGCTCTGCCCACTTTGGTCCTGTCTTTTGTTGTTGTGATTGTTTTATTTTAATACACCAAGACTCCTCCCATAGGAGGACCTCATCCTTGGCTGAGGATGCTCCTGTCTCACATGTTTTTGATCATCTTTCTGATCCTTCGGATCTTGACTTCATGCCACCTGCTCAACGGTCCTCTGAACATTCATCCTCATTCGATACCCACTGCTGCTGAGGCCTCACTACACCATGTTTCTCTCCTTCAATGCAGTTCCTCACGCTGAAGCCCATGCTTTGCTATAATGAGTGTGTGTGTGTGTGTGTGTGTGTGTGAGTGTGTGAGTGTGCGTGTTAGTGTGAGTGAGTGTGTGTGTATGTGAGTGTGTGAGTGAGTGTGTGTGTGTATGTGTGTGTGTGCCCTGACTATGCTTATTCCATCAATGTTAGCTCAGAGCTGTGCACATGGAGCAACAGATAAATATTTTTTTTTAAAGCCAATAAAAAGAAAGCATACACAACCAGACATGGTGGTGCACACCTTTAATCCCAGCACTCAGGAGGCAGAGGCAGGAGGATCTTTGAGTTCGAGGCCAGCCCGGTCTACAAAGTGAGTCCAGGACAGCCAAGGCTACACAGAGAAATCCTGTCTCGAAAAACCAAAAAAGAAAAAAGAAAGCACACACAAAGTCAAGGAACAATGAAATACACTATGTCTCCGTCTCTACCTTACCAGATGTATTTAATTAAATACATAGTTTTGTCAAGCTGTGAAAACTGAATGCTTTCCAGAGTCCTTAGGAAAGTTTGATTAGTGGAGCACACAGTCAGCTCTACTTGTCCCTCTTGGGTGACAGGTGTTCTACATGAGACTATTTTCCAAGATGACCCCAGAATTAGATATGATGTAACATGGTCACCCCAGGGGGAGCTTCCGTTAATAGCACTGTTGTCACGAACCGTCTGGGAAGTCTTGTTTTGTCTTTAGAGATACTGCTCTTTTCAAAAGCTGGCCCTCATATGTTGAGGTTTACATGAGAGCTTTAAGCTCCCATGGCTATAGTGTGGTATAGTGACTATGGACCATGCGACCCTGGGAGGCAGGTCAAACCTCATGTGGCATATTGGAGTAGCAGACAGAGTTTCTCACCTCAGGAAACTTGTGCTCTTTGGCCTTTACTTTTCCAACCTCATGGTCCACTCTAGGGATGACTCCAATTTGGTAGAACCTGAGGTTACTCCCTAGATTCTGTGACCTGTCAGAAACTCTTTGTTGTGTCACCATACACTCTGCTGTGGCCTTAAATAAAAGTAATTTATCAACAACTCAATCTGCAAAACTTTCCAAACCACAACTTCCTGTTCAACAACATGAGCTGGAATTTACCAAGGGTTTTCTTTAAAGGATATGTGAGAATGTCCTGTGGATACTACGTGCTATATACAGGAGATGAATTAATACTAAAGGCTTATCAGAGGCGCCAAGGCTTCTTCTAGAAAAAGGAAGATCAAATTTGCCTAACTCTTGCTGAATCTCTCTGGGTACCCAGACCACCATACGGAAATCCTGGGAACCTTGGGAAATTCTTGCACGGACAAATATATTAACAGAATTAGCTTAAGCTTTGATGAATTCCCAGCTAATCCTCAATTGGAATCAGTAGTCCTAAGAATTGTACGAGCTATTAGGCTGTATCATCCAGAGCCGGGGTGTGGGGGGAGTTATGTGATTATGGTAACTCCCAAGATTTGTAAGATGAGTCTGTAATATCAGAGACACTGGAGACTGAACTGTGTAGTTTGAGTATAAAGGCAGAAGAAAAACTAATTTAAAGGCAAAATATATTCTTTGTTACTCAAGGGAAGGATGCCTTTGCTCTTTTTAGGCTCTCAGCAAATGTACACACACACATATATACATATAGTAAACACACACATAGAGAGTTTCTATATATGGTAGGGGGGCTTATAACTATATATGCACATTGGCATACTAAATATTGGTATCCTATACAAGTAAATTATAATATATTTTAAATGATAGCAAAGCCCTCCTCCCTTGTTTCTGTTGTTATTCAGGAAATATTTCAAAAGATTTTTCTTTGTAAAATGTGATGTTAGAGGCACGTGGCAAACTAAAAAGTGACAAAATCCAATAAAATAGAACACATGTCCCTGAGGCCTTCTGGGTCAGTCACTGTGGCACTGTGACGCTCGTACACACACGAAATGAAAAGTTCAGTCAAAACACTAGCCTTGACTCAGTACTTTGCTAACTCTTTGAAACCTCTCTTTGGGGGATTAAAAAAAAACCAAAACCACAAATTACTGAAACCTACTATTATTTGCCTCATCCGCTTATCATCAATACAGTTAGATAACTCATATTTCTCAAGAGCAGGCTCACGGATGCGAAAGGCAGCAGAAAGGTTTCTCTCTGGGCATTATTGCTGGGATCCAGCCCTTTGACAGGCACAACCGGCCAGATTCCCAATTAAAATGTAACCACCAAAAATAAAAATAAAAAAAATAAAAAAGAATAAAATAAATATAAATAAATAAATAAATAAATAAAATGTAACCACCAAACCAAACACAGTTCTGTCCGGAGAGCTACACAGCATCACACACTTCCATCTTTTCTTCTCTTCATCCTCTTTGCTTATTTATTTGAAGCAGGGTCTCACTCAGTAGCCCAGGCTGTCCCCATGTCACCAGGCAGACTGCCCAAGTGCTGAGGTGACAGGCATAAGCCCACTACTTAGAGTAAGTCTCAAATATGGCCACTCGTGCATGTTCCAAGTGCTGTTTCACGCGAATGTATGGTTGAACATGGGCAAAATGCTGTTCTGGAATGATCTAACAATCATGGAACCACACTGCTAAATCAATATCCTCCCAGAATATATAATGTTTAGTTTTGTGGCCATGTTCAACACTTTCAGCCACACATAACCAGTGTGACACACACTAACCCTGAGCAAACATTTTCCCATATGATTTCCCAAGAACTCCCACAGTTCCTTCCTTCTCAAGAAATCATGCCCTGCCACCTTCCAGCTAGAACTGGAAATTGTTCTTTTTTTATTTGTTTGTTTGTTTTTGGTTTTGGTTTTTGGGTTTTTTGGTTTTTCGAGACAGGGTCTCTCTGTGTAGCCTTGGCTGTCCTGGACTCACTTTGTAGACCAGGCTGGCCTCGAACTCACAGTGATCCACCTGCCTCTGCCTCCCAAGTGCTGGGATTAAAGGCGTGCGCCACCACATCTGGCTGGAAATTGTTCTTAAACCAACCCCTGGGAGGTGGATGCGAGAGCTAGAATGAATTTGTTTTCTTCCAAACCATAAGGAAAAGGTGAGTATTGCCACAAAACTGGGATTCAAACAAATAATACAAATACTATCAAGACTACAGAGAGCACACTCTCTGAAGCCTGTACTGCGAGTTATCTTGTGTGCCTGGTCCTTTAAGGATTGCTAGTCAACTGGCCCTTTAAGAACTGTTAGAACTGCTTGATGCTATGGCCATCAGTGCTGGACATTAAAAAAAAAAAAGCCAGCAGAGGCTGAAAAGGAGATTTGAGTAAAGTGAGATGGAGAAGGCAACTGGTGCAGAGAACATTGTTGGGTGACAGCTGAGCCAGGAGCCGCCGAGCTGAGCAGATAGGCTAGAGCAGTTGTAGTTATAGTTTGGAGCTCCCACTGTCTGGAGACTTGGGAGAAGAGACTGGTTAAGCAGGCTCTTGGGCAACTGAGAGAGGAACGGTTGGGAGAAGCATTTGAAGGGACTGGGCTGGAAATTTAGAGGGATAGCTGCGAAAGAAATTAGATTTGGGGATCTCTTTCTCCCCCATATATCCTTTTTTCTATCTTTATCTAGTGTTAGGGGGTAGTGGAGGAGATAAAGGGCTGGGGAAAAGAACTCATGGAAACCAGCCTGCTTGAGTTTAAAATCCAGCCTTGCCATTTTCAATCTCATGTCTGAGCAAACCATTTAATGTACCTATGCCTCCATCCCTCTATTTACAAAGCCCGTGGCCCATACTTGGGATACATGGACTATAACATGTTTGTTAAACATGTTCAAACTGTCTGCTGAGTACACAGTCATCACTGCAACACCCAGAAGAGAACCCAGGCCAGTTCCCTGCTCAAAATGGCAGGTAAGGGCATCTGAAGAGATGTCTTTCCAAGGCCATCTGCTTCCCAGACCCCATTCCTGACTGATGCATTCAAGCCACAGCTGAGCCTCAGTGAAAAGGGTGAAGTCTTGCCACATCTATTATAGAACCTTGTCAAACCACAAGGCTGATCTCCTCATGCCTCATGTAGCCCGAGTGACAATTAAGATAAAGAGGAGGGAAGGGATGAAGGCGGGATATGAGCCTAGGATGTTCTGCCTCCCTCTTCCATCCTCCCCAACCATCTTCCTCCTCTTGCTGAGCAAATGAAAGGAAAACTCACCTGTAGGCTGGCCAAAGGGTGTGTGGCAAAGAAGACCATTGAGCGAGTTTGAAACTTAGGACTCAGACATGATAAACTAAGGTAAAGGCTTTACGTTGAAGATTAGGCAAATAAAAACAGCGCACTTCTTGTTGAAGCTGAATATATGGGTGGATAAGGCATTGCTTTCTGTAAAATGATATGCAGTATTGTATCTTGTGCCAACAAAAAGGGGAACGTGTGAGTGAGTGAAAGAACAGGACTCAGCTGCCACAAGAATTCAGGTTAGGATGAGGCTTGCGAGGGCATACACCAACAGTCCCTTAGAGCGGTGTGTCTATCTTTAGCCACTCTGCAGTAACACTGCAGGGTTACTGTGCTCACTGATCCTTTACCTGGAGGCAATGGAAACTCAACCACCTGTCTACATGCAGCATCTGCTAATCTCATGGCTGATAGGTGATGCCAACTCCCAAAGGCATATCCATCCATAAGACTGTAGCTTGTAGCTGCTACACACACACACACACACACACACACACACACACACACACACACAAACACACACACAGAGTTACAGAAGTGTCTTATGTCTTATATATTCCAGTGGCTGAAGGGTGCTCCGAGTGAGTAGGAAGGGATGTATGGATGCCTTTGCTGTATGACACCAGGCATGGTACCAGGTTCTCCATCTGTTGAACAATGCCAACCAAGCTCATATCTGAAGATCTAGCATAAAGCAGACATTCCTTCCAGGATGGCTCCATCTAGGGAGAGCCCTAGCATGTTGTCACACTCACTGGTCCTTGATGTCAGCGGGTTTGTGGGATGTGAGGAGCTGGTTTCTTTTACCTGCTACCTCTCTGCTCAGTCATCCCACCAGGGGAAACCAGCCCACAGTGCACTCTCTTACTAAGCCAAGGGCACTCTGGATGCATGCCATCCAGAGAGACCACTTCAGCCTAACTCCGCCTCATTCCAACCAAACATCTGGAAGCAGCAGATGAGAGGCGTGGCTCATGTCTGTGACCATTGCACGCCAGTTCCACTTCTAGGTCCCCTCGGAAAGGCAGTGCTGACTCAGAGCTGCTTTCGGTGAAGCAAGTTTGGCAGAGATGGAGGCACACAGATCTCTTTGTTTATTTGTTTGGTTCATTTTTTGAAACAGGGTTTCTCTGTGTCATCTTGGCTGTTCTGGGCTCACTTTGCAGACCAGGCTGGCCTCGAACTCACAGTGATCCACCTGCCTTTGCCTCTCGAGTCCTGAGATTAAAGGCGTGTGCCATCACTCCCGGCGGCACACAGATCTTAAGGTTTTGTTTCTTTTCTTTTCTTTTTTTTTTTTTTTTTTTTGAGACAGGGATTCTTTATGTAGCCTTGGTTGGCCTGGACTTGTTTGGTAGTCCAGGCTGGCCTTGAACTCACAGAGATACATCTGCCTCTGGCCTCCTGAGTGCAGGCATGTGCCACGTTGCCTGGCTCCAATACTGAGCTTTTAACAATGAATATGTCCACACAGACATCAATCAACCAGAGTGAAGACATTGTTCGCCTACACAGTCACTTTGGCATCCTTTTGGCTGCTCCCAGCCACACTGTCACTTCTATCACCACAGATTTATCTCTCTCCCTCACCCTGCCTCTCCCCTTTCCTCTTCCCCATTCCTCCCTGTTTCCTGTTTAACCTGCCACTCCCCCTCACCCCTTTTATTTTATAGTGCTTGTACTCAAACAAAGGGTTTTGAACATGCTAGCTGGGCAAACTGCTCCAACCCCAAGCTACACCTAAGCTCTGAGTCATCTCAAGGCTTACTGATTAGCCCTCACCTAAACCCCCTTCATGGTACAAGCTATGGTTGGCCTGGCGTCTCTAGCTAGGTCCCTCTTGCTCACTCTGTGGCTATGTAAAATCCGCCAGCCTCCTCATCACCTGGGGCTTCTCACCTATGGGTCGCTGTCTCTGGTGAATGCCTCTTTCCCCTTTCCTCGTCTCCAGGGGTGGGCACATTCCCTCTCCTGAAAGTGCTCCCTGACTCTTCTCAGCAGCCCACTGCATAACCCCCGACATCCATTTTCCCTACACAATGATTGTTTGTCTCACTTACTTTGTTTTTGTGTTTGTGTTTGTGTGTTGACTTATTACTGGCTGCCTGCACAACTAGGTTCTACCCTGTAGAGTCCTTCATTCATTGTTTCAGCCATGTGTGCTTTCTGCAATATCTACTAAGAATTTACTCCGTGACAAATATTAAAAATGCTGTAAGATGCTGTGTGTGGGTACCCCAGGACCTTACCTCCTACTTCCCTCTAGTAAGAACACATACCTTGAGGGAAGAAACTAGTAAATAGTAGTAACTCGAATGCTGAAAAGACTATCAGGAAAAATAAAGCGGGAGAGCAGAAGAGTAAATTCTCCAGCTAGCGAGGGACATTTTGTTTAAGGCGGCAAAATCCTCTCCAGAAAGATGATGCATAGCAAATATCTGAAGACATACGGGTGGGATATTATGAGTGCACCTCATGGTTAGAACATTCCAGACTTCTAACAACAGACATATGTCTGGTTATTCTCTGGAAACAAGAAGGAGGCAAGTGGGACTGGGTTGGCATGAGTGAGGGGGTCCCTATGGAGAAGAGATGGGGGATGGAGAAGATGACGTGCGGCTGTGCAGACTTTCAGTGAGATGCAAGGGTTGAATGTGTGTGTGTGTGTGTGTGTGTGTGTGTACGTGCGCGTGTGTGCACATGCATGCACACACAATTAAATGTGAGCAAAAGGAAGGGAGGGGCAGCTCAGGAAGAGCTACAGCTGAGGTGATGAGTTCGCCTTAGAGGTGCTGATTTCAGGATGTCTATGAGAGGGCCATACGACCTTGACCTCCATTTTTCAATCTGTGATTATGTACACAAGTCGAGGCTTCTGGGAAGACAGACATAATGAGTGGACGACGCACCATGGCACCACATATCATAGACAGTATTCAAACACGGGACTGAAAAACACAAGGCAGGACTGTCTGCTGGTCCTCTAACATATATCCAGGGCCTGCACATGGATGCTCAGCTAACAACCCACTTCTTTTCTGTCACTTGTATTACTAAGCAATTTTTTGGTCTACTTTTCTACAAACCATACACAAAATAGCCCCAAGTCACAGAGCCCCAGAGGACACAGTGGCTTCCTCTTCCTGTGCACTCATGTAACTTTTGCATCTTGGTTCTCACTAGAAGTTAGGACCTTGCTCATGTACATTCAAAGCTCACAGCAAGACAGAGACAGCTGCTACCCAGAACTAGAGGACAGAGCTGATGCACTTTCATGGGCTGCCATGAAATTAGGAGGCTGAGATCCCGGCTCCCAGCTCACCATCAGGCTGCCTTCTGCCCTAACGTAGTGACAGGTACACAGAGCCACCTCATCGAAACCCGAACTGCAACCACCCCTCCTGGTTCCCATAACACTAAGCGCCCCCCTACACTGAATTCAGAACCACTGGCATGTGGCTGTCACTGCATCAACATGTCACTTTAAGGACTTGTTTACCCAGCATTGTTAAAACACCCTAACTGCAGCTATCTCTTACTAATGCCCTGGTTCCCTGCATGTTGGGGCTTATGGGCTGCTTCAGAGTTTCAAAGACATTTACGGCAAACAGCTACAGAACTTCTGAGATGCTTTGGATTGCAGTTTGGAAATGGAAAAGGTGAAGAGGAGAAAAAAAAAACCAACAAAGTGGACTGATGGTATGACATTTACCTAAGGGATAGAGTGACAGGTTTTCCAGGAGCTGCTGAGACCTGACTCTCCCTGATGTGCCCCATTCCTGGAGGTTTGGCAGTGTGGGTGGGGGTATTCCAGTCCATCCCTCTGCTGGCTCTTTAATGGCTTAGTCTCTTTATACAACACATGCAATAGTCTAGGGAAGAAAGGCCAGCAACGTAAGGGCGGTTACTGGGACAAAAAGAGAAAGACCGTTCAAGTCCCAAAAGGAATTCCTTGTGATGCACACTTGTGCATGACAAATAACCAGTTTCAAATCCAGTTCTAGCTGAATTCCCATTTAAACCCACAGACCAAGCAGCACCTTGGCACTGTGTTTGACTAGAGGTCATTACATCACTGTCCATTTTCATGCATTGTGGTGCTGTTTTTAGATCCTTAGCACCTCATTTTCCTCCTCCTCCTCCTCCTCCTTTTCTTCTAATTCTTCTTCTTCTTCTTCTTCTTCTTCTTCTTCTTCTTCTTCCTTCCTTCCTTCCTTCCTTCCTTCCTTCTTCCTCCTCCTCCTCCTTCTTCCTTGTAGTTGGATCAAAGATTTTATTACCTAATTGACTCTTTTTTCTTTAAAATTTCTTCTTATTTATTAACTTCTCCAGAAGTCTCCTCAGCTCCAGGAGCAGCCTCTCACAGTGAAGTCTGGGGCTCCCAGAGTGGACAGCACTCAGCCGCACTTCATGCTGAGTGAGGAACAGGGGATGGGAAGGGAGACGAAGCAAGGCGGTGAGGCTAGATCAGGGCCAGAGTGGGAACCAGAGCTTCAAAGTCACACTTTTGAACAACACTCACCGAGGCTATAGAGGCTAGTCAGCCTGCAGGGGTGGCACACCAAGCTGGAGTACACACTACACTTTGGGGCTATGGCTGCTTAACAGTCTGTGACTCCCTGGTGGGGTTACTGGGGAAAGAAATGGCTCAACTGGCAGCAATAGCAGGACAGACCACTCCTTAGAAATGATGATGAAGTCTAAGGTCAAGGCAGAGCAAAAGTGTTGCCTCCTGTGTATGCAGTTGACTAGATTAGGTCATTATTGGTATGACTTTAAAATAGAAAACAAAGCAGTGTCACCATTGATGCTCAAAAGTTCTAGCATCTTCTACTTAAAAAAGCATACTAGGGGACTGACTGACATGAAGTCTGGTGCCCCATATTTGACCACTTCCCCTTGGTGGGGAGGCCTGGTGGCACTCAGAGAAAGAATAAGCAGGCTACCAAGATGAAACTTGATAGCCTATGACCATATAGTGGAGGAGGAGGTCTCCCTTGGTCACAGATCTAGGGGAGGGGAAAATGGTGAAAGCGAGAAGGAGGGAAGAATGGGAGGATACAAGTGATGGGATAACAATTGAGATGTAATCAGAATAAATTAATTAAAAAAGCATAATAGAAGATGATTTTGTCCCTCAGCAGGAGAGAGAGTCAGGCTTTATTTCCTTTTCACAGTTCTTCATGTCCCTAGAATTGGCATAAGGTTTGCCTTGTATATAGCGGGGCCAATTCTATATGATAAAGGAGGTCTTGCTTGCCCTTCAGCTATTCCCTTCTATTCCTGTCATTTCCTCCACCGAGTGGTGGACCAGGCATGGCTACTGCAGACGCTAGCCTGTGGAAACAGTGCCTACTTGCAGTAGGGCATCTTAGCTGTCACTCATCAAACTGTCTCCTTGTACAAAAGGCTAACATATCACAATAGTCTCATCTTTCAAGGACCCAGGAGCTGAATGCAGCAGCACATACTGAAAAATTAACACCCTCCACTGCTTTCTGTTGAGCACTGGGGGACTGTACCATAGGAAACCCTATCTTTGAACATGCTAGTCTAGGGCAGTAGGCCAGCCATGGCAAGACTCACAGTTGAGAGGCTCAGGAACTAAAAGGGGGCAGAGGCACCCGAGTTCAGAGTCACAGCCCATTCCCGATCCAATGGGCTAGCCTTTTCACTGAGTTCTGAGGAAGGCTTGCCTAATATGTCTTAACCCAGGCCCCTTCCTGTCTCCCACCCTTACTTCCTCCCTCACGTTTGCCCGCCCCCTTACTAAAATCCAGCTGGCTGAATCTTGGTCGGATGCAGTTCTCATATCAAAAGGCTATTGCAAGATGAAATAATTCACTGGTTACAGAAAGATCAGGATTCATCACAGGCGTCAAACAACACAGAACTCTAAACAGGAGCTTCCAGTCAGTGAGGGCTCAGATGGGGTGCAAGGGCATCGCCATTCGTGCCCAACCCAGGACCTAGGCAACCACGCCACCAGCAGCCTTTGCCCTGTGTGCCCTACCAGCCTGGCCAAGTTGTAGATCCATCCATCCACCCTTCCTTCCTTCCTTCCTTTCTTCCTTATTTCCCTCCCTCCCTTCTTTCCATTTCTCATCTCTTCTTTCCTCAGAGATATCCCATAACCTGAGGCTCTTCCCATCTGCCCCACAGGCATCTCCCTTCCACTTCCTGTCCTGCCCTTCTCTACCATTTTTCCCAGAAGGCCTTTCTCAGCCCAGAATATAAAGTACTGACCAGAAAAGGAAGATTCCAGGAATGCTAGCTATAACCACTGTAATACATGTGAACTGATTACCGCTGGGCTCTCCCCTACAGCAGAAGCCTGTGAGAGCCGCCCTCAGGACAGCCTGGCCCTGCTGGGCTCTCCCCTACAGCAGAAGCCTGTGAGAGCCGCCCTCAGGACAGCCTGGCCCTGCTGTGAGAGCAGCCCTCAGGACAGCCTGGCCCCAGTGTCCTCAGAGGAACCCTGGGCCTGACTACCCTGTAACTTAAGCACTAGGAGCAATCTGCTATTCCTAGCACTGTGGTGTGCTGGGAGAACATCAAACCACAAACACTGGAGAACTTCTATATTAGCTTGGAAAAGCAGGCCTCTGCAGCCCCTCATTTCAGGAAGACAGAACACAAGGGTCCTGAGGACCCTTTTAAAGGAAGCTTCGGCGAAAGCCTTCATTACACAGAACCTTTCCTGAGAGAACAGTGGGTCGAGTTATTATCGCCCATCCAGTGTGTTTTTATCAGGGTCCTGGGCCCTTTATTAGTCTTGGAGAGGGAGTGATGGCCCAGGCAGAACTAATGACACCTCGCATCAGCCTGCAGGCCTTGGGCATGTCTGTGAGAGCACACGGATTGCTTCTCAGGCACAGGTCCCACAGCTGCTGTGGAGAACCTGGTGTGATGGCAGCTGTAAACTCCACTCTCCTGAGGTCCAAGAGGATGGTTCCAATTTGGTGACCACAGACTTCACAGAGGAGCCATCAGCAGTATAATGACTTGTGATAAAGCCGTTATTGATGCTCTGCTTAGCACGAGAGAGAAACAACAGTAATTAGTTGTTTCATAAAGCTGCTGTGGAGGCGATGTTTCTTAAAGAGTGGCAGGGTTGGCTCAAAGAACCGAGCAATAAATCACAATTAAGGCTGTGGCTGGTTTTCTTTCAGAAAGCACTTCTATCAAAGTATGAAAGGGGAGTCAGCTTGGATCTGGTTATGCACACAGAGTCCATGGGTGTGTGGCTACTTTAGTATGCTCAGGGTTTAAGGCAAAACCAGGAAGAAAAGAGGCATCACTCCAGGGATGGCTGACCTCATCATGCACTTCACAAAGTGAACAGTGGCTGGGGTTACCAGCACTGAGCTCCAAAGTACAATTGGTGTATTGCTGAGACAAGGTTCCCACGAGAATAGGAAGGGGCCCAGTGCAGTCACACCCACCACCTCTGGAAAAAAGAGAAACTATGACAAACTAACACTAGATTAAAATACAGCTGTGACTGTCTGCCCCTATCACGGACTATACTATTATAACTCCCGCTTCCAACTCGGTCGGACCATGTTGATATGCATCACAGAGTAGGAAATGGCATCGCTTGAGACTGTGACCACTCTGGCTCTGAGTCACAGCTCAGACCCCTCCCTACCTGTGTCACTCTAGGTGAGCTGCTTTTTTTCTTAGAGACTCGGTTTATTCACCTGACTGAGACAGCATGACTCTGAGGGACAAAATACCATACATGTGAAGGACTTTAACATCTTTCCACAACAGACTTAAAGTCACTCACAACTGGTTACATAGCATGTGGCAGATACATGACCCAGCGAGCAAGCCCCAACCTTACACTTACCATCTGCATTGAGAAAAAAGAAAAAAGAAAAATATTGCACCTGTGACATCTCACTTTAACGTCAAAGGCTTTAGGCAGTATGTTAAAATAAGTAAGATAACTAGGTAACTCTTACAACAATGACTTAGTTACAAAGTATTTAAATACGTGATTAAGATCTGGACATAATTTGAAGTGCTTCAAACTGATCACTTCATCTACTTTTCTGTGACTAGGAACCATTTTTCATCCGTTTATGGATTAGGAAGCTGAAACACAGTGAAGTTAGTAAGCGGACAGTGTAAGAACACGCCGTGTAAGTGGCAAGGCCGAGACTGTTTATAGGCAGTATGACTTCCTGCAAAGCATTATAGTAACAACTGCCCAGAGATGCAGCTTCTGGGGCTGGCAAAGCTCTAGCTCCTGATTCAGGTGGTATTTGCAACAGATTTTATTTATGTGTGTTTCTGAATGGGCTTTGTTTTATTTAAGCCTTTGAAATTATAACATTAGTAAATCAAAGTTTGCCACTTGATGATCTGAGCAAAGCCTGGGTGTGCCTACTCTTACAAGCTCCTGATGGCATCTCTCTCCCTCCTGGTCTACAAAATCTGGGAGACATTTCTAATGGGGTTGATTTAATCCTATTGCTGGATTGCTTAGTGTCTATTAAGAATGACTCAGGGGCTGGCCTTGATGGCACATTCCTGAAATCACAGCACTTAGGAGGTAAGTCAGAAAGTTGAAAGTTCAGTCCCAGGCTGGGCTACACAGTAAGAAACTATTTCAATAAAAACAAAAACAAAACAAAACAAAACAAAAAACCAAAAACAGTTGAGGGGCTTGTGTACAACTTTACTTCTACTCCAAAAACCAAGAGAAAAAGGTGCAAGCCAGGCCATCTCTTAGCCTACCACCTACACCAGCTCAGGCTTTATAATTAAGACATTGTACCTACGGGAGCATCTATGCAGAGAGACACAGAGCTGCATGCAACGACAGCTCCTCAGAGGCTGCAAGAAGCTAGAAAGAACATTCTCCAATTTCAGACTTTCCAAGTCTTAACTCGAGAATGGAATTGACTTTTCTAAATGTGTACTTACATTAAATGTATAAAACAGACCAAAAATCTGATTACAGCCTGTCCTCCTGCAGAGAGCATGCTAGCCCTCCCCTCCCTACAGGGTTCTGATCAGAGTCAGGTAATTCCACGGAGTCTACTTGCCTCTGCCCCTTGAAATAAAAGACTTGTAGGTAGAGCCTTGGGAAGAGCCTAGTCCTGCGCTCCCTGACCCCAGCTCCAGGTTCAAGACCTCCTCTGCTCTTTCTTCGCCCACATCCAGTCAGCCTTGGACAGCCACACCTCTTCCGGCCAGAGCAGGAGGTACCTGTTGGTTTGCTCTGTAGGCAGGTGGGGCTCCCCTCTCTCTCGTTTCTCCCTCTGCTTCTGAGAACGCCATTGCTTCTTCCTCCTGCTCCTCACTCTCTTCAGAACAGGAATCAAACACATCAGCATAATATTCTTCAGCAACAAGGGGGTCTTCTGGGATCTCTGGAACAGAGAATAAGCAACAATCGCGGCCACTGCATTCTAACAGGGTGAGCTAGGGCCCTTGCGCGTCCCCGGGGATTGGCACTGGCGAAGCTGCCTTGGGGCACAGTGCTGACTCTTAGCTTCCTGAAAGCATCCGCGGGATACAATCATCACCCAGTGAAATTAAACCGGTAGAAAGAGGGACAACTAACCTTTTGCAGTCAGGAGAACAAAGCCAGGGGACAAGAGTAAATGATGTACTTTGGAGCTTTTACATGAGTCCTTATTAAAAACGAAGGGAGTCAGGAGAAAAATAAAGACGAGACCCCACAGCAGGGCCCTGTTATGCAACTCACGAAAGTCTGTAGCTGAGACGGTGGGAAGGGGAGCGAGCATGCTAACATTCTTCCGGAAGTTTTCTTTTCTTTTCTTTCTTTCTTTCTTTTTTTTTCCTTTTTCTTTTTTTTAAAGAAATGTCAGCAGCGAGATAAAGTAAGATGGATAGGGTATATAACAATGACAATTTGGCTAAACTCGGGAGGACATCACGATTCTTTTCTAATGAGCTGTGGATTTAGGCTCTTCAAATGGAGTTTGCTCTGGTGGACTGTAGTCACACCCACACAAAGCATTTACTTAAAAGCAAAAACAAAAGGGAAGCTTATCCAATAAGCTAATGCTGACAACCCGGTTACTTGGCACAGTGTCTCTAGTGACTCAAACAGTTGGTGCATGTAACATTATCATCAGAGAGAGGCCAAGGGCGGGCTACAGAGGCACAGCACTATAAACTCTACTTTACTAGTGGGGAGCAGCAATAGAGAAATGCCTTTGGCTGAAAGAGGAGGAAACTACATGATGGTACTCTATGGCCAGCTGGGTCAGGCTTTGCACCACCCTGACTTATACACAGAATTATGTTCCTACTTGCAACACCGGGTGCTGTCATGAACCTGTTGTTACAGTTTTCTCTCTTGCAGGTGTCTTTTTAAAAACTTATTTTATTTTATTGTGGTTTCTTATATCTCTTTCTTCTTTCCCAGCCTTATCTACCCTAATACCTTCTAACCCCCGCCTCCCAACACTATGGAGGAGAAAAAGAAAGTTAGTGGGAGAGGGGTGGAGTTCTCTTTAGACTACTTCCTGCTATTTAGAGACACAGTTCCTTGGGGCAGGTTATCACTAACTTCTCATCGAACTGCATCAACAGCAACCAGGAGCAGCAGGGGGAGCAGCAGCATCCTTCTTTCTTAGAGTTGCATGTCTGTCCTGCCTGCCCCCGCCTCTCTCTGGGCTCTGATATTTATTCCCTTTCCAGAGTCCTCAGAATTAAACTATCTACAGTTGGCAAAGGGCCCCTCTCAAAGCCTGCATGAGGCAAACAGTTTGCTGCTGTGGACAATCTGAATCAGCCCCATATCCCACTCCTGGGATTGAAACAAAAACATGTTTATACAACCTGAGTTTTTAAAAAACCAAAACTTCCACTCCTCTCTCTGTTGTGGAAATGTGGCATTGAGGGCCAGAGAATTGCAGTCTGACTCAACCTTTGCTCTCTTCCTTTCTGTCTCCTCTTTCCCTCCTTTGCTTTCAAACTTGAGTACGACCCGGTGCAGTGTCTTACTATGGCCCAGTCAGCAGGAGTGGCCTTATACTTCTGTACACACTTGAAATCCTTAGGATTGAAACAAGGTTTTCAGGGACGAAGACTGATCCACTCAAACTACAAGTGACATTTTGGCATTTCCCACTCTAGTTAAAATTGCAAAATGCTTTTGCAATCCACAAAAAGTGACTTCTCAATTCACAGCTTGAAATACACTGGTTTAGAATGCTGGCCTCTGCATAAAAAAAAAAAAAAAACCTGCATCCACATGAAGACTAACAATGGTTCCACAACACTGGGTACCAATTTAACTTTGTGCATTTTGGGTTTTTCATCCATAAGCCATAGATGATTATCTGCCTCTGGGATTATTGTGAGCTATCAATAGTGTAATAGAAATGAAGTATTATGAACCATGTTATGGTATTTTACTCAATGAGCATCAGCTGCTATCAGAAGCTGTACACTGTGGCAAACATTTTGATTTTGCCTGTTAATAGCCAACATCATGAAGAAATGTAATATCCGACAATCATAACTACATACCAAATGTGAAATGTTCTTTATTTTAGATATATCAGTCTGTATGTGTCTCCAGAACTGGCTCAACGGCACAGTGGGGAACAATGCCCCAATTGGTTTTCTTTCTGCTGGCTTCCTCAGGGACCCATGGGCACTTTATTCCCTCCTGGTTAACGAGGGCCTCTAAGGTCTCTTCAAACAGCTCGGGAAGACGGGATGCTACAGTGAAAGGCTGGCTAGTCAAAGCGCAGGCTTCACAGGTTATATGGCCTTTATTCAGTTATTTGACTGCTTTGAAGATAATCAATATTCAAATGAAGGATGTGGCTGTGTTTCCATGTGGCTGGCCAGGTCATAGCTGTACAACTCAGCCATTATTCTCTTGTAAAAGATACCATCTTTGTGCACAGTGGACCCTGTGATAGGAGGAGGGAGATGGCTTTGACTCTCTCGAACCTATGATCTCCTACGAAGGAAAAGAGTGATCAAGGGGAGGATTATGCTACCCGTGCCTGACTCACACGACAGACTGGAATGGCTCCATCAGCGGTGTGTCCTGCACACACTGAGCTACCTCAGTGCTGCTTAGAAACGGAATTGTTTTCAAATGGGAAAATCAAAACAAATGTAGGCCCGCTTCAAGTGTGTTTGTCAAGCTGCGTGTTTTTCTGTAGCGAGCCCAATTTGAAGCCTTGTTCAGCTAAGGCTCATTTCTCCTGTCACCAAGGGAAAAACAGACTGTGATAAATAGCTTTAATTTCCTCATACTCTGAAACTTAGCCTCACAGCGATGCAGTCCAGATTTCTTCTGTGCTGGGTGGGCAGTGGCACTTGGGCACACTCAGGAAGGAATCCAGTACTGGCTATCTGAGCTCAGACACCAGCGTTGCAAATCCGTGCTGGACGTAAAGAGATGTGATGACCTAGTTCCACAGAAAGGGTGGCCTTTGCCAGATCCTTCACTCAAGGCCTACACAAGCCCCTTCAAAGATGACAGAGTACTGGGGTCGCCTATAGGACCTGTGTGCACAGGTAACTTCCAAGGCCGGAAGCAGGTACTGGATGCCTTGGAACTGGAGGCATAGCTGTTTTGAACCACACAACTCGGTGCTCTGAACTGAACTTGGGAACTCTGCAGGATCATTTTTCCCAGCCCCACAGTTCCAAGCTGATATGGATGCTGCCGGTCCAGGGGCCACACCTGAGAACAGGTACTGAAACGAAAGTTGTGTCTTATGCTACACAGAATCACTGTAATAAGACATGTGGCCTCAAACCAGCTCTACATCTTCTGATCTTCGTATGTTAAAGATAAGACATGAAGAGAAACCAAGTACTTTAGAGGAGCTATTCATGGTCTCAATTGCTTTCAATCTCTGTAGTGATAAAAACGACGAGATTGTTTCTACATTGTGAGCAGGGACACAGAAGTGAATGGTGAGCAGCCCCAAGTTCGTCTTTACATTTGCATGCCACTGTGCACATTTAAAGGTGCATTCGAAACTCTTATTCCATGCATCATTGCATCAAGTCTTCAAGTGAGACTGGATGGCAGCTTTTGACCACTGCTCAGCTGTGGAACGTGAGGGCTCAGGCAGGCTAATAACCAGAGAAAGGGTCACACAGAAGCATGCACGGTGGCCATAAAAGTAGAATGCAAACAGCCTGGACCCCAGCTTCTGGGTTAGCACCATTTTCCAATGAAATGCAATTTTCATCTTTGCTCTAAAACCACCTTAAGGTCATGGCATTCCCCCCAGCAGCTCTGAAAGACGCTGGATAATAAGGTGTGGGGTTTGGCTTGGGAGAAAACCTAACTCTCGCTTATGGCAGCCGGGTGTCTCACAGGAGCTGAGAAGAGTCAGTGCCAGGGCCTCACCCAGACTCAAGGCAGCTCTGGCTTCCTACCTGAGGTGTGCTCAGATTTGCATGTGCATAAGAACCACCTAGACATCTTGTTAGGACAGGCCTCGCCCCAGCATTTTCAATTCAACAGGCCTCAGGTAAGGCCAGAGATTCTGCACTTATAATGATGCTGCTAATATGGAGACGACAGACTATCACACTGGGCATTGGAGGAGAAACTGGCATAGAGGTGATATGTTAAGTAAAAGCCTCTGTTGTTTCCTATATTATTAGACCAAATCTTTACATGTCTACAATGATCTGAAATACCTTATAGAATTTTTCTCAAAGAGCCAGTTTTCCTGTATGTTGTTTCAAGTTAAATCAAGGAAAGGTCTTATGTAAATGCTGTGTGTGTGTGTGTGTGTGTGTGTGTGTGTGTGTTTGTGTGTGTGTGTGTGTGTTGGACTTCTCAATCACTCTGCTTCCTTCCTGAGGCAGTCTTTTGCTAAGCCAGGAGTTGACTGAGTCTGCTGGTCTAGCCCTGGCTAGCTTGTCTCAGGATCTTTCCATCTCCACTTTGGGAACCCTGAGATTACAGGGAGCCATCATGCCTGCTTGCCTTATATGTGGTGCTGGAGATCCAAAGCCCAGTCCTCACACTTGCAAACACTTTACCCTCTGAGCCACCTCACCAGGCCAAGCATAGACATTTAGAAGGACAGTCTCTACCCGTCCACCCAGCACTCTCTTCAAGTGTCTCCGACCACTGGTATGTGCCTTGTACAGGTGTGTGTGACAGCCTTTCCCGAGTGGCTCTCAAGAGAAGGCCCTAGCACAGTATCATAGCAACATCTTGGATCTTAATAGGAATATGAGTTCTAAGCGTGTCTCTAGCCCTGACCTATCAAATTAGGACAATGTGTGCTGGGAATATAGCTCAATGGAATATTTATCTATCATGGTATCTATCATGGTATCATTTATCTATCATGTGTACGGCTCTGGGTTCAATCCCCATAAACATAAAAAACATTTTAACAAGCCCTCCAGGTGAGTCTGATGCACACTACTAGTTCAGCACAAAACTGTCACCTAAAGTCTGTTCAAATGAAAATAATTTCTCTAATGACCTATGAGCTCAGGAGGGTAGGATCCATGCTTGTCTTGTTCACTGTGGCACCTCCAACACATAGCTCAAGGACAATACTCAAAACTTTGAATAAGAGTCCAAAGATCTCTGAAAGGTACAGGACTGTGAACTGCATTGCAGCATCATATTCAAATGCTTTCAGAATCTTTGTTGGAGGCTGAGGAGGAAGAACGTGCTAGAGCCCCACCCCACTCCATCTCCTTTCCTTCTGCATGTTTTGAATTTGTCTGTCAGATGTTATAGTTTGGATATTAAATGTCCCTCAAAGGTCCATGTGTTGGAGGCCTGGTCCCCAACCCATAAAGCTAATGGAAAGCAATGGAAGTTTTAATATGCATGCCCTGTGACAGGTCTCGGGTCACTGAAGGCAATGCCCCCAAGGACACAGTGGTCCCACAGTCTCTTCCTTTCTTTTTCTCTTTCTCTTTCTTGCTATGAGGTGAATAGCTTTGTTCTGTCACGTGTTCCCAATATAATGTGCTGACTCACCAAGTGGTTTGCATCCCAACTGGCCATAGGCTGAATTTTCCACAACGGTGAGCCAAAATAAAGAGAACAGTGCTTGGGAGCTGACCACCCAAGTGTCAGTGACAACAACAGTGTGGTGGTTTGGATAGCAATGGCCTCCACAGGCTCAAATGCTTAAATGTGTGCTCATAAGGGGGAGGTGCTACTTGACAGACATTAGGAGGCATAGCCTTGTTGGAATGAGTGTGGCCTTGTTAGAGGAAGTGAGTTAAAACTGAATGCTCAAGTTGGGCCCAGTGCCTTGCTCTTCCTGCTGCATGCTGATCTGGCTGTAGGCCTCTCAGCTCCATCTCCAGCACCATGCCTGCCTGTGTGCTGCCATGCTTTCTTCCATGACTAATGGACTAAAGCTCTGAAACTGTAAGAGTTGCCACAGTCACGGTGTGTCTTCATAACAACAGAACAGTGACTAAGACAGAAGCTGGTCCAGGGGCTGGCTTGTTGGTGGAGTGTGGACTTTGGAACTTTGGATTAGGAAAGCAGTTGAACGCTTTAAGTTGGATCTAAGGGACCATACTAGTAGGGGCATGGGAGAGAGTGGTACCAAGAACAATATAGTCTATGATGGACTAGCTCAGGAGGTTTCAGAGGAGAAGAATATTAGTATATGGCTAGAGATAGCTCTTATGATATTAAAGTGAAGAATGTAGCTGTCTTACGTCCTTGTCCACAAAAAGCCTCCTGAGTCTAAACTGAAGAATTTTGCCTTAACAGCATTGGCAGAGAAGATTTCAAAACAGCCTAGTATTGACCGTGTCATGTGCTTATCAGTGAGCATGCTTATGCAAATTTATAATGAAAAGGAGCAAACTGAGCAATGAAACATACAAAATGTACAGTTTGAGGAGAAAAGGGACACCAGGAAGTGTCGAGGAGCTAAGTCTGTGTTCAAAGAGATAAACAGATCCAATGAAAGCTTGATGCTAAATGAAGTAAAGAGGGTGGTGACCTCAAAGCAAGACCCCACCCAGCTAAGCTTCCAACTTATGAAAAGGAATGGAAGAAAAGCTTAGGGCCAGGCATGGTGCCCCATACCATCAATCTATGTCCCCAGGAGGCAGAGTCGGGCAGATTTCTGAATTCAAAGCCAGCCTGGTCTACAGGACAAGTTCTAGGACACCAAGATTAGGCAGTGAAGGAAACTATCAAAACCAGAAAGCTGATGGTGAAAATGTAGGTGATCAAGGGGACCAGCCCCAGCAAGCAGAAGAACTTGGCAGCTTAGGCCACATGGTTCTGGCTTTAGAGTCAAGGACACAAGAAAAGCATTGTGGAGTCTCCCCCACGGCCAAGGGCAGCTGCTGAGGCAAATTGTAAGGAGTGTCCCTGCGTGCAGGCTGTTGCGTGGAGCTGTGAGAGTGAAGCCTGGATTTCGCTGGCGATGCCAGAGTCATGGAACACCTGACAAGGAGAGATACTAACAGGATGTGGGACTAAGCCAAGAGAGAGAAGTGCGTTGCAGACAACAAAGCTGAAAGGAGCCGGAGATCTGAAGAGCACTTTGACATCAGACATGAAGATGCTGTGCCGGATTTTGACCTTCCTTTGGTCCAGTACTTCCTCAGTATTCTCCCTTTGAGGATGGTAACGTCTATTCTGTGCAGTTGCATGTTGGAAGTATGTGATCTGATTTTTTATTTTGACTTGACGGGGGTTACAGTTAAGAGCACGCCACGAGTCTCTGCAAAGACTTTGAACTTGGGAATTTTAAACAGTACCGAGACTGTGATAGACAGTGTGGACTTTGGAGATTGGGCCAAGCGCATTTTTACATTATGCTGTGGCTACAAGCCTAAGGGGGCCAGGGAGTGGAGTGTGGTGTTTTGGATAGGAATGCCCATCCCCCAAAGGCTCATATGCTCAAGTGTGTGCTCATAAGGAACTGCTGCTGTTTGACATGGATTAGCAGGTGTGATGGCTTTAGAGTGGGTATGGCCTTGTTGGAGGAAGAGTGTCACCGAGGGTGGGCTTTGGGGTATTACATGCTCCAACCAGGCTCAGTGTCTTGCTTTTGCTGCAGCCTCCTGGTCTAGATGTAGTCATTCGGCTCCCTCTCCAGCACCATGCCTGCCTGCATGCTGCCACGTTTTCTGCCATGACTACTGGACTAAACCTCTAACACTGTAAGGCAGCCTTGATGAAATGTTTTCCTTCCTAAGAGTTGCTGTGGTCATGGTGTCTCCTCAGAGTAACAGAACACTGGCTGAGACAGACAGAGAGCTGCTGAGCACGTTTTCATAGTTAACTTTACAGCCCCAACCTGCAGGCCCACCAAGCTCTAGGACTCAGCCAAAGCTACCCTGGAGTGTGATGCTACTCACTGGTAGGTGGGCTGTGAGTTTCTTCTCTAGGTGCCTCTGCCAGCTGCTGCCAAGGCCAGATGTCCAGCTGATAAAAGTCTAGTGAGAACAACCTCCCAGCTACAGACTACATTCCCAGACCCAGGTAACCTGTCTGGTGGACTCCGCCATAGCTACAATACTTCCTAAACCCTCATCCTTCATTCTTTCCATGGCCAGTGGGGCACTTGGTGACCCACTCCTTGAGAGTACACAACTTCCCACACACAACCTGAAGAAAAGGACTCCAAAAACTTTGCTGATTTAGAAAAAGGTATTTTATCAATTTCTAACCTTCAAACTGGTGTTGGTTTATTTTTCATTTTCAGTTTTTATAAACCATCTTTCTCCCGCTGTGAACTAAGATATGGTTCGTCAAGGCTATTTGGCGAGTTGTCGTCTCGGCCTAAGACTCTGTTTTCCGGGTGTCCCAGTTTCTGATGGCAGTTATTAGAATTACTCATCAGAAGCCACAGAGAATGAAGGGCCCACTGTAATAAAGCCAGCCACCACTTCTGCTCTTGGTGAGCCCGCCTTTTACTGACACTGCAGGTCCACTGTGGAAGG
>OU015755.1:16837569-16871344 GCA_907169655.1 Acomys percivali | reverse complement strand
ACACACACACACACACACACACACACACACACACACACACACACACACTAAAGCTAAACTGTGGAACTATATTACATGATGCCAGGAGCTAGTTCACAAGGACCACACACCGGTTTATATTCCTGCCAGCAAAGGAAGCATTTGTTCTTACAGTTGCTCAGCGCTGAAGAGAGTTGCTCTCTGGGTTTTCGATTCTTGTCCAGTTTTAGTAAATCTATACTGGTGTCTCAGTGTGCATTTGACTCTTCAGCTCCCTGGTTTACTCTCTGTGGGTCACAGGCTGGACGTTTCTTTGCCCACACTGGAGACGCCTTGCTCTGCCACTATGGGGCCAGCAGTTGGTTTGGCACTCCTCCGCAAATCGTTGCTTGTTTTTCTCTCTCTGGGTTCCTTTAAGAATATAGACATCTTTGCTTGTCTGAAGTTTGCTATGATTATCAATCTGTAGCTTTCTTTCATTTGTTTTCTTTTTGCTATTTGGCATTTATGTATCTTACATTTGTTTAATGTCATCTGTCATCAATTCTAGATAGTTTTATCTATGACTTCTTGAAACACTGTTTCCTCTCGAGACTCCATCGATCATTTAGATTTCACTATATTCTTCATGCTTTTGCCCTTTTCTTTGTAATTTCCATGTATTGTCTCTCCATGTTTTTACTCTCCAGTTCATTCCTTTCTGCTTCCACTGTATTTAACCTGCTATTAAACTCATTTGCCAGGTTGTAGGTTTCAGTGCACTACACTTTCATGTCTAGTTGCTTTTATCATTCTAATATGTGGTATTGTAACAGATTTTGCTTTCTAAAGCTGCACTCCAGTGTGTGCTTACTTAAACACAGGGAACATTACTGTTCTATAGGTTAGGTCAGTTTCAATATTTCAAGTCTTTGGTGAATCTGTGTCAAACCTGGTTGCAGCGTAGTCCAGTCTAGTGGAAACCTGCTGTATCTCCCAGTCTACACTGTCAGAAGGACTCCACTGTGTCTTATAAGATGTCATCTTTAATTCACATTTAGTTTTTCTTACTAACCATCCCACTCACCTCCTAGAACGCAGCATTTCACGTGGCACAGGGCTTTTTAAAATCACCGTGTCAGCACCAACCACCACATCAGCACTCAACAAGTGAATCTTTAGGAATCTTTAAGTCAAGAACCAACCCAGTGTTCAGCATTCAAGGGGAAACACTTCCCTGTGCTATCCAGCCACAGTGACGGCAACACAAAGTGAGCCTCTGGAAGAGGAAGGCGTTTAATAAAAATATTTTTAATGTAGGTATTTCCTTTAAATCATGTCACCTTACCAACAACAATGTATAAATAATCCTGTTTTCCTGTAGATGTCAGCGAAGTGTTTATTCTCAATCTTAAAAATATTTGTTGTTTTATAAAATGTGACATATCACAGTGTGTAATTTCTATTTATTGAATAATTAGTAAGGCTGAACCACTATTAGTCATTTGTGGTAGTTCTTCATGAAATTAGTGATTTTCTTTGCCTATATGTTTTCTGTTGAGTTATTCTTAAGTTTTCTATTTAAAGAAACATATATACATATAAATGCTACATTTTATATATTACAAAATATATTATAAGATTTAAAAATGTTTTCTTAATTTGATTTATCTCAATCTATTATATATTTTACTTTATAAATATAATAAAGACATTTTGTATTTATATATACAATTCCATATGCCTTTTTTTTTATGGCTTTGTGTCACAAAATAAATTATATTATAAAAACTTACAGATAAATAAAATCATCACACACCAAAATTAACTGGACCCAAAGCATACACAACTGAGTGAACTTCTATACAGTTAGAAGACACATTTGGAACGGAAGCTGTGGAGCCGCACGTTAAATTTTACACTTTCAGTATTGAATATATTTACACACATATCCACCACCAAAATCAATGCCCACAAATCAATGTCAGAATTAGAACTAAAAAGGGTCTTTATAGCCTTTCTTTCTTTTTTTTTCAGAGTTAATTCACTATTTTTCTTGTACAAAAACCCCTATGTGGTAGCCACAGCAGGAGCCTAGGCACTCTCAACAGACATTCTGGTGTGGGGTTTCACAAGATGATCAGTGAATTCCTGATAAAGAGACTTGGTGAACACAGCCTCTTTCCAGAGGTTAGGTGTCAGGTAGCTGTAGGTCTTGGAGATGGCATCAAAAGTGGCCTTGGCAAAGTTGCCCAGGGTGGCAGCGTAGCCCTTGGCTGATGTGTAGCAGTCATCAATACCGGCCATCATCAGTAGTTTCTTGAGCACAGGAGCAGAGGCAATACCAGTGCCTCTAGGGGCAGGGATGAGAGGCACCAAAACAGAGCCACAGCGGCCTGTCACCTTGCATGGAACAGTGTCTGGCTTGCCAATCTTGTTCCCCCAGTAGCCTCTCCACACAGGGACAATGGAAAGCTTGGCCAAGATGATGGCCCCTCGGATAGCAGTGGCTACCTCCTTAGAGCACTTAACACGAAGACCAATGTGACCATTGTAGTCCCCAGTAGTGACAAAGCCTTGAACCCGGTCCGCTGGCCAGCCCGTGTCTGTTTCACACTGGCATAATCTTGAAAACTTCATCCTTTAGGGATGCGCCCAGGAATAAGGCAGTATCCCGGATCCTCAATGGGCAGGGAGAACAGATAAATCTCCTCCACAGACTTGATCTTCATGTCCTTAACCAGGCAGCCCATCTTGGTGATGGGGATCCACTCCTTGTCTTCGGCTTTACCCTCACGAGGCTACAGCCTCGACCACCACCATGGCCTTGGGCATGACCTTGACCCCTAAGACCGCTGCCTAATTCTCTGTGGAAGCCACTGTTGAGGCTTCCTAATCCTTGGCCCTGAGTCCTTCTGGCCCTCCCGCTGGCACCAGCATCATCTCCTGAGGAAGGAGCAAGTCCTTTGTTTTGTTCTGTTTTTTGTTTTTCAAGACAGGGTTTTTCTGTGTAGCCTTGGCTGTCCTAGACTCATTGTGTAGACCAGGCTGGCCTCGAACTCACAATGATCTGCCTGCCTCTGCAGTGGCCCTGCTGGTGCTAATACAGGCGAGAATAACAGGCAGGATCTTGTTTTTATCTGTAGTTCCAACAATAAGCAGACATTTAAAATGGGGGCTGGAGAGTGCGTAAATATATTTACACATGAGATAGTATGCTGAGGCTTCCAGAAGAACAAGCCTTTTCAACAGTGAGACAGAGGTGGGGACACCAGAGGACCAGGGGAAAATGAGGTGATGAAACTCAGCTAGCCCAGCCTCCCTAGCTGGAGTGAGGTGCTACTTAACTTGGGATGAGGTGATAGGTTGGGGATAGGAGTAAAGAAGCAGGAGACCTTGTAGGTCATATTAATGCACTTTATTTTTTATCTACTCACGAGATAAAATAATTGGGGTGGTTTTAAACAAGCAATGGTAAGCTGACTTGTGATTTTAGAAGATCATTTGGGGCTGGGGCACAGTTCAGTTGATGGTGCTTTGTCTAGCTTTTACACGGTTCTAGATTTGATCCCTAGCAAGACATAAATCTGGGTTTTGTAGCTAACGCATATCTGTGATCCCAGCACTTGGGAGACGGAGGTAGGGGATCATATTTGGTTGCATAGTAAACTTGAGGCCAGCATGGGCTACACACAACCCTATCTCAAAAATAATCTAGTTCAAAGGTCACTTTGGCAGCACAGAGAGAGCGAGCAGTTGTAGTTGGGCTAGCTGTCAGGTACAGTCTGGCAGGTGAGCCAGTGATGGCTTGATAGACCTGGGCAACTGGTGGGCTGCCCGTGTGACAAGGCAGTGAGTCAAGGCGGTCTTATGCCACCCCGCTGGTATTGGGATGGCCAGACTCTGATCCCATGCTTGTGTCACGAGTCTTACTATGCTGCATAGCTTTCTTGGCTTGATGTTATGATATTAAAAGGAAAAACATAAACAGTAATGCCACCCCTGCCTCCAAGGCTGGACAGATGCATGCAACTGTGTGATAGGTAGGATGAGAATTTCTTAAGGAAATAAAAGAGGAAAAAATTTTGACAAATTTCTTCAATTTAAATTATTTTGAAATTCTACTTAAAAGATACACAAGAATCAGTTAAAAAAAAAAGTGACAGTTGCCATTAAAATGTTATGGGAAAAGGTAAATGCTGGGGCTAGAGATTCAGCTCAGCCAGTAAAAAGCCTAGCCTATGAGCCCAAGGACCACAGCTCAGTCCTCAGAACCCTCGTGAAAAGCGGCATGCCCTGGGGAGGCAGAGCGGAGCAGATGGCCTGGGTTCACTGGCCAGCTAGCCTAGCCCTCACCAGTGGGTTGCAGGCTGGTGAGAGATCCTGTCCTGAAGAATGACACTGTTCTCTAGCCTCCACAGGTACATGTACACACATGCACACACCGTCATACAGTAAAGGTAAAGGTATAAAACTTAATGCAAATAGCATTCATATAATGAAATTGAGATAGATGAAAATGGGAGTGGACATGTGTTCAGTGCTGGCCTGGCATATTTAAAGCCCTGGGTTCAATTCCAAGCATAGAAAATATAAAAATCATAGCAATTATATAAGGAAATAACTATTAAGAATAATGAGGAAAAGAAATATTAGCAACAGTAAAGCAAGGAGGTGTGAGTCAGTTTGGAACCCAGTGTATGAACTAGCCAGGTTCTAGCAAAGGAGCACCAGGAGACTCTGAAGGAGCTAAAACATCCAGATGACCGAAGAGTCTGAGATGAATAGCAAGAAAGACAAATTCCAAATCGCTGGTACTTTTTGTTATGCAGTCTGCTAGAATTGTGTTCATTCCATCTGCATATTAAATGCACTTGCCCACATGCACCCAATTTTTCATAAGCCATTCAGCTAAACATATTTCAATACCTTCCCAAGAGAGAATCAAACAAATATTGGATAAGTTCAAATAGAGGCAGTTGTGTGTTCAGCTTATCACTGCTGGCATAGAACAGTGCATCTAAAGACACTCTCTGAAATTCCATCGGGGACAGGCATGTCACCCTCACCAGCCTTCCCAGCGTCTGCAGGGTCCATTTCCACAATGATAAAAGCTGACAACACATCAGCTACAATGCTTCGGCTGTACTTGCCAATGCTTTATCTCTTCAAGGGTTGTTTACTTGAGAATTCGAAAAGTGGTACAAAGTACATTATCAGATAATTTGCATCAAACATGGGATTCCTCAACGATGAAAAAGTGTTATGCCTAACAAATTCTGGAGCCAGTCATTTGGGTAGTTGGTTTAGAAACTCCCAAACTCTTTGGCAGAGACAGATAAATCAGGGAACTATTTCAGCACATAATTATCCCTGTAGGAGACCCCTGAAACAATTTCAAGACCTTAGAGATACCTACTTAGTGCATGCCATGGTGTCAATGAGAGCGTAAAGTGCACCGTCACAGTAAGACGGCACATTTTATGACCATTACAATAATATCAGCAACATTAATTCTGCTTATTAATGATTTCACACCCATGAAATTTAAATAAGAAAAGCTTTTACCTTAGAGCACCCTGTTCATAAAATGGGCTCCTACTGTTCGGTTATCCTTCCCTGGATTATTAAAAATTGTTTAACAGAGCAGCATGAGTAGAGAAATTATTCATGATCTCCTGGAATACTTAATACTTCTTTTAGTGTCTCTACTTTGTGCCTACAGCAGCAGTTCTCAAAGAGTGGTCCAGGGACCCCTGGGAATTCCTGAGTTGCTTCAAGCAGGGAGTCCAAGCCTTTAATATTTCATAGCATTTGCCCTTTTCAAGCTTCTGGAGTGGAGCTTCCAAGAGATTATACAGCATGTAATATGACAAAGGCCCAAACACAAAGCAACTGCCTTCTATTAGAGTAGCTATTAAAATTGTAAAACTATAAAATATCAGTTCTCAGTTCATCTGTAATTTTGGAAAACAGTTAATTTTGATAAGAAACATGCTATCTGTGTTAACATGCAACAAGTTTATTGCTCTTACTTTAAGTGACTACATGTGTAGTACATGTATGTGGGGGCAAGAGTGTTGCACATGTGCATGTGAGTGTGCAGGCCCATGTATGCATGTGTGCATGGAGGCCAGAGGCCTATATCAAATGTCTTCCTCAATCATTCTCTGGTAGTGAGAGTTTAGGTTTCTTTAAAAACCCAGTTATATTATATGAATATGTTTTTGTTTTAATCCTAGGTGTGGAATAAGAGGCTGGTACACAGCAGGTGGTTATGATTTGCCACGTGCACTAGCAAGAGCATGATTTTTTGCCAGCTGCAGATAGTTTAATTCTGGGGACCCTGCAGAAGGGGTAAATGGGGGAGCCCTAAGAGAGCCTGAGGTGGCTACTGTTCCCTCTGCTGCTGCCCCCACAGCTGCTGGCTTGTCCTGCTGCTGATATGTTGCTGTTGTGTTTGCTTTTGCTGGATTGCTTGTTTGCTCGACTGCTGGATATTTTGACGGCAAAGATTGGACTTGCCCCCAAGGAACCCAACGCTCTTAATCAGCAGGAAGTAACCCAAAGAGGTCTACATCCGCTTTCCCCTTTAACCTTCTTTCTTGCCTGCCTAGTGCTGGGGGTTTGGAAGGGATTGGGGTGGAAAAGAGTGATAGATGTAAGAACCCAAATAAAATAGATTAAAAAAAATATTCCAACACTCTCTATTTTCTGAGAGGGGGTCTCATAAGCTTTGGGGCTCTTCCTGTCTCCAGCTTTCCAGTACACCCCTTGCCTCAGTGCTGGGATCACAGCTGCCTGTCAGGTGCCAGATATCTGAAGTCAGATCCTCATGCTTCTGAGGCAACACCTGGCCAGCTAAGCCATCTTCCTAGCCTCAAATGACTATTAGATTTTTTTGTTTTGTTGTGTTGTTAGAGGTCTCAGTTTCCCTATCTGACAGCATATATCTATATTAAGTTTTAATGGAAGAAACTCTATAGTGCTCTGATTTGTTTTTAAAGGTATCCTAGAACCAAAACGCTTGAAAAATGCTAACCTAGAGATCATTCAACATCCAGGGACAAGAGGGTGTCACCTTGTCCAGGAGATCTAGGGCAGCGCCAGCGGCAAACAAGTACATGAACAGCAAGTGCCCCACCTGAACTCAGAAGGACACAATGTCAGATCCATGGTCATCTTGGTCAGAAGATATAACTTCAGTCTAGTTATGAGAAAATGCCATACAGAGAGTCACACAATATGTGAGGAGTTCACACTAAAATGCCAAGGTCACAAAAGACAATGAAGGAATGCCATGGATTAGCAGGGACCAGGGAGATACAACTAAAAACAATGCAGGGGAGGGGCACAGATCTAGCTGTCATTGTGCTTGAGTTGTCAGTATCACTCTGGTGGTACTTCTCAGGGTTTGATCTTGTACTGCGTCTAGGTAGGGTGTTACCACTGGAGGGAACTGGGGACATACAGAAACATGCTGTTCCTTTGGTTTTGGGGTTTGCAGGATTTGATTTTTGTTTTGTTTTGTTGAAGTTTAAATTTCAAAGTGAAAAAGTACATCTCTCAACACAGAGATCCGTACTGGTCAGGCAGAGAAGAAGAGATATTAATTGGAAGTTTTAAGCTACCTGTAGATAGTAGCTACTGTATTGTACAGGATCCTTCTAGACAAATTTCTTCTAGAGTATACTCCTTCAGTCCGTATCATTAGCATGCCTTGGTGTGATGAGTAATTCTAACTGTCAACGTGATAAAATCTAAAGTCACGTGAGAGGCAGGCCTCTGGGCATGCCCATAGGGATTCCTGATCAAGTTAATTGCGATGGGAAGGCATGTGCACTGTAGGCAGCATCCTAGACTGGTCCTGAACTGTGTAAACAGGAGAAAGGAGCTGAGAAGCAACATCCATTACTCTCTGTTACAGACTGTGGATGGGACATGATGCCAGAATAAGCCCTTTCTCCCTTAAGTTGCTCTTGTCTGATTACTTTATCAGAGCATCAGGAAAAGAAACTAATACACTAGACAGCCCATTAGAAACGCAAATTCCCTGGCCCTGTCTAGACCTACCGAGTCAGTGCATGCTGCTAAACATAGAGTGACTCATTCCTTGGGGCAGAGAAACTCTGACAAATAGCCTCTGACACAGCATGGCTGACTTAAGCTATTCATGTGATATCACTTAACACAAGATTGGAAAAAGAATTATCCACCACAGGACCTGCCAGCGTCTACATACTCCTAGCCCAGCAACGTGTTTCAGCAAGCCTTCAGGATTATTCCAATACACACAAAAAAGTTGGGAACCTGTGTTCAAGATCTTCTAAAACAAGAGTCTAAGATCACAGATGCATGGTGATTGTGCAAATCTCCACAAGAGGTTTAGGTAAGTATCCCAGTTAGAAAGCCTGTACTCAAAACTCACAAACCAACTCACCCAGGTACCAGACTCAGGGCAGTTATGATTATTTTACTTTTGGAAACACACAAGACTGAGCTTCAGACCTTAAGGTAGAGGGTCACATCTAGCCTGAAGTCCTTTCAAACAGCCATTTCATACCATCCATATTGATAGAATGATGTCACAGGGCTAACTCACTCAATGGGCAGATCCAAAATACAAGCAACACCAGCATTCTAAGCACAATTCTACCTCTTTTTCACTTAAGAAGAGGGGATTATATTATTATAGTTAGAATAATCTAGAATTGGCTACAATTTTTTTAATTTATTATACCTAGTCAACATTCTAGCATGGATGCAGTGCAAAGGAACCCCAGGCATAACTGAGCAGCTGCTGACAGTTGGCAGTTGTAGATGGGAATCAGTTTTCTTTAGAAGCGTGGGCCTTGGTGACTAACCTTGCTCCAGTGGGTAGCTCAAGGCCCATGTGCACACAGGCAGCACTTAACAGATTCAACGAGTTATTTTTAAAAAGAGGATGTGAGGTGATTTGGGAGAAGTAGTGATCGAGGAATGGAAGATGAATATGAGTAAAATATATAGAATGCTCAAAAAATAAAATTACATCAAGAAAATAAATTTTCTTATAAATCATAAAGCATCGAAATATAATGTATAACTTTGTGATACACAATTACAAAAAGTAGCACTTTGAATGCTTTCATCAGTTCTAGAGCATGCGCTTCTTCAGAATAGATGTGATTTGTCTATCTCAATAGATATAAATCAAATGTGGAAATTATACATATGAAATCACTTCTAGACCATTCTAACACCAGGTACACTCCCAAAGGGAGGAAAAATCCCTCTTTGAATGAGGCATGACCCTTTTCCTATTTCAAAGTCTATACTGTGGAAAGGCAGATTGCTGAGGAATCTCCATACTCTAAGTGACGGAGAAAATAAAGAAGTGACTCAGAGGAACCTGCCTGAAGGCAGGGGGTCACTTGTGTGCATGGCTGCTGAGGTGGGAAACATATCAATGTATCATGCAAATCACCTGTTTCATTATAAACCCAGAGCAGTGAGTTCTACTAAAATAACTGCAGGGATTGGTTTAATATTTCCATTGCAAAGACCCTACTGAGCTCTGCATTTTAATCTGATGGATTTGCCCTAAATCCCAAATGAGACTCCAGTGGGAAAACTAGTGCACATTCTTGTTCTTACTGTACTCCTTAGCACAAAATACATTTGCATTTATAATGCATTTAGAGAAAGTAGCCAAACTTTTATCTGCCGGTGTATAGATTTCAAATGGCTTGCAAAAGCACTTCCTTTAAAGAGCTCTGTTCCAAGTTTTGCCCTGAGCATAACAAGGGCATCGCTGACCCTGGAGTAGAAGCACATTCCTGCAGTAGACAGGCTTTCCTGGCTCAGGTGGCTGTGTTGCCAACACTGCCCCACACACCTGCAGGGACTTGGCAGGAGTCCTGGGTGCTGTCCAAGGTCCTGACAAAGAAAATAAATTTTAATGGTGCTAAACTAATTGGCCCAAATGGACATTATTACAGCCACGATTTGACAAGTGGAACTAAGTATGTGGGGGGGGAGGGGTGTTAAAATATTTTATTACAGATTATACTTTACTCACATAGTAAAGGTGGTAATGAGCTATAATCAGATTTCTGAGTGATCAAAAATCTAATGTGGAACTTGAGAAAATACTATATCCTGCCTCGATGCTGGTTATACTTCTTTGATGGAAGGCTACTGAGTGCTGTCTACAACTCAAGCCCTGTGCTAAGCGTGCCATCCTCATTAATCCCCTACAATTTGGCATCATTATTATTTCCACCAAACAGATGAGAACACTTAGCCTTGAAAACATTTTCCCCCCATGTTCCACATAGCTTGTAAGTGGGGGAAAATGGACAACAACAACAAAACAAAGAAGATTAAATGAGAAAAAACTGACTTCCAACCTCTTTTAAGTACATTAATGGCTTTTGGTCCTGGGGGGGGAGGGTGCAGGTATTGGTTCCTGAAGTCTCTACTGATATTTTAGATTTTAGGAATTTCTGTTTTGAACATATTGATGGTAATTTGGAGAAAAGATCTGAACTGGTCTGAATTGGAGCTTTTATCATAGCAGCACCTATTCATCTCAAGCACAAGAAATGACGCAGATGGACTCCTGCCGCACCTATGGCCTTGCCTCTCAGACTTCCTCCTACAATTTGCTAGTTAGCCCAAGACACTGTACAAGCCGAGAGCTTCCACTGCAATATATGGCAGGTCAGTTGAGCAGCTGAGCTTCTACTGGAGACCAGGCCCTGCAGAACATTATTTTTGTGGGATCCGTTGGCCAGCAGCTGGCTGAGGCCAGCCGGGAGCAGCAGTGTCACCTGTGACTCTTCAGTCTTCCCCCCCTCCACTCACCATTCCCAGTGTCAGGCGCCAGCTTCACGGTTTGGAGGCGCCCTGCATACCACAGGTGCCACAGTTTTCCTTTCTGTAGACAATGTTCTCAATGCTGCATTTGGCTTCTAATTCTGTCTTACATGCTCACAAAAGCACACTAAGAAGTATGTTCAGAGTGGAGCTCATAGTCTATGACTTAAAAAAAAAAAAGTAAAAAAAAAAAAAAAAGAATTCACCAAGCAGTATTTGCTTATATCCTGAAATGGATAATGTTATCACAGATTCCACTAATATAAACACACTATTCCCCCAAACCTCTTTAACACCTTTAATTCTCAGTGGCAAATACACTTAAGAGGTCAGGGACGATGGCTCTGTGATGTGGCTGCTCCAGGAAACAATCAGGTGTGGTCACTCCAACAAAAGCACGCATTTTATACTGCTGCTGGCTTGTAAGGTATTATTTGGATATAGAGGTATCTCTTTGGGAGGAGAAGCATTGCCCAGGGAACTCAGAAAGATGCATGAGGGGCCATGCTCTCATGTCTCAGGTGCAAAGGACTAGCTGACACTCACCAGCTGATCTGCTGTGTCAGGCTCCTGTCTCTGAGCCCTGCTCAGGAGTACCACCCTGAAAGTTAAAACCAACAGATACTGCCAGCATGAAAAATCAACAGATATGGCTGATACAAAGGAAGATACACAATTTTACTATGATGAGTTGTTAATGGAATTTTGACTGTAGGACACACTGGTTGTAGGGGTATGAAGCAAGCAATGATATCATTGTAGCTTCAAAGAACAATAAAGTTCTCAGCAACAGGTAAGAATGTGACTTGTAAACATGTCATCAGTCAGAACATTGACTTATTCTTCACTTTAGATACAGAACTAATGGGGCCTTCCTTCTTGCCCCTCCCACCTCCCTTCCTCCATTCTAGACAAGTGTCTGCATACCCCAGATGGGCCTTGAACTTGAAATCCTCCTGCTCCACCCCCAAAGTGCTGGGATTTCATCTGTGCCACAACCCCCAGCCAAGTAAAAGATTTAAAAGAAATGTTTAATTCTATCAGGGATGCCTCTAAATTTTCTCATTCAAAGTGCTGTGAACACACAAAGGCTGGTCTTACCCCAAACTATAATCTCAAAAGTAAAAGGATGCTAAGTACATAGCTAAAGACCATAACTTCATAGGCATCTGTTATAAAAGTTGTCAAATTATATCTGAAAATGAAGCCGTGGAAAGGTTGAGAGCAGAGGGTGGGGATTCTATGCTATTTGAAACAAGAAAAACAAGCCACATTAAATGCAGCTGGCAGAGGGGTTAAATTCATTCCTTCTTCCTAAACTAAGAGGAGAAAATTAATTCTGGCTACAAAAAGGGTAAACCATTTTGATCTCTACAACTCCAAACATCTAAGCACAAGATGTAATTGTAGACATCCTAAACTCACCTAAAATATCGGCTTTGCTGGCCAGTTGTTAATAGTGATAACCCCCCACCCCAGTTAAAAAGTTAAAAGAGGCAGGACAAGAGAAAGAGAGATGCAGCAAAGGGGTTAAGCAGGAGGGAAAGGTGAGCGTTACCACAGTGCCGGACACTGTATGCTGGTATGAGCATATTGCCACCTGCAGGCCCCAATTCACAGAACAACAAGATGGGGTTCGGAAGGGCAGACCTTGCAAGCTCGGGATTGTGCCACAGCTGATCTTCCAGCGCTGGCAAGCTCACAGGCGTACTTCCCTGCAGCTAACAGAGGAAAGCCAGGCTGACTGTAGAACAGCTCAAGTTCATGACGCTGTTCACACACAGACTGCTCCTGGGACACTTGACAATTACGCTGGGTCCCTTCAAAGGTCTCCGATTTTCATGTTTTGAGAGTTATTTTAAAAACAAGAGAGTTGATAGAAAGTGCTGTCAGTCATAGTGACAAAGTCATTAGCCGCTGTTCCCATAGTGCCTTGCCGAGAATTGCTGTTTCCTACCCCTTTTGAAAAAATTGTTCTATTTTACTTCCAAACCCCATGAGCTTGACAGGTGAGCAATAAAGAAGGATGTTCCTACCTACAGCAAAGAGTGTGCGGGATGAAGGGCCATCCACTGTCACAGGCCAGGCCAGAAAACACACATGGCTCGGGAGGCAAACTTTTGAATGCCCATCAGAAACATGTAAATGGATGTCTGACCTAAAAACTAAGCAAAACACATCACTTTACACCACACACACACAGCATACAAATCAATATGGTGGCTATGGCTGCTCGGATGGAAAGAGATATAATCCAGTACAGCTATATTACTTTTCTATGAGTGTTAGTCTTAGTGACTTACAAAATAATACAAAATTGTTACCTCACAGCTGGACAGAGCAAAAATCTGACATAGATCTCTGGGCGAAGATACTTCCTTGGTGGAGATTCCACATGAGAGTCCGTTTTCTTGTCGTTTTCCTCTTTCAAGATGTCACCTATTTCCCTCAACCTGCTGCCTTTTCCTGCACCTTCCCAAGCAACGATGGCAGCTAAGTCCTCCCACGCCACCTCTGATTTTCCTCCCCTTTGCCTTCCTTACAAGTATGCATATGAGTACAGTACCCGCAGAGGCCAGAACAGGTTGTCGAATCTGCTGGAGCTGGAATTATGGAGGTCGTAAGCCACTATGTGGGTCCTGGAAATTGAACTCTGTTTTCTAGGAGAGCTGCCAGTGTTCTTAACCATGGAACCATCATCTCTCCAGATCCCTTTCCTGTCTAAAGACTCTTATGATGACACCAAGGCTGTTCTGTGAATCAGAATAGTCTCCCACCTTGAACTCAGCTGACTCAAAACCATAGTTCCATTTGCAAGCTTAATTCACAGCCTCTGTCATGTAACTTCATATTTACAGATCCAAGGATGAGAGTGTGGACACCTTTGGTCCCCATCCTGCTGCCTACCCTAATAGCTTCTCTTTTAGCTGGTAGAAATGAAGAGGTAGCTAGACTATAAATATTACCCTTACATATGTAACTGTCCACCAGTAGTTTTGGCAAAGCATTTTATAGGGATAATATAGAATATTCTATATATCAAGGACTGAATTAAGATATTTAAGGACTTTATTAAATGCTTCACATATAGTGAATTTTTTTATTTTTTATTTATTTTATTTTTTATTTTTATTTTATTTTTGCTTTTCAGGCTTAATAAGACCATTTTGAAGACTAAAAAGACAAGCTGTTCCAGTCATTACACTTGTGAGATCTAGTTACATAAAGAAGTTAGGCAATTTTATTTCATCATAAGATGTCTGTATGACTGAAAAACTGGCCTTATACGACTTAATCATGGATGTGTTTTGCTGATTATACTGTAATTAGGTCTAACCACAAGCTGTAATACTTCTTCTGGCATACAGAAAGAAATGTCTATTTACTCCAATTAGAGAGGCCAATGACAGACCAAGAAACAACTCCAGCCAAGCCTGGGTTGCTGAACCAGTGAATTTACAAGAGCATGGTGACTCTGGCAGCTTCCTCAGCAGAAGGCCTACCCTAATGTGGGTGACAACTGAGTTCTCTGCACAGCTGGAAGTCAGCTACAGTGCAGCATAGTCTCCTCCCTGCTAGTGGTGTTTTCTGCTCTTATAACCTTCAGGAGGGGCTGCCATTGCCTCCTGAATTTCACCCTCCCCTCCAGGAGTGACTGTTCCAATCCAGAGGAAACAGCTATGTAACACAAAGGGGAACCAAAAATACAAACTCCCTCCTCCGTTTTCTAGTAACAATATTATATGTGAACTAGCAATAAAAATTAAACATAAATTTGAGTGCAAGAGCCATCACTAAGTTGATAACAAATTTAAAATTCTATTCCTATACTATAGAATGAATACATTTAAGACAATGCTGTGTCTCCACTCTGAAATGCCATGAGACTCAACTAGTCAAACTCCACATGCACAAAGACACACTGTCCTTGTCACAACTCTGGACAGGCTTCCATAGTCACACAGCCCAGCTTCTAAGAGCACTCCCAGTGAAGACTGATTGAGCAGCTGCTCTCCCACCTCTGTATAGCAAGTTACCAACACAAGTTTTATTTCATTTGTTGCTGACTGAGAACTTTGAAAAGGACAGGGGTCAATTCTTCAGTCAGAAGTGCTACATGTCCAACATCCAGGCCTCTGGCTTGAGCTGAGGCCTGCTCCACAGGAAAAATTTCATGTCTGGTACTTGACTCCTGGACAAAAGCCTATGGTTAGGGAGACTGGAGGCCCTAAGTAGGACCTGCGATTGTTATTTTGCTCAATGTTCACGTTGTCTAATTGGCTTCTAAACTCTGCATTCATAGCCATGGGCCAAGGCTGCCCTCAACACTGCTCAGAGGAGCTCCTTTTTACAGTGGACAGTAGTCAATGCTGAGATGCACAACTGCTCAATCACATCTTTCTCACCACTCCCACAGCAAGGATCTGGGAACATCACGGAAGGGGAACAGTTGGGTGGTGGGGAGGGGAGCATAGCATGACTGTCACACTCATGAACTCACAAGAGCTGTGGTTACTTGCACAAGACTAACCCAGCCAAAATTCTGTCATAGATGAGGGAGGTGCTCTCGAGACCCCCTTATCCCTTACTGAGGAGCAGCTGACAATTGATGGTGGTTTCTATAAATGTGTGGCTACCAGTATGTTTCACATGCTCTAGGGGATGGCCTTGTGTTCATACACATATGGGGAGTTCTGATTGGACTTAAAGGTAGACTAAGGGAGGGGGAGTAGATAGGATCCTATTTCATTGCATATGCATATCATGCACAAGAATAAGAAAAATCAGCACAAAGTTTTCATTACAATATAATGAAACGTACATCTTTAAGAAGTGGTTTTCAAAAGGTTTGTTAAGGAAGACATTTCAGCTCTAGAACTCAAGTTAGGGCATGACTCGGGTGCAGACTCAGGTACAGAACCTGCTGCTCTGAAGTAACAAGAATCAAGTTCTAAGGAAAACAAACTCATGGGCAACAGGCAAGGAGCCCTGGGCACAGGTATCAGAACAGGCTAAAGCAAGAAGGAATGCCTTTGAGGCAAGATTAAAGGACGGCTTGGATTCCAACAGGCCAACAAGAGGCAGTAAGCACCATCAAGCTGTCTGTGTCTAGCTGAGTAAAAGCATCCCCCAGTTACCGGAGGCAGGGGCTGCAAGTGCCTGTTAGTACACCCCATCTCATTTGATACTCATAGTAAACTGATGAGGTTGGTACCAATAATTCCATGGCAATGATAAAAAAAAAAAATGATAATCAGAGTAACCATCTTATTCAAAATCAGAGCACTGGCACATGTGGCACATAGGAAAGTCAAGACACACAGTCTAACTTGGTCTCATTCCTGAGTCCTGTGGAGCATCATAATGTACACTCCAGGTAGTAACTACTTGACCCCAGAGCAGAGCTGTGGACTGCGTATGCATGGGGAGTGAATACATCCACTGACGGAGAATGCTGTGGTCTGTCCAGGCCATTGCAATGCATGTCACATAAGATTTTACCATCAAACATAAGTCCACCCAACTGTAAAAGATGCAGTGGATAGTGTTTAATTTTCTGTTTAACTTGTTCATTCTAAACTCAAGCCAGGATGGGCCAGACAAGGCAAGGGCGTTCCTTTCTCCAGCAGTGTGGCCTTTAGTTTAATGACTATGTTTTACTTTTATTTTGCTAAGAGGAGGATCACAGCTTCTCAGCTGAGAACCAAGTTACTTCCAGAAACCCACGGGTGCTGCTTTCCTGTGAATGCTGATAACCTGGGCTCACC
Organism: Acomys percivali; assembly: GCA_907169655.1. Lineage (NCBI taxonomy): Eukaryota > Metazoa > Chordata > Mammalia > Rodentia > Muridae > Acomys > Acomys percivali. The sequence goes on along the minus strand of OU015755.1, from coordinate 16,854,758 downwards.
TGGCCTATTGCTGTGACTCTTTCTTAGGATATTACAGCAAAGTTTCTGGCTAAGGAAGTGTCAGTCTGTACCCACTTTAGTTTTTCAAATTGGATATAATTTTTAATTTTTAGTTAGAGACTGATTATGCAGAAGAAACACTCTATGTTATTAAATATGCTTCAGCGTGAAGAATCTACATTTTAAAAAATTCAGTATTAGATTCAGTGAATGACTGCAGGGGCCTTCACTCCTGGGAGTTATTACAGTAGGAAGAAACACACTATAACAAACACACATGTAACCCAATGAAATAGGTGGCAAATATCAATACAACTACCACCAACATTCCAAAATCATGCTTGAGGACAGCAAAGCTTTAGAATAACGAGGAAGACCTAGGAATGCTAAGTGACTCCCATACTTGCTATTATTTTCTGAGCAGGCATCTCATTGGCTTCTCTATCAGGGGCTGGGTTTACAATCTGGTCTATCTTTTTTTTTTTTTTTTTTAACTTTTGGAGGCTGGGTCTCATGTGGCTCAGTCTTTCCTCAGACTCAGTACATAGCCCAGACTGACTTTCAACCCCTGATCCCCTACCTACACCTGAGTGCTGAGGTTACAGGCCTGTTCCGTCACACCCAGAACTCGGCTTTTCCCCCTCTTCTATGCCTGATGTCTTAGTTAAGGTTTCTGTTGCTGTGATGAAACACTACGACCAAAACAAGTTAGGGAGGGAAGGGTCCATCACTGGAGGAAGTCAGCACAGGAACCCAAACGTGACAGGAACCTGGAGGCAGGAGCTGACGCAGAGGTTAGGTAGGAGTGCTGCTGCTTACTGACTTGCTCCTCACGGCTTGCCCAACCAGCTCTCTTCTCTTCCCATCCCCCTGTCTCTTCCTTTCCTTGTCGTTTCATCCCAGCCGTTTTATTTATACAGAAAGAGCATGCAGAGGTCTGCTATGAATGTGCCGGAGAGTCTCTCTGTGCTTCAGAACACAACTTGTTTTAAAAGCACACCAGGGAAACTTCTCTTTTTCCTTGAGTTTCTTGATTGTTTTCCTTTGTACGAGATGTAGTATTGACAAATACATTATTATAGCATGTTTTAGAAGCTATCACCTTCCATTAAAACCTATTTGGAGTGTTGGATAAAGGTGCAGTTTCCCCCTTACAAGTTCACTAGGCTACAGTGGTAGGCATCTCTAACCACACCTAATTGTTGGATGGCAGAGTAGTTTTTAATTGTGCTAACATATTCAGGCAGTGTGCACTCACTGTCAAGCTACTGCTATTAACAGATTGAATACTGTATCATCAAACTGAAGTGGGCTTTTGGTTTGTGACTATTAAGTGGGTATCATAAATGTAAGTTAACATGTTTTTGTTTTCCTTGCTAATAATACTTCATAAAATGCCTGGCAATAGCCTGAAAAGAGATTTTAGTATTTGTGACATTAATTTGGTTAGAGATAGAACTAGCTATATCAAAGATTTCTACTTAGGTAGGTCTAAAAAAAAATTGAATGCTTAGTTCACACCATGAATTACTTAGGCAATTTTCATGTCATAGGTTGTAAATATCACCTGCAACCTCTGAATACACTTTGATAGTCTATAAATTTTTAGGTGTATGTATATGTCCATGTATTTTTCTTTAAGTAAAAAGCTCCACTAGTGCTTCCATACCATTTTTCTAATGAATTCTGTTGGTACGGAACTAAAGTAGCTATTACCTGTGTGTACAGAGAGTGGGATTTTAGGTCCCATTTCAATGTGAGTCTTGAAGCCTGATGCAAGAGCCCCATTTTAAGTGTACATCTGAATTGCCACTACTGAATTTGTAAACTAAGGGAAAATATATCATCACTGGTCTTTTAATAACTAAAAAGACTGGGCATTGTTACCAAGCAAATTCCCAATCATTGTTTCTAATACAGGAAGTCAGTTCATGTTTTGATTCATATACTATGAATCAAACTATATTTTAATTTTTAACACACTAGGGCAGTATAGACTCAGAACTGGAAAGGCCATTAACTACACAGTCTGTTCCTACATTTTCGTGAGCCTTTCAGACCATATACATTTCTTTTTTTTTTTTTCAAGATAACATACTTTTTTTTTTCTTTTTTTTTTCTTAAAACAGCAAACTCAGCCTGCTTTTTTAGTGAACCCAGCCCAGGGATGGCAGCACCCAAAATGGAATGAGCTCTTCTCCATTGGGCAATGCATAGGGAGTCTCATGAAAAAGTGGGGGTAAGGAGAAAAGGACCTGGAGGTGACAGGAGCTCCGTGAGAAGACCAACAGAACCGACTGGCCGGGGCCCAGAGGGGCCTGTTGAGACTAAAGCACCAAGCAAGGACCATCCATGGACTGGACCTAGGCCTCCTACACAGATGTAGCCAATGGGCAGCTCAGGTGGGTTCTCTAGTAAGGGGGAAAGGGGCTGTCTCTGGCATGGGCTCTAATGCCAGCTTTTTGATCACGCCCTCATGGCAGGGTTGCCTTGCCAGGCCACAGGGGAAGAGAGCATGCGCAGTCCTGATGTGACTGGATGAGCTGGGGGGGGTGGGAAGGGGGCATCTTCCCTTTTCTGAGGAATAGTGGAAGAAGAAGGGGAGAGGGAGGAAGGGTGGGACTGAGAAGAGAGGAGGGATGGGGCTAGGACCAGGATGTGAAGTGAATAAAAATGTAATTAATTAATATTAATTAATTAAGAAAAGAAATTATAATGTTTCAATTGCTCTGATTGAAATCTTTCATTTGGATATTTGTTTCTTTGGGGTTTAGCTTTAATGAAAATGGAGCTTTTCCTTCTAAACTCACTCATGTGATGTGTCTTCACTTAAAATGTTGTTTTAGATGTATCCACATTTCCTGTTTTAGGAAATGTCGCTTTTAATCACTGCCCCCCCCCCCCCCCCCCCCCCCCCCCGCTTTGCTTCCGGAAGCTGGATTTGTGTGTGTTTCCAGTGCTTGTGAGTGGAGCTGAGGACACTCCACTTCCTCCTGTTGGGAGGTCTGTCTGCTTCCATTTCTCTCCAGCAGCTCTGAGTGGAACTGCTGAGTCACTGGAAGGTGTAGTTATAAAGAGTAAAATGTGAAAAGATCATGCTTCAGTTCAAACCACCTGGTTTCTACTTGGCTAGTTAAAAGAAAGAGATGGCATCATCAGTCATAAAGAAGCCCAAGAAGGGATCAGAGATGTCCCATCTCAAAATATACCAGATGCAGTTGATGATTTTAGGTTGAAATCACATAGGCATGATAACCATAGGAAGGGCCACGCATGGCTAGAACATGGCCTTGAACACTGGACGCTTGCTACAGTGAACCTAAACAATCTCTATGAAGTAATCCTTATTCCACCAGCATCTGCATCTCCACATCTTCCTACATATATCTCAGTAACATCTCTAGAATGGACCATTCTAGTTCACATAGCCACGTGTCCTGTCATGACTCACAGAGTTAATGTTCTTGAGACTTCAGTCTTGAAGGTCCCCCATGAACATCTAAAATTCATTTTAAACAATGCATGGCAAGGAAGGTGGCAGCAGAAACCCAGGACAGCTGGTCACATTGTATCTGCAGTCAGGAAGCAAAAACTGTTTGGGAATTGGAGCTGGGCCATAAAACCCCATGAGCTGCCTGTGCCCAGTGACTCGCTTCCTCCAGCCAGGTTCCACCTCCCACAGGGTCCACAACCTTCCCCAGCAGCAGCACCAGCCAGCTGCTGGAGACCAAGTGTCCAAACGCACCAGCCTATGGGAATATCTGACACTCACACCACAACAGAAGAGGCCTCTGCCCGTATTCTTAGAGGAAAGGACCTGACGATTTCCTACAGAGAATAGGACCCCACAAGGTCAGAGTTTTATCCAAACACTGAAAGAAGGTTTGGGATTTGCTGAAGGAGTGACTGGTAAGGAAATGAACAGGTTACATTTGCTTAGACTGGGCACGGGCAGCCTCCATACCTCAAAGACTGGCTTAAGGCAGTGGCTCTCAACCTTCTTAATGCTGCAACTCCTTAATACAGTTCCTCATGATGTAGTGACCCCCCAAGAGAAATTATTTTCATTGCTACTTCATAACTGTAATTTTGCTACTGTTATGAGTCATAATGTAAGGAATTATGGAGATAGAGTTTTGCCAACCTACAGGTTGAGAACCATTGGTTTAAGTAGTCATTGCCCTGGGTGAGCCCAGGTTCTTGAGTCAGGATATTCTAATTTTCAAGAATCACTGCTCTGAAATTCAGCACTAGTTGCAGAAAAACAGGGCTAAAGTACAGGAGAGAGCCTGGCAAAACTTAACAGATACATTAGCATGACTGTTTGTGCCACACAGGTAATGTTTAGGTGGCCATGTTGATGAGGCCTCATAGGTGTAGCCTCTAACATTTCTAGAAGGTGTGGAAGGCAGAAGCTCATGAGACTGAGGCAGAACCCTAGACCAAAACCCATGGGCAAGCAGGAAATGCCGAGAATGAGAAACAGTCTTGTCCAAGGCAGAGCATACCTACTGGTTATGCAGTAGCAAATGGTCAGCCTGGAACACATAAAGCAACATTATATACACTGAGAAGGTTGTATTTGTTTATTTAGGAACATACACACACACACACACACACACACACACACTACAACAACAACAATAATTAAAAAATAGAGGCCATGAATTTGAAAGAGAACAAGGGGATGAGACATGTACGAGGATTTGGAGGGAAGAAAGGAAATCGAGAAATGATGTAATTATAATTTCAAAAAGTAAAAAAAAAATCATTTAAAAATTAATGTTCAAGAAGTCATCAGTACCACAAATAAGGAATTAAATAGGGTGAGTTTCTTGCCATTCCTACTGTGTTTTCTCATTTGATATTAATGGTAATCCATGACTAACTAGATTAAATCAGCTCTATGCAAATCAGTGCATACCAAATGTAACTAATATTTTATCCTGTCTTCCTGTTCTACAGCTAACTCCACACTTCCCAGGGGAATTTTCTAGTTCATCATAAAAAACTAATTAAATGATTGTCATAGGAGTTTTAAAAATTGACTGCCTAAGTTTATATGTACATACTAGATAGCAATGGTTCCTTTAGGTGCTGAAAGCATGGTATTGAAACACACACACACACACACACACACACACACACACACATACACACTGAGCAAACTAGTTAACCACTTCAGAGTTCATCAAGAAATTCAAGTACCCTATTTAAAAACTTCACCATTACCTAAAGTGCTTTGCCAATAATTTCAGTTGCTTACCACACTAATGGACTGTCAACCCCAAACGTTACATATTTCTAAGTTTTCTTTTCAATTTAATGTTTAAGAGAAAATAATGACAAAAATATGAATTTGTAGAAAAATAAGGAAACTGTTCAAAGTCTTTTCTAAGGCATCTGACCCACTGGGGCTACTGTGTGATCGTTCTGTTTGAATTTTCTAGCTTATGGTGGAGACTGAGCATGAGGGGAGCTTAGGGGAGAGAGGCTGACTACCTGCAGTTGGGCTGATAAGTCAGTATGCTGCCCACCACAGAAACAAACTAGAACAGGAGGGAAGGGGCGCTAGATGCCCTCTCCCATCACAGAAGCTCTGTGGTCAGCGCTAGCTTCGGAGTCCCTTGGCCTCTGCAGCCTTAGCACAGAGATCCACAGCAAAGGCTCTGCCTCAGGAAGTCTCATTCAGTCACCACTCCACGGCTTCTCCTACAAGTGACTGCAGCTGGGGAGGGACTGAGGAGACAGAGCTCTAGAAAGGAGTTAGGTGATCCCTGAGCAAATGCCTTCACGTCTGGTTTCTCTTCTCAGAAACACATCTAAAGAAATCCTTTCCCTTTGACGCCAGGAGAACAGACTCCCACTGCTCCGTCACAGCCAAGTGTTTACCACCTTATGCTGGGCTCCTGCTCATAGCAATGACTCTGCCCTTGAGCATGGCATCACCTACATCAGTTGCTACACAAGGCCTACCTTTCTCAGCTTCCTACTCAAGAAAAACCCTTGGAATGGTTGATCTTCCTACTTTCTTCAATTATTAAAATATCACAAAAATACCACCAAGCTATCTGATATCAGTATTCCTTGTCATCGTATCTACTATAAGATGGCTCCTACACCATCACTTTTGCTTGGATTGCCACAAACTTGGCCATTGGCATCAGGTGCTAGTCTCCATTTAACTGAAGGAGGTGACCCATACTCTACTAGTTAGGAAGACCTCAAGGGCAACTTTGATTGAGATGAAGACACAATCCAAGTTCCACTTCTTCAGTGTTCAGAGGGTGAAATAGTTTACAAGTAGCAGCCCAGTCTACCTACTGCCAACGAGTTTACGTCACTGTAGCACAGATGCTAGTAGCACTTCCTTGTTGTTGAGTGTCATGAAGGAGAAGCCTTGTCAACTCAGCTACAGGGAGTTTAAGTGACAGAGTGGCTCAGCTTCTGTGCTTGGAACCACCTCACATGCTCTCATAGTCTATCGACACTCATGGTATCAGATGGTGCTAAAGATACAGCAGTGATGTGAAGGCAGGCACCCAAAAGCTGACTTGGCTTGAGGACTTCCTGATTAGAACACTACACTTCCACTAAAGCCTCCCCACCTCTTATGTGCAATAAGACTTAGATTGTAGTCAACCAGCTCTTCCAGCCTCTCCTAGCTTTTTCCTTTTATGCAAGTACTCCCCCTGCCAAAAAAAAGTCATGCATTTCAGTCTTGTCTTGGCATTTGCTTCTTAAGAATTTAAACCAATATACCATTCATTAACTTCTTCACCTACTCATTAATTAATAAATTCATTCATTCATTCAAGAAAAAAGTTCATGAATATTTATAATATCCTGGTGTATTATTCTAGGCAATAGGAACTCTGGTGAACAAGTCCAAGAAGACTCATGCATTCAGAAGGACCCTCAAAGGAAGTTCTGTAACTGTTTCTTTCTTTAGCTCTCAGCATACTAGGCACTAAGGACAAGAACTCCCATGGCCAATCTTGTTTTCTCTTGATAATAACCATGAAAGGAGGAATTCCTGTTTCACAGATAAGGTAGTGAAGACCCAGAAAGATTGGGAAGCCAGAGGCTTCTCTCCAGATGACACACAGCACCTCCAGATGGGTAAGAGCCCTGAGCACTCTTACTCTCTGGCCATGTTTGCGTATCTGGATAGCGGATCTAGCAAAATCGGGTGTGTGTCTTCAGTTTGAATGGATCTTGGGGACAGGGGAGCTGTTCCTGAAAGAGGGGAGTGGAGCTTTGGGGATATCTTACTCAGGCTAATGACAATATTGTTGAGCCCATTCAGAAGAGGTCTCTCAGCAGATGTGTCTAACTCATCTTCACTATGGCAATGGAGACAGAAAAGAAAAAGGCCCTTCCATCACAGTCCAGCCTTGAGGGCGATGGCAGGTAGTCATAGCCATCGAGGGCTTCTCTCAGAGACCTGCCGAGAGGTGACGCAAACACATACCATGATGTCCAAGGTCAACGATGGTGTCCTCTAAACTTGGCTCAAGTTCACCCAGGGCCAGAGAAGGAAGGGACTGAGGCTCAGGCAGGTTCTCTGAAGTCTGTTCATCTAATTCCTTGTGGGAGGGAATTAACAATTCATGAGCAGCTGACAGAAGGAAATGGCCCTGCCACAAATGATGCAACATAAGTTTCCCTTAAGCCTGATAGCACTTTTAAATTTCAAGTTGGTAACTGTCTTGGACCAGGCAGTGACCTTGGGCAAAGCATTTACGTTCTGTAGAAATAAGGTTCTAGGCCACAGCTAGGTGAGCCAAGCAGATACCCAGGGAGCCAAGTCCAAGGCTGAGTCAAGTACAGGTCCCGTCAGCAGTGACAAGTGTCTCTCACAAATATGTACTCACCGTATCCCACCTAAGTTATCCCCATCCCAGCCCTGCTCGGTTCCATTTCCAAACTAAAAGTGCTGACTTGAATGACTTCATCATTTCTTAGATATTTGTCTTTTGGGAGACTGAAATTCTTAGATTCTCAGGTCTTGTAAATCCAGATGAGACATGAAGTCATTCATGCTTTGAAAACATAAAAGGTTGGAAATGTGTATTGGTTGGTAGAATGCTTCCCTGGCATACACAGAGTCCCGCAGTCAATCCCCAGCACTGCATAGACTGCAGGGCTGTGGGACACGTGCCTCCCCACACCGTCCAGCTAGGGAAGGTGTCTGAGTTACTGTCCTGTTGCTGTGAAGAGAAACCATGGCCAAGGCAAGCCTTATTTTAAAAAGCATTTAATTAGGGGCTTGCTTATAGTTTTAGAGGGTTACTCCATGATTACTATGGCAGGCAGCTGGCAGGCATGGTGATGGGACATTAGCTGAGAGCTTTACGTACTGATCTGCAGGCAGTAGGCAGGGGGTGGGAGGTGAGGGTGAGGGAGAGAGAGGGGGTGTGGGGGAGGGAGAGAGAGGGGGCGAGTTTGACATGGGCTTTTGAAACCTCAAAGTCCACCCCCATCTACACAGTTCCTACTTCAGCAAGGCCACACCCCTGAATCCTTCTAATCGTTTCCAAACTGTTCCACTCCCTGGTGACTAAGCATTCAAATCTTTGCGCCTATGGGGACATTCTCATTCAGAACACCACAGAAGTGGAAGCAGGGGCATTAATCATTCCTGGACTACATGGTGTGTTTGCAGTGAGCCTGCAACAGGAGGTCCTGCCTCAACACAACCAAATAAGGTAAAATGACCAAATACATTAATACGAATTTCAATAATAATTTGTTGTTATTACTATTACATTGTGTGTTTGCAACTAAATCTAATACTGAATTGCCCTGTTTTCTATAATAAGCAGCTGTCATGGTGGCTGACGCGGGGGGGGGGGCGGTATTAATCCAAGAGAGCCTTCTATTAAGAAGTGAATTAAAAGGAAAGTTCAAAGTAACAGTAAATGAGGAAGTCAAGTGAAGCCATGGCCGGCCGTGTCAGGATGTCAGGACGTATTGGTAGGAAGTCTGCTTTCCCTGCTGTCTGATCATCACTTAAGGGGGTGGGGGGAGGAGCTGGATCCAGACTGCAAAGGCCACCAATGGTATGTGGAGAACCGAGAAACAACGAGGTTGTGGGCTGTTATCATTGCATGCACTTCAGCCTCATCTGAAAATCAGCACTTGGGCTCTCAACTGACTGCGACTTTTGAGGCTCTTTGAGAGGACAGAATTGTTGTAGCTGCCTCTCTCAGAAAGAGGAGCACCGAGCTGCTCTTTGATCCCTGTTCCCAGCACACATGCAGACTCCTGGTCTGCTATGCACTTTTCCCAGAAGCCCAGATTTAGCACCAACACGACTGTACATGCCACAGGAAAAAGGACAGCCAGGGCTTGCCTTGCGCATTGTGGGGTTTTCAAACTACCCCGTCTTAAGTAATGGAGTCAAACATATTCCACACTCAGCTGTGCTTCAAGATTTCAAAACCCAAATTCAGACAAGCAGAAAATGCCTGCCAAAATAAAGACATTGTCAGTTAAAGTCTGAAAACAAATCAAGCCCCTCTCTTAAATGCCTCAGAGAATTTTCATAACATATGGCATTCGGGTCCACTCACTCTCCAGACTCTCCCTCCTACAGCTGCTCCTGAAATACATGAAGGGGTTTCCAGAGATACGGCTCAGTTGGTAAAGGCTGAGTGCAAGCATGAGGACCTGATTCACATTCCCAGCATCTATATTTTAAAAAGACAGATGTTGATCCCACAGCTGGAGAGGTAGGGACATGCTGTCTTGCAGGAAGGGCTTGCTGGCCAGCCAGCATAGCATAATCAAGGCGCTCCCAACTAGGTGTGAGACATTACCTCACAGTGTAAGGTAGAGAGGAACAGAGAAGGACCCTGATGCTCAACTCTGGTCTTCACATTCATGCACACATATGAACAGCTGCACACACACAACAGACTCTCCACAATGAAACACACAGCAGTTTGCTCCAGCCAGGCAAGAGAGAAAGGAAAAAGGACTGGAGAGCAGAGCCTCAGTGAGATGAGGAAGAAATGAAGCCATCAGAATGTAGAGAAGACGGGCAAGGAAACACATTCAAAGACTGGTGCAGTTTTCCTTTAGCACATTTTCCCTCGGCTTCTTGCATCTGATTAATTCGGTTTCTGTCATATTTTATTTCATCCTTTTCAGTTCAACAATGCCTTTTCCTGAGATGATGAAAACCCTTCAGGCCTCTGCAAAGTGTTTAGCTTCTTCCTTTGTTCTGTGAATATCATTAAACCCATCTCCCTCTTGTGCCTGTGAGTCTGACTAAAACTACCTCTTCCCTGCCTGCGTGCCCTTCTCCCCCCTCCTCCTCCTGGGGTGAACAAGAAAGCCTTCCCTAGGGTTGCACCTCCTTTTCTTCCATTCCCATTAAATGGGCTTTTTCCTCTGAAGAGATAAGCGACCTGTTCAGGGGTATTCTTTACAGGCCCTTCATCTAAAGGGGTGATCACATTCAGGAGCCCCACTCTGTGCCCCTGGATAATGGGGTACCATCACTGTCAGCAGCCTCAGAAGCAATCTGATGGCCCAGGCCCTACCCTGGACCAGCAGAATAACAATCAACACACACAGGACAGTCTGGTGCATTCTGATGTCTGAGAAGTGTCCTGTAATTTAGAGGACAGCCAGCTGGTTATAGGCTTGAGAGTGAGCTCAGAAGGTTTTCCTGAAGACAAAGTGGCCTCTGAAAGAGAGGAGAGGATGCTAACAATGGCTTATCTGTCGTGCTCATGCTGACACTCTAACAATGCTCCTGTCTATATACAGACTAAGGAAACAGGCTTCCAAAAAGCTCAGGGCCAGAGACAATGGTACTAAACCTCAGAAAACTCAAAGAAGAAACCAATATCCAGGACAGGACAAGACAGGACAGGAAACACACACACACACACACACACACAAACAATACCACCACCACCACCACCACCATCATCACCACCACACACCACACTTCTTGCTACAAGAAAGGGAAGGAAAATGTGATGGTCAGTCTTACTAGTCCAGTTGACAAGGCTTAGATTTACCATGGAAACACAGCTCTGGCTGTGCCTATGAGAGTGTTGAACTGAAGAAGGTCTCTGAATTTCTGAACTGGGCAGCACCAGCCCACAGGCTGGGCTCCGAGGCTGGCTGAGGGGAGAAAGCCAACTGGGCAATGACATTCATCTCTCTCTGCTCCCGAGTGCAGATCCAGTGCCCTTGACGTCACAACTTAGCTGCCAGTATGGGCTGCAGTTTCAAACTATGAGTCCCCCAAAATGCTCCACCAAAGCAAAGCCTTCCTGAAGTTGCCCTTGTCTGATATTCTGCCATAGCATCAAGAAAAGTGACAAACACAGGAAGCCACTAGGGGTGTGTGTTGGGAATTACAGGATCTTCGTTTGACCTTTCTTCATCTGAGCTGGGCCAAAATAAAGATGTTTTCTGCATCAGAGCATATGGGCAACAAAATCTTCTGAGGTTCTGCCTGCCATGTAGTCTTGGAGCTTTCGTTAGAATCTTAATACCCAAATGTACAGAGGTTACAAAAAGGCTTTGGCTTCCATAGCTGTTCAGCACCTCCATATGTCATACATATGCTTGTAATACTGGCAATAATTATATCAGACACAAAGATGATTATCTTAAAGTGTCAAAGAAGAAAAATAAACAGTGAAGTAGATTATCGGTCACTAATACATAAGCTCTTACTTTTCTTTGCCATATGATAACTTCAAAGTAAAGTCAGAGCTTTACATCCCTAATATCTCAGCACTTGGGAAGCTAAGGCAGGAGGCTCTTGGGTTTAAGGCCAGTCTGGGCCACATAGCAAGACCCTGTCAGGAAGGAAGGAAAGACAGAAGGAAGGAAGGAAGGAAGGAAGGAAGGAAGGAAGGAAGGAAGGAAGGAAGGAAGGAGAGAGATTGGTCACTTAGACCTCATTAAAAAAAAAAAAAAAAAAAAAAAAAAAAAAAGACCTTATCTGGTTCCCAAGCTCCAATCTAAGCAAAGAAATCTCTCAGCTCTCAAAGGGTCCCCGAGCATTCCAGAAACAAGTGCTCCAGGTTACTTAAGTGACTGAACAAGCACATCAGCAAACACAGAGTCCTGATGGTCCCATCAGCTTCCTTGTTTAGGTATTTGGGAATGCCTGGATTTCTGTCTTACATGGACAAATCAAACAAAACCAGGGGCAAAGAACCTACTAGCACAGGCCACCTACACACTGCCTCGGAGTCTGAGGTGCTGAAGCAAGGGCCTCAGTTTTCCTGAGGCATTGGTTCTTCAATGCGGTGCTGGTACCAAGATCGTTCTCTTGGTTAAGACCTGGTCTTGTTGCAGACCCCACATCTTTTCAGCCAGCAATTTCTCTCCTTGCCAGGATCCATGAGCAGGAAATATCTCATAATTTCCCAAGTCTCTGAGACAGATGCCACAAATATCTACTCTAAAAATGGGGGTACCCAAAAGGTGGAACACAGGGTAGGATTGAGTGCTTATCACCAATACTCTTACAGTGTCTGCTGACCAGTTCAAGAACAACAGACCGTAAGGTCATAGAGAAGAATACATCTACTGTGTGGTCCAACTTTGGGTTATTGGATCCTCTAAATGAGGACAGATGGAGAAAGATAGATGAGCACTGTCTTACTCAGGGGGGGACAGAAATCAAGTGTTCCTAGGTCTTGCTTGTCTAGAGGGAAGATTTTCTCAAGCTTCTGCGCTGCCCAGAGCTTGGAAGGCTGTAATGACTAAGCTGAGCTGTAGAATTTATAGCACCAAGGTTCAGGGCTTTCTTTGGCAGTCTCAAGGTCGGTTCTTTCTGTTCAAGGAAAACATTTCAGATACAGAGATCTCTGGGTGAACATCTTAAAGCTTTTTTACACCAAGGTGCTTTTATGAGAAAAACATAGGCTACCTTCCTATCAGGTCCTACCGCCAAGACCCAGAGAAACATTCTCAACCATGAATGAATAATATTTGCCACTCAGGGATTCAAATACAGAAGACATAAACAGGGAGGGGGAGGGAGCTGCAACTCTATTTATTCTTAATCGGGTATCTGTGGTGGTTCTTCAGTTTGAGCAATGTTATTGCCACAGTGTGTGATGACATGGATGGAAGACAGAAAAATAGTTGAAGAATTAAACAAAAAATGACAAAGAGGGATTGACAGGGCTGAACAAGCAAAAATACTAAGGATAGAAGTGAAAATCAAATATGTGCACATTTGTTCTATCAATTAATCATCTTGAGCATAACCTCTGTGTTTGGTGACAATTCGGTTATCTTGCAAACAGTAGCCACTTGACATGTGTCAGCTAAATCAACTGGTCCACTTCTTGATGCAAGCAGCTTTGAATTAGGGTTAACATCGACTGTTACTTTCTAGAACCTTCGCTGGAGTTGGGTCAAGTTGGTCTGGGTGCTTTGTTTTCTATCCTTTTCCTACACATTTATTCTGATGAATCTGAAGGAGCATGGGAACACTGCACATAAACAGGAAATAAGGGTGCTTACACAGAGCACGTGAGAACTCAGAGGCTCCGAGTTCCTGAATCTCAATTCTTGCATCCGCTTGTTGTTCTCTTTATATTTGTCTTCCACAATCTTCCTGTAATTTAACATGGATGTATAAAAATCAGTACAGATTGCTTGCACCATATCTACAGTATACAAATCAACATGATCCTTGTTTTAACAGGCAGACCAGTTATCAGGAAATCAGACCATCAGGTCCATCCCTCACGGTACAGCCCCACAAATGATTTTATCTCTTTTTAAAATCTCAAGTGATTCTCTTCTAAAGCACACACAACAAAGCTATGGCTCCTTTGTCAATGCTGGGGATCCCTGGGCTATCAGGAGAAGGTAGTGCTCACCCCTGGGTATCCTGACTGTGAAGCTGCCACACCCCAGTGTCTGAGATTCACTCTACTTCACAATGAACAGTCCCATATACAAGGACAGTGGAACCATATGTCAAGGGATGTGTGGGCACCATGGTGAAGAGAGATGGCAGTTAACAGTCTATCATCTAAGCAGCTCCCAACTATTCCCTACCACATTGTCAGCCGTGATGTACGGCAGACTTCCGGGACTTAGGGTTCCTTTTGTCTAACATGCCCACCCCTCCCCAGCAGCCACTATTCTACTCTTTACTTCCACAAGCTTCATTTTTTACACTATACATTAATTAGATTATGTACAGTGTTGGCATGTTTCAATGACATTAGCTAAAATACATCGCCTCTCTTGAATTCTAGAAACAATGATCAAAATTCTAATCCAATTAATTTATAAAATTAAGATAAGAGAGGAACAATGTTAGTATATCATGTGGAATATTCATGCTATTCTTTTTACTATAAATATAATTTTTAATATGCACATGAAGTATTACATTTGCCTTTTTAATGTATTCCTTTCAGATTTAACACCTATTTACATTCAACCAATGACAGAAATGATGCTACCTTGGATGCTTACCATTACTTACAGGTAGACACAGCGTTGGAGCTGTGAGGTGATGCAATGGCTCGAGGAATTCAAGTGCATATATTTCCCCACTTAGACCCACAATTGCTGTTTTCTAGGGGCCAGCATGCTTTGGCTCCAAGAGCAGACTGCACGTGTATCTTCCCACCTGAAAAATCTATAGTCTCACCTGGAAGCTGGAAACTGGCCATGACAGGAACATTTACACTACAGAGATCAGTAAGCAAATGAGCTGCCTCCAAAGGTGCTCTTTAACCATTCTTCAAAATCCCACTGCCTACAACTTCTCCTTAGGTTGCTGCTGTCAGGATACAGTATCCCAGCAGTGGGAAAAGTGACTAATAGGGAGTAAAACACTGAAGCTGTCTGCTTAGCCTCTTGGTGGGATAGGTCCAAGTGTCAGCAGCAATGAGGTTTCATCTAGAGCCTGGCCACATTGTCATCACAAATAACCTCCCTACCTTTCAATCTCTGACTTTACACAGGACTGAAAACCTGATATAAATAGGACCTGGCATCCAACCCAGTGGTCAGTAGTCATCTTTTGGGGAAATGGGGGAATTATTAAGTAAGTGATCATATGTGCTTTGAACTGTTGTTTCAGCTTTTGCTTTCCTTGAGTTCTTTGACAGCACTGTTAGGGTGCAGGGCATGGGGTACCCAAAAGCAGCTTACTTCAGCTTCTTGGCCTTTTCGTCAGCTGTCTGCAGCTTCCTCAGCCGCATCCTTTCTCTCGGTGTCATTTTCTGCACTTCAGACAGGGCTTGCAGAGTCTGCAGGTGAATCTTTTCCTGCCTATAAGTAATAAACATTCCACAACATGCAACTTATACCAAACATGCTCAGAAAAAAATTAAACAAATATTTTACACAAGCATCATTGCTCTGTGGCGAGAGCAGCAGCATCTCGAGGCAGGCCAGGAAAATCTAATAAACTCCTAGTGGGTAATGAGCCAACAAGGACTGGAGTTAATCAGCATTATTTTTCAAATTGGATTTCTGCTTAAAAGCAAATTGTGTACTTTCCAAATATCTGCTCATTTCATTGCCTATGGCTGGTTTTTATAGTGGAAGACAAATTAGGATCTTGGCCATCAGAAAGTAAATAGGCCGTCAGAGTAACTCATCTATGTGTGTTATGTCATGGTTTTTGGAAAGGCAGTGAATTCCACCACCATCACCCACTCTCTCTGCAGCCAAGGGAGCTAGATAGTGATCCCCAGTTTCCACCCTGGAAAGAGTGGGCTACAGTGAGTGTCACATGAGATAATCCAATGGTGACACTATACCAACTGAATTATCTTGAGTGGCTTATATGCTAGGCTGACTCCAATAGATACTTTATAGTGGTATGTCCAGTGGTTATCTGCAAAGGTCAAAGCTGAGCTCCCCAGTTACACTCTGCATGTCCTTTGGAGGCTATGGATTCTCTATGTAAGTGTAAAAGAGAACAATACCACCTACATCATAGAGTTATCCCTCAACAAATCTTCAATAAACATTGAAGAGCTTCCTTTCTGTTCAGCTGAAGAACCTGCTCACATTACACAAGGACTGCAAGACCTGTGGCCACATGCCCAGGGGCCTGTCCTTCCGTTATTGGTCAGGCACAAATGTGTCAGAAGGCTCCTTGCTCTCAACTTCTTCCTTAAGAAGCACTGTGAGAAACTGTACTCAGCAACTCACAAGCTTCTAGAACACCGTCAGGACCACAGGGCCCCAGGAAGGGACACCCTTTATTTTATAAGACCTAGTGGATGTCCCTGAACCATAGCCACAGATCTTGGAATAACCTCTGGACAAGTGAATCCCAGCATTTTAGGTAGACTGCTCCACACATGTAAGGCAACACAACAGCTAAAACAGGATGAGATCTACTTCCACATCTCCAGTTAACAAACAGAAAATAACATTTTATGTATATTTTATTATAATTTATTCACATTATATCCATATTGTTATCCCCTCACTCTTTCCTGTTCCCACCCTCCTTCCCTCTTCTGCCCTATTCCCTTCCCTTAGACCTCTGATGGGGTGTCTAATGGGACCCCACTGTCCAGCCACAGCCTATTAGGTCTCATTAGGATATCACATCCCCTTCCTGTATGTGCCTGCAAGGCTGTCTTGCCAAGAGGCATAGACCAAATCATGAAGACCAGAGTACATGTCAGAGGTTCAGCAGAAGGTGTCCCCCCACCCCCCAGGTGTGGAGAATCAGATGCCCATCGGCTACATCTGAACAGGGGGCCTTGGTCCTCTGCATTCATTGTCCTTGGTTGGTGCATCAGTTTGTGCAGCCCCCTTACCCCGTATCCGGATGCGCAGGCCTTGATGGTCTCCCTGTGGAGCTCCTGCTCCCTCCTGGACCTTCCATCCCCCGCAACTCTTCCCTACAACTCTCAGGACTCTGCCCAGAGTCCCAGTTCCAATTCCCCACTGGGTGGAGTCTCTCAGAGGAGATCTATTTGGGGCTAATATCCACTTATAAGTGAGTACATACTTAACCTTTCTTGAAAGAATGGATAGCAACACAAGAAAGTAAGTGTATTCAAAACATGTCTATAACTTCACTCCATGGGATCCCCTTCAGGTGCCCATTTGCTTAGGTTGAATGTGAGGCTGGGAAATCAAATAGGACACAGTCGAGAAACTGGGGTGTGTGTCAGGGGAGAGTGTCTGCACTGGGGTGTGTGTCA
>OU015755.1:16798327-16830801 GCA_907169655.1 Acomys percivali | reverse complement strand
ATATATATATATATATATATATATATATATATATATATATATATATAAAATAGGAGCAGGTGCTAGGGTTGAAGAAGCAGGGAACAGAATCAATGAAACAAATTTTCTTTGAACATATCATAATAAAACAATGCTTTCTATGCAAAACACAGAGAAAGAAAAGAAAATCACATGAAAAAAGTACAGCAGAAAAAAAAAAGACAATAACTTGCTAAATTGTCTTTTTTTTTCTGAGACAGGGTTTCTCTGTGGCCCTGGCTGTCCTGGAACTCACTCTGTAGACCAGGCTGGCCTTGAACTCACAGAGATCTGCCTGCCTCTGCCTTGAGGGTACTCAGATCGCAGCCATGCTCCACCACTGTCTCCTAAACATTTACATTTACACATATAAACCAATGCTGGCCTCAATCTTGGCCAGAGAAGATACTCTCTACGGTGGACATCAGTTAATACTGAGGCTCATAATTGGCCAAAGTGCTGAGAATAAGCAACTATTAAGTGGTCAGCTGTAAATGGGACGTCCATGCCAACCACCCACCAAGGATCAGGGGATGTCACAGGAAAGGGCAGAGGAATGCAAGAGCTGAGGACAGGAAGGAGTGCTGTGAAATGCTGTCTTCTGAACACGACATGGCCATCGCCCACACAAATTCACTAAAGTTATAGATACCGGCACAAGATCAACGCAACAAGACCGGTCAACATTCCAACATGCAGTGTTAATTGGATACAGCGGGTTACCAAAAGCTGGGGAAGGCACTGGAATGGTCTGTGGTCCCTGAGGAAAGTTGGAGAAGGAACTTAGAGGTAGATATGATCAAGGCACATTGTTTATATATATGAAATGGTCGAAGAACAAATAAAAGATTCTATTTTAAAAACAGACTAAAGAGAATGTATAAAATCAAGAAAATTTAATAGATCTCTATCAAGACTAAAAAAAAAAAAACAGGGAGGAAAAAACACATCCATAATCATCAGAATGGAGAACGGTGTAGTACTATGGGCTGTGCGTACTTCAGAAAGAGGCATAGGAAGGTGTCCCGGCGTGTAAAGTGCTTTCTGTGCAAGCCTGAGGCTGTGAGTCTGGGTCACCAGCACCCACATCAAGGCTGGGCGCAGCATCATGCCTCTGTAACTTGAGAAGGTGAGGGATACTGAGTACATAAAAAGTTCAAAAGACTGAAAATCTTTGGAAATAACAAGTGGCATTAGCAAGCCTGCTAGATACAGAGGCCATTCTGCTCTTTAAATCAGAAACAAGAGCACCTTCTAAGTGAAATTAATTGTGCCACTTAGCCTAACACCACAAAATGACAAATATCTAGAAACAAACCCCGTAAGAGGTGTGCCAGATCCTACAGTGCTGGCCACACTATATTGATAAGGGATATTAATGAAAATCAAAAAATCAAGAGCAGCCGAGGGAAAGGTAGGTGCATTCACACTGCAGATTCAGTAAGAGGAAGATGCCAATTTTTCCTAAAATGATTTATAGACTCAATGCTAGAGTGGTTAGAATCTTACTTGGTTTTTCTGTTTATGTAGGAATTGACAAGTTGACTCTAAATTTAAGTGGAAGTGCCACAAAAACAGTTTTGTTTAACAATTCATTTCTTATAAGAGTATGGTATTGACAAAGAAGAAAAAAGATGATGAATGGAACAAAAAGAAAACCCTGTTTTCAACTATAAAGGTAAACTATACTTCATAAGGGGAGAGAGAGAGAGTGAAGATCTTGAACAGATACTAAGTGATCAAAACTCATGAGATGTAACATTATTAGACATCAGAGAAATGCAAATAAGCACCCCAGGGTAGTAATTCTGCATGGTCCTAGAATGGCTAAAAACTGACAAGACAAAATCAGTACTTGTTACGCTTGGAATAAAAGGTTTTAAGGGGAAAAAAAAGACAGAGGTTGAAAGAACAAATCCATACAAACTCCACCTCGCTCTAATGAGCCAGAAGGGAACAACAGTCTCTACCTTGGTCGCTGTTGTGTTGCTGTGAAGAGACGCCATGACCACAGCAACTCTTACCAAGGAAAGCATTTAACTGGGGCTACTCACAGTTTCAGAGGATTAGTTCATTGTCATTGAGGTGGGAAGCATCGAGGCGTGAAGAAGACGTGGTGCTGGAGAGTAGTTGAGGGTTCTACACTCAGAGCCACAGGCAGCACGTATACACACACACTGGGCCTGGCTTGAGCATATGAAACACCAGGTCCCACACTCAGTGACACACTTCCTCCAGCAAGGCCACACCAACTAATCCCTCTCAAGTAGTGCCACTCCTTGGCCAAGCATTCAAATCTATGGCCTTACGGAGCCATTCTTATTCAAACTCCACAAACTCTGACCCAGGATATCTTGAGCTGTCTTGAAATTAGAGTGGTGAACATCTTTACCAATAACACAAATGAAAAAGGCACAATCAAACTGATAGTTGAAAATGTAATAGTGTCTACTATAAGCTAAATCTACTTTCCTTACCCATGCGCGCGCGCGCACACACACACACACACACACACACACACACACACACACACACACACAGACAAATAATAACCAAATTTATATGTACAGTGTGGGGTGTGTGGGTGTGTGTACAAGTACCTATAGAGGCCCAAAGCTGACACTGGGTGTCTTCCTGATTGCTCTACACTTTGTTTATTGTGGTAGGGTCTCTCACTCAAATGCAGGGCTCCCTAATCTGATTTCCTAGCTAGCCAGCTACTCCAGGAATACCATATGTCTACTTTCTGAGTGCTATGGTCACAGGTGGCCTACATGACAGCCTAGCTTTTATATGGGCTCTGGAGAGCTAAACTTGAGGGTCCATGTTTGCACAGCCAGCACTTTATCCATCCTCACATAGTTTCACTCACTGAATTACCCTCACAACAATTACTGTAATGGCAATTGTCAGATTTCAGTTAGGTCAGGTAAGTGGTTCACAGGCAGTAAAAGTAGGATTGTGAACCCGACTGCCTGGCTACACACATGTGGGCTCTGTGTCAGCCTGCTGCTCACTGCTGCATCTGAGCATTTCTGATCAGCTACAGTTAGAGATCGGGGCTGGATCCAGCAGAGCCTTTCAGACAACTGTTGACTTCCAAACTTACTTCAGATCTTAAATGGAGCTATGATCCACGTTTAATGATTGCTGAGGCCTTAGGCAATAGCACATGGGGCGTCTAATCAATACACACACGAGGTACACAGTGAGACCCTCTGTGAGAAAAGAAAAGGTGGGGCCATCAGCATGGACTCTGCTTTTGCATGGCTTAGAAGTAAACAGGGATTAGAGGTCTATGAACTGTGAGTGCATCACCAAAAGAGCCCTGGTGTTACGGAGACCTAGCCCCACCTCAGCTATGCTTGATGACTTTATTAAGGTTATAAGATGCTGTACAGCTGCTAAACAGATGATGAAATAATTAGATCCACGGTCTGATTAAGTAACCAAACATCACTGACGTGACTACTCTTTCATGAAAATCCTCTTAGTTGCACTTCAAGCATGCTGCTTTTCGTTTGTTCACCCAGGTCACTGTGATCTATTGTTAGGTGCTTGCGCTTGAATGAGTGGAAGCTTCATTTATTAGCCAGCAGCTTATAGAAAGGGACCTGCAAAGCCACAGTGCACGTGGAAGAAGTAAGTGCTAGCAAAAGAAGTATGAGACAATATGATTGAACAAACGCCTATGACATTTGAGATCAAGATGTCTTGATTGCCCGGTCATATATTTTAAAATTGAACTCCTAGATATATTGTTTGTTATAATAACTATAATCACATATATATGTAGGCTTTGATTTTGGGGGGGGGGGTTCTCTAATGACTCTACTTCCCTTCCAACCCACCTAGCTTAGATAGAGAAAAGAGGTTAATGGGGACAGGAGAAGTAGACCTTTTTAGACTCAGTTCCTTGGAGTGATCCCACTCTTCATCATTAGGATTCCAGCAGACCCATCAAACAGCAAACCAGAAATTCAGCAAAAGTGGCTGCAACCACTACAGCTGGAGCCTGGAGCAGCAGCCAGAACCTGGAACCTCAAAGTGTTCTCTGGTGCGTTTCTTCTCTAGGAGCAGCTCCAAGTTATGTACAGCCAAATGATGTGAAGTGATGCAAAAGCCAAAAGCCAAGCCTCTGGAGGTATATATATATTTTCTCAGAGTCCTAGCAGGATGTTTATCAGTTGGCAAATACCATGCCCTCAAAGGAGGTAGTTCCCCTTCGATCAGAAAAATATCATGTGCCCTCTCACAAGTCTGTTTCCATCAGACAAACATCACATGCCCTCACACAAGTCTGTTTCACATCCCACACTTGGGATCAAAACAAAAACATGTTTACATTCACTACATATATCTATGTTTCTATTTTCTCCAATTTATAACTAGATATTGTTATGGGAAAATTACTGTATCTCCTCCTAACTTCTATCCTTTTAAAGATAGAAAGCACAAGTAGACACATAGGTAGACAGACAGACACGCACGTGCACGCACGCACGCACACACACATACATGCATTTTATTTAGAAATCTGTGACTTGCATTCCTTTCTTTTCCCCAAATACCTCCAACTTTGAGGAATTAAATATATCCCCAAGGGATCACACTATACACAACGCAAGGGAAAGAGGGGACCAGGTATATCAAAGACATAGTCCACCCTAAATCCCCCAAGTTGCCATCTGTCCAAGTTGCCAGAACTATGCGAAGGTTTCTGAAGCATGGGCTGATAATGAATTGCAAATGAAACAACAACTGCCTCATCTCTGTGTAGCTAAATTTACTCCTTTAAAGATCTGCCAGACCTTCAAGAGAAACCTGCCCCAGCAGTGCATGGCTCTGGTGTGCTGGGTAATCTTATTATCCTTTAGGTCATATTTCCATTTGCTGTGATGTGATGGGAAATGAAAATACCAGAAACAGCCTCTCTCTCATTCTCTCTCTCTCTCTCTCTCTCTCTCTCTCTCTCTCTCTCTCTCTCTGTCTCTCTCTCTCTGTCTCTCTGTCTCTCTCTGTCTCTGTCTCTCTCTCTGTCTCTCTCTCTCTCTCTTTCTCTCTCTCTCTTTCTCTCTCTGTCTCTCTCTTCAATCAGTGGCTGTTGAGAGAGAGAGAAAATGTCTCAGGTTAATACACTGAGCAGTGTAAGGAGAAACCAAGGGAAGGATGTGATGAAATGACTGTGGGACCTGAAAACTGAGGAAGCCGAGCCGACAGATGTGCATCAGCGCGTACAACGGGACTATTTCAGACCAGCAGCTGAACTGGAGTAAAAGCTGTCGGTAAAAAACACTGTTTTGTAAACACAAGGACCCAAGTTCAATCCTTCCAGATCCCACATCGGAACCACAAAACCAAACCAACAACTGAATGAACAAACAGCAGATGTGGTAGAGAGCCTGCTTGAAATAACAGTGCTGGGGACGTGGAAATGTGCGGATCCCTGGAACTGGTTGTCTACTCTAAAAAGTGGATGGCACATGAGGAGTGACAGCCAAGGTTGTTTACTGGCATGTGTGCATGTGTGCTCAGAGAGAGGTGGGTGGGAGAGAACAGACAGACAAAGAAAGGGAAGAGAGGGTGAGGGGGAGAGAGACTGACTGACCAGCAGCTAAGAGCAGTAGACGCTCTTCTCAGGGCCAGTGCAGGATGAGTACTGGGTAAGGATAGGGCCTGAAGCAGCTGAGTGGGTAACAGCACAGTACAAAACAACAGAAGACCCTTCACTGGGGAAATGCTCTATATTTCAGCAAACAAGAGCCACACGGGGGTAGTGAGCACTTCAAATTGGGTGAGTGTGATCAAGAAACAGTGAATTTTCCTTCCAGCACATCCTCCATATAAACAGAAAACAATTTTAGAAGGAACAGGGTTTAGGTAAATTTTCTTGTGCTTGTAAAAGCTTTAAATACTCTCCACAATTTCTAGTGTTTGAAGGAAGATGATCTGGTCCTTCTGGACCCCCAGGCACTGCTGTGTCCTCTACAGGAAATCTGTCCAATGAAAGGCCAAGGCCAACGCCAGGGGAGAGAGAAACAGTAGGGAGGAACAATGTGATAAAACCAGCTAGAAGAGAGTATTTTTCATCTTGCTACCCTTGAGGCTGGACCTAAGCATTCTATACAAAGCTTAAAGTCTGGGAGGGCCGTGGACGATGCCCGTCCGGAGCAGAGACTGACAGCATAAGTACTAGGCCGTCTGCCCATTCCCACTCCACCGCCCCACTAAGGATGGATCTCGCAACAGCCCCACTGCGTGTGTGACTCATACAGCTTTGCACAGAGGAAATGGCTATGGTTCCAGCTGCCTAGAGTGAGGCCGTCTCCCAGGGCTCTTTTAAGAGGCAATGAACATGAGAAGTGGTAGGATGTGCCAGGTTCGAGGACACCTACCTCTCTCTTTAGTGGGTCCCAACCTTCCCCCTGCAGCGTGTTTCCTATACTGAGCCTGCTACCCTTTCAAGACGGCTCCTCTGGGAGGGTGACTGTTCTTCCCATGTTTTCCCCTTCCCTTTACATACGGTGAGCATCACTCTCCCTGTCGGTACTGGAGGTGGCATGGGACCTGCTTCAGCCAATGCAGCATGGGCAGTTCTAGAGACTGTGAAAGCTATTACGCAGTGCCGTGCACGCCACAGTCCTCGGTGGCTCTCTAGCATTTGATGATACCCGTTTGCTGCAGGCACAGCCTAGAACGTGAAACCAGGGGAGAACCCTGGAACCGAGACTGATTTACTCTGAAGCTCTCTCTAAGTGAACACAGACTGCCAGGGACCTGTTTGCTTCCTGGTGAAGAAAAGAGAAACAGAGACATAAGCTAACTTGGCAAGGGCTCCTGTGCCAGCAACTGATGCCCCCCCGCCACAGCCTTCTGAGTTGCTGCTGAAAAAAAGGCTGGTCCCAAAGGGTCATTCCACTTACCCTTAACCAGAGCACTTCCTATACAGGTTAGACAGCAGGCTGTTGGGTTTGGATGCCTTCTGAGGGGATGGGCATGGGAGTGACTATTGTTCTCCACTGAGGATGTGTCCTTGGGCCATGCAGAGCCGCTGTGCTGGTCTCTCTATGATTTACTGCACTTGCAGCTAAGCTTGCCTTCTGAGATCACAAAAGCCTGGGTCCACTACTAAGCATGAACCAGACTCCACCAGTGTGATTCCCACTGCTGTCCCTCCCATTTAAAACACCCAACAAACACAGGGCCCCAGGTCAGAGGGCAGCCTCCCTGACTCTCATAAGGGAAATAAGATAAACAGTAAGATAGTGCTTCGTTCCTGCTTAGTTACAGCACCACTGCTCCGAGACACTGTCTTTTTCCCTTCGAAAAATATGTGCTAATTATTCAAAGTTTAAATCAATTTGAAGAGCTGGTTGAGGAACACAAGTCACACTTATATTTCTCCTGTGGAGAAAACATTCTTTTTTTAGCAAGCACTTATATACATCATCTGCGTTCAAATCACTGTCCTTGATGACCGTTATTATTGTAACTTTCCAAGTAACTATCAGCTTTTTGGAACCAAGTCATCTTTTGAGAGCAACTTCCTGTACTTGAATGCTATAAATAATCAAATTCAAGCAGGTCTAATAAATTACGGAAGGAAGGTAAGGCTGCATATGGGCAAGTGTTAACAAATGAAAACGTGATTAGTATTAGACTAATTCTTTTTAAGCAGTACAAATATAGCATGTCCCACTATTGGTGCGCAAGCAAAGCATCTATAAATTATTCATATGTGCTCCTAGTCCCCAGAAAATATACCTCAGCACATAGATGGCACTCACTCAGAGGCAGAGGCAGGTTCTCAGCCCCAAGCAATCTAATTTTCCTGAGTGTCTCGCTAAGATCACTTGTCACACTTCTCTATCTGCCACTATAATTAATAGTTCTCCGATATTCATTCCACTTTAGGTTTGGCAGCCGAAATTTCATTACTAGATAAGCCTGTTTTGATTTAGATACAAGCAAAGTAATTACTAAATTCATAATAAAGTGGTTATTTGGGGTCAAGATGGTGAGACGTTCTCAGCTCATACTTGCTGAGTAGTCTATAATCACAGTAGGGGAGCAGGTCTTCAGCTGGGATGGATTCTGTACGTGTCAGGTATCTTTGTAGCCACAAAACACCACAGGAATACTGCTTGATATTCTTATGATTTCTCATGTAATATAAGGAGCAATCTGTCAACATGTGGAATGGGCACAGATGATGTGAAGAAGTGGCTTTGTTTCCCCTGGGGTTGTATTGCCTCCGTGTGGATGCTCTGTCTAAAGGGGTCAGGTACATTGCCGTACAGCACTCCTGAAACTTAAACAACGGCTTCCTGAACTGATATGCCCTTAGTCGAATGGTACACTGCAATAACTTTGAATAACATAAGTCACTGAGAGTATATATGTAAACCTATTTTAAAATCTATAAAAATCCATTTTTAAAATTATGTCTGAAGAGAAAGGTATGTAGGAACTACTAGCCATGACAAAGCCCAGGATTGATGTATTTGAGCTGTAGAAGGAATCATCAAATGAGCAAGGTTTCCCATAAGGAGCAAGAGGCAAGTGTTTCTGCTTTTATACCCAGGTTACTGCATAGCGCTGGGGAAGAAGCAAGCGCTCAGTTAAACAATGGAAAGAAAGCTGGTCCTGGTGGCTTTTCTTTGTCGTGTTTACTTTCTGCTTTTTATTGGAATTTTCTTTTTACTTTGGTGTGAGCTGCAAGCAGGAAAGGGTTAGGGAAAATGATGGGCTGGAATTGACCTCTAGCAAGAACAAGTCAGTGGAGAATCTCAGAGCAACCAGTCACAGGACTGAAATGAAGGGCTGTGGCTCATGTGGAAGTCAGAGCCAAAGCAAATCTCCACAGCTTCTCTCCCAAGAGAGGCGCTAAAGTAAACAGAGAAATAAGGACCCTTCCAAGAGCCCTAAGGCAGCTGCCCTGCACTCCCTCACCACACAGAAGGTCATTTCTACCTCCTCATCAGTAGAAAACAAAATGAACATGTTTTTCACATTGCTCATCTCTGAAGGCTCAAAACTGCTTAACATTGATTTGCATATAATAATTGTTTACTTAATTAGCAAGCTCTCAACTACATTGTCCTTCAACTCTTGAAAGTTGAAAATTATGTAAGCTCCCTTCAAAGAACAGCGACCTTCCCTGGATAGGGCCTGCTGCTTATAGAGGACAGGCTGACGCATTTTCCCACCTGGCTCTTCCTAGTCCAAGAACACAGTGGAAATACCACAGGTGGCTCTATCACTGAAAAGCCAGGAAATGGTAAATGTAGGTTACCCATAAATCCAGCATCTTTAGTAAAATTCTTTTAAAATGCAGACGAGCAGCATATTCCCCACAGAGCTGGGAGTTAACCTTAAAATAAAATAAAGCACAGTCTTTAGGATTACAAATGCTTTATTTAATAGGCTAGCCGAAGCACATCAAAATTTAATGTCTCAGCCACATTAAGAACTTTCCCCTGTGGTTCAGGAACGGCGGCTCATCTATGAATAGAGAGAAGCTTTGAAATGAGTTGCACAGAGGATCACAAGCTGCACACACTCTTCTCCCTCTGGCCGTGGAATGGCTCAAATGCCAAAAGGGGCAAAGTGAGTGGACAGAGTATGCACATGAACTTGAAGACAAAGCAGATGGACCTCTCAGACAAGGGAGAAAGAAGTGGCCACCGCCTACTCACCAGATATCAGACTTGGCATCACAGCCTTGGTGCTTCAGGGCCTCGGGACTCATGTAGTGGGGAGTCCCAGTTAAAGTGGTAGCCAGCTCGCATGATCCCATTAGCAGTCGAGAAACTCCAAAATCCCCTGGGAATTGTGGTTAATTTGTATAAATGTTTTAAACAACAAAAACCATCACTGGAATTTAACAACCAAAACTGATTTAACTTCATTTATTATGCAGTGCCTCATGCCATTTTAAAAGGAAAAGCAAGTGATGTTTTAAATTACATAATGGTGGTCAACAGCTTTAAACACATGTGCTTTACAGGAGAAAGGAGGCTTAATGAGAAATGTGAATTATATAATCTCAGAGCCTTTATTTCCGGGATTATAGAAAATTAGAATAACCTTTTATTAAGGCACTTGGAGTCTGGTAATCATTAACAGAGGGTTTGGAAGGACTGAATGTGAAGACATGAAAATCCCCCTGCCGGGAGAAGAGTTCAATCTCAACTTATGGCACAGGGGAAATTTCCAAAGATTTAAACTATTCATGAATATATGTATAAAAATTTGAATCCATTGACTTCTCTAATGAGTTGCAGACCTGTATTCTTTTCTTCCCTATGAACATCCTATGCATGCTTAGACAATAAAGTACAGTTCTGAGGAATTAAGTATTAATAAAGCCATTATAGCAGCACTTAAATTATGTACGGTCACTGTTGAGTAGACTAAGGTAAGTGAGGGAGGTTAGAGAGGGGGCTCAGCAGTTAAGAGCACTCAGTGGCCACCGTTTCAGAGGACCCAGGTTCAATCCATAGCACCCACAGTGCACAGCCAAGCTCTAACTCCAGTTCTG
Source organism: Acomys percivali (assembly GCA_907169655.1). Taxonomy (NCBI): domain Eukaryota; kingdom Metazoa; phylum Chordata; class Mammalia; order Rodentia; family Muridae; genus Acomys; species Acomys percivali. The sequence continues at coordinate 16,820,240 of OU015755.1, read as the reverse complement.
GGGGAGCTGGTGCCCCCTTCTGGCCTAGATGAGAAACCTGCAGCAGCTAATGAAGCCAGCAGAATGAGTGGGCTGCAGACTGCAAGGCATGCCTGCCAACTCAGCCAGCCACTTAGCAAATGCTTCACACTTCAGTTTACATCAGATAATCACAAACAAAGTGTTGGGGACTTGTTCATTCCATGCAGGTAGGAACAGGTATCTGTGAAGGCTACAGAAGCCAGGGCCGGATTACTTCCGGGCTAGCTTGCACTATGTACTTCAGCTTGCAGTGGCAGCATCTAGGATAAACTTGCTTGGTACTTTAGAGCAGCCATTTAAGACAGCTTACCAATTTTAAGTAGGTTATTTTTCAGAAATATATTCTTTGACTTCAAATCTCGATGGAGTATCCTCCTACAAAGAGGGGGAAAAAAAGATAAAACATCATGTAAAATAGAAAACTAAACCCAATTAGAGGTCAAGGGTGTGGTTGTATATGGAGAGCAGCCACATCCTTCCACCGACCAGCTAATACTGTTTAAAGACTACAAAGCAAGGCCATTTCTCCTTTCTCCAAGGAAAGAAGAGTTTGTAAATGGAGGTTTTAGAGAGACTGGAAGATGGAGAAGATGGAACATGAGGTTTGGCTTTTTAAAACTGCTTCAAAAAGTCAGACTTGAGGGTCTGCTGTTCATTGGTTTTGCTTTATGGTTGTTGAAATAAGATGAGATAAGGACTCAGGGGTCAGGTTGGTCCAGAACTCTCTGCACAGCTCAGGCTGTGCACTGCTTCAGTAGTGTGCATCACATAGCACTACATCCAGTAACCACACCCTCAGTTGACCGAGAAGTTATGGCAAAATGCTATAATATATTATCAGCAAACTGTTTACATTTTGTAATTGCAACAACACTGACAATGCAATTCAGTAAATACTTGCTGAATCTTGCTACAAAGCAGCAGTATGAAATATGTCCATTCTTCTATTTCTGAACTTAAGAGAACCAGACAACACAAAGAGCTTTTCCCACGGAGGACCCCAAAATGCTAAACAAAGTTCACAAATAGGCCCTCGTGCGCTGAGCCCATGATGCAGCAACCCCCCTGGGGATTTTATCCAAAGAGAAACTGGAAATCAGAGTGGACAGGAGGTGCTGACTCCTCAGCGGCCTTTGGGAATGTGGTGGACTCAGAAGGCTGGGGACTGGAACTGGCTATAACGGCCACAGTGAAGACATAAAGTCTGTGTAATGGACACAGGTGTTGTATGTGCCCCATACAGACAGTGAAGGGACGACGGAGGAAGCATGCCTGTGTGGGTTCAGGAGGGAAGGACGACACTCATCTTCAGCGGGGTTCAGATGTGCTGTCACAGAGACCCTTGGCCAAGAGAATAAAAAGGCCCGTTGGTTAACACCTGCTTTGTTCATCTGGCAGAAGCAAATGCAGACAAAGAATGAGCCGAGACTATGCAATGACGTCAGCCTCTCAAGGGTTTCAGACAAGCAAATAAGATGCAGAGTCTAAGTACATTTTAAATGTTTGAACTCTAAACACTAAAGAGGTGGTATTGATGAAGGAGACTGCCAAACAGAACTTGTAAGGGAAAATGTAAGCTCTGAAATTAGAAACTCAGGATTAAAACATAAATCTTCATTTAACCCCACTGAACACATTGTTATTGTGTGCAATAGTGTGTTATTGTCAATGGGGTTAAATCTTAGATCCACATTAAACTCTACATTATTATACTAGCTCTACTCACAATGCCTAAAGTATGAACAAGATGTCCTTCAGTAAGTAAACAGTTAACTCTATTGACACATCTGGTGTCATTCAGTGCTAGGATGAATGCACTATCAAGCCAGGAAAGGATCTGACAGAAACTAAATACATACTCCAAAGTGAAAAGGCCAGTCTGAGAAGCCTATGTATCATGTGATTCCAACAATGTGACACTCAGAAAAAGGTAAAGTAATGAAGATGATTAAAAAAAACAAACAAACCAGTAGTGGCAGGTGTGGTGGCCCACACCTTTAATCCCAGCACTTGGGAGGCAGAGGCAGATGGATCTCTGTGAGTTCAAGGCCAGCCTGGTCTACAAAGTGAGTCCAGGACAGTCAAGGATACACAGAGGTATTTTGTCATAGCAACAGAACCTCAAGTAAGGCAGGTGGGAAAAGGAAAGAACCAGAAGGGAGTCACACTAGAAATAGATCCCTCCAGGAGATTTGAGTCTATCTTTAAACTACTTCCATCCCTGACTTGAGCAAGGTGATCTACCCTGATGCAACTACCAGCTGGAGAGAAGAGAAAGTCACCAGTGTCTTTTAATAGCTCACCTGTACTCTCAGTCACTCAAAACCACCAGGAACACCAGATGACAAGACCAACTAGCAAAAACAAACCAACGAGCAACAACAACACTCTGCAAAGGGAACGCATAATGACTAGCCCACTGAAATCACTGCATGGTTGTACAGCGGCTAACACACTGGAAAGCTCAGTGCTGCACTGAAAGATCATCCACTGGTATTTTTTTCCCTTTGCCACATTTTGCTGCACCACTGAGACACAAGGGGACTGCTGGAAGCTGCTTTACAACTATTTCCTCCAAATCCAAACATCCCTTCCTAGGGAGAGGAAGGAGGTCACAAGACTCAGGAAGCTGACAAACATATAAGGCAGAAAGGGGACTCAAGAGACCCTCCCCTGAGGTGGCACGATCCAGGGGTACAAATGCTGGAAAGAGGCCCCTTTCAGTGTAGCTGTCTGCAAGTTGTGTAGGGAGCTCCAGGGACGCAGACTTTAGGGTGATGCACTTGTCTTTCAGTCACCCATGATCTGGTTAGAAACCTCAACACACTCACTGCTTCACTATTCCCACAACAAAAGCTTGCAGAATATAGTGCTCTGTTCTTATAAAAGATAAAAAGGAGTGGTATTTGTGTGTGAGAGAGGGGGATGGGAGGGAGAGGGGCCAATTTTATACTTCCGGGACCTTGGCTATTGTTATAAGAAGGAGTAGAACATGGTAGTGCTCCAGACAACCTGAAAACTGCCAGAGACAAAGCCTGAATACATAGGCCAGACTAGAGACGCAGAAAGGACCTGAACCCCAGAGGACATTGCTGTGTCACCTCAGTAACCAACTCCTGAGCTGTCCTCCTGGAAAGGAAAATAACGGATCCTTTCTATTGATTGAGGTGCTTCTGTTACTTGCAGTGAAAGGAACCTTGAGCCGAGCTTCTCTGTGCTGGCCCTATTGATTCTAGATCCAAGCAGACGGAGTCAGATCTCTAGGAGCTGTGAGCATGCAAGGAGCCGGGGAGTCTAGGGTTTGGCTTTGTGATGATGAGCTAGGAGGCATGCGGAGGACAGGCTGCTGGGACATTAGGATAAAGAAACTGTCCACAGGAAAGTTATCTGATGACAACTGGACAGGTAGGTATATGTGTAATATATTACATATAGTAATATATTATCCTTCACATACAAAGGCATGAAAATATGCAAATTAGCACTGTATGTGTATTTCAAGACCAAGGCACAGAATACACTGGAACACAGATTCCAACATACAACAGCCTGAGTCTGTGCTGATGGAGCAAGAAGTTTTATGTAACAGGCCACAGATCTACTGTTAAACTATTGGGGAAACTATAAAATTGAGATTTACAGGAACTGACCACAAGGTATCCTCAGGAAGGGGACATGGGGGAAAGTAAGGGCTCATGAGATACGAGACACCACAGTTCAGCTCAGCATTTCTGTCTCCCAAAGTTTAGTAGGATACCTCCTTCCTTGGACAAATATACCACATGGATGCCAAGCAGGTGCCTTCCCCAGGAAATAGGTTTCTCCATGCCCTGTTCAGACACTTGCTTAGATACTTTACCACAATGTTTCACCAGGCTGGCTGAGAAATGTAGCTGGGTGGTGACAAAGCCACCTTAGGGAAATGTGTGGGTAGCTAGGTGATGACAAGACACCTTGAGGAAAGTGCACCAGCCTGTCTCTCCCACCCTGGGCAAGCACTAGCATCAGCAACATCTCAAGACCACCAAGGCTGAGCACACTGTAGGGGCTGCTCTACTTTCCCTCAAGAAACAGGGGTGATAAGCATGACGCCCCAACAGGAAGGTGTTTTGTGTAGCATTCTCAGAGACAGCTGAGTGAACTGTGAATATTCTCAGGCTTTAACAGTTTCATTTATGTACCTGCCATATGCTACAGACTCCAAGTATTCCAAATTTAAAAACAAACTAAATTAAAACACGGCACAGGAATGTTCCAGAGGAGGGAGCCAATTTCTCCTTTCTTCTGCTCCCTCCCCCTTAGTTTCTCTACCACTGTCTTTGTCTTCACTGGAATGCTGTGTTTGTCAAGGCTCGCCACAGAAACAGGACTGAGAATTGACCCGTGCACTTGTGATACACAAGTCCCATCACCTGCATCAGCAGGCTAGAGGCCCAGGAAGGGCTGGGGCAGAGTCTGCAGCTGCAGGCCTGAGCCCCAAGAGAGCCAATATGTACATCCCTGTCCAAGGTCAGAAGCAGGGAAGGCGACACTTCCCTCCTCCCTTCAGTGGGTGGCACAATGCCCACTCACAACGGGAAAGGAAACTTACACTCAGAATCTCATAGACTCACCCAGAAGTAGCATTTTAAACTGGGCGCCCCACAGCTCACTCCAGTGCTCATAAAAGTAACTCGCATGTGCACTGAGGCACTGGCTGCAAAGGCACCAAGCCTAACCTCTCACATGCAGAGGCTGCTTCCAGTGTGATCCTGGAAGATTAACACATAAGCCATCTACGTGCTTGTGCACTGGGATGGTGATTCTGGGGAGCCACCTGCCTTGCAGCTATGACACTAAGTTTTTACAACTCACAGTTCTCCAAGATTAGGACTTATTTTTAGTTTATTGCTATTACATGAATAAAGTGAATTAAAACATAAAATTGACATTGCTCTATTAAGAAGCTTGTAATGACTGGTTACAATATAATGGTTAAGACACCATCATTTTTCATCTGAATCACAAAGAATAGAATTTCAGATCCACAGAGTCGATAGCATCCACCCATGTAGCCTGGTTGAATGGCTCTTTATAAATACAGACAGACTGAAAATGGCACTTCTCTCTTTGGAGGTTGTTTCTAAACTCATTTATTTTTTAACTATCGCTAAGTAATCTTAAGCACATCAGAAATATTGGGGGAATGTGCTCAGAGTACATTTTATACTGGCATGGGAATAGCCTTATGTAACCTTGTAAAATACAAGCTAAAATAACAAAACTGAAAAATAGAAATAGAAAAGAAATCAAATTTGGGATGTTAAGTCAACCAGATTTTGACTGTATATTTTGCTCACAGAACACCCACCACAGTGGATATCTTTGTGGGCACTGTTTTACAGTTACGCCCTTTAAGCAATAAGCCAACAGTATGCTAAAAAGCAGTGGGAAAAGAAAGACAGGAGGGAAGGAGAGGAAGGGAGAAAAAAATAATAGCAGCACGAGTGCACATGCGCAGGAGCTGACGGCCAGCCTCTTCAGGCAGCTTGTTAGGGATCATGTGCTATTGCACCATTACCTGAGGACATCATTGCAGAGATGCGGGGAGTCACACTGAATCAGCCACTATCTGTGTCATCAAGCATGTGTTTCAGGTGATACATGGCCAGTTGTGAGCGAATCTGATTACTTTTTGTGCCACCGGAAACCACAGATGACACACTTAAGCAATGGCATCCCCAGACCACCAGGCCTTGGTGTGCCCTTGGAATACTGCTCACTCAAAACACTGTCCCCAGGTGCTCTGGTCACTCCTGCAGTGAGGGTGTCAGGGCTGCCCACTTCTAGAGTCTATTGTTACAAATGGATTTGTGTCATTTGATGGTCTAAAAATATTTAACACTTTAACATCTGAAAAGATCTTTTAAATGTATTGTCAAAACATTTACAATGTTTTAAAGTGTATTGTTGAGGCAAATTCCATAAAGAAGAATAACAGACAAACTGAAACTCGGAGGATACACTTTGACCACTACCTAATATTTATATCAAAACTGACTTTCCGCTGGAATATTTATCTGTCATGACCTGTTAAGGCTGTCTGAGTATCAGCTTTAATTACAAGAGATGGTTAGATAGGACACCATGCTCAGTTTCTGTTACATTGAAGATCAAGTTCTTTTAGAAAGAACTGAAGAAAAAAAAGTGGGGAGCTGTAGATACAGTTCAGTGCGAAAAGTGCTGACTGTGCAAACATGAGGGCTGCACTGAAATCACAAGTACCTACAAAAAAAAAAAAGCTGAATATGGAAACTCCTGTCTGTAACTTGAGCCCTCCTACAGCAGGATGAGAGGTGAAACAGGAAAATCCTCAGAGGCCAGCTGGCCTGGCATCTTCAGCAGAGGACAACAATCTCAGACAAGGTAAAAGGCCAGGACTGACACCAAGAGGCTGTCCTCCACACTCATGTGTGTGCCATGGCATGCACACACCTGCACTCACGTACACAAAACTGGTACAATAAATACTTGTGAGTAAATAATTATTCGACAGTTTCCTCAAGAATCATCATATTATAAAATATTGCAGATATTTGACTGTGGCTCTTCAGCTTCTGGATCTGTTTCCTTTCCAATCAATCAAAAATAGTCACCTTTCAAGTTCAGACATGAACGTTGAGATGTACCCTGTCCCCAGAGTCACCATACCTCTCATGCATGTAGTCAACTCCAAGCAACAGCTGGATAAACCACTCCACTATCTGACCTTCAGGGAAGATTTTCCCAGCTTCCTTGTACTCCTGAATGTTACAGTCCAGGTCTCGGCCCTGAAACAAAATAACAGAATCTTTCATAACTTTTACAGGTAAAAATTTAACACCAAGTTCTCTCAACAATGTAAGAGTGGCCCTAAGAGTCACCTAAGAAGACACCAAGATGGATGATGCAGATGGGACTCAGCTTCTTTGGAGAAATGGAAAATGAATATTCTGCCACCTCAGAAGCCATCTGACCCTTCCTGTTTTCCTACTGACCAAAAGCCCCCTCATCGTCTCCAAAAACGTAGTCACTCCCGCACAAATCCAAACAAGGGTCTTATCCCTGTTGTCAGCAGATACCAGGTAAATTCTGCCATCCCATTTCCAGTTCACATCCATCCAGCTGGGTTGTGTCTTTGCCATCAAGCAAGAAAAAAACCAAATTGCATTATGGAGAAGTGTTATCAGGTTCAATAAACATATTTGGATGGCATCCCCTGAATATACAAGGAGGAATAGTAATGTTCCTAATACCTTGGCTTCTATACAGAATACTAACCCGCATGAAAGTTAAAAATGGAAGACAGTAAAATCCAATCAGAGACATTAATTTAATGTACAGCGATGATGCTTACATGAAATGAGATTGGTGTTGATATGGTATACCAGTGCTGGCTGCTATGGGAGATTCTTCTGAATTTTAACCTAAGTTTGTTTTATTATTAATGTGTACAGAAATGGGGGATGCATGTGGTATATGTGGAGGTCAGAGGACAATTTCAGGAGTAGGTCCGCTCCTTCCACTGTGGGTTTTGGGGATCAGACTTGTGGGGTAAGTGCTTTTACTCATTGAGCTATCTTGCAGTCCCAGATTATGCTGATTCTGGGATGGACAGAATGCAAGGCTCTTGGAATGACTGACTTTGCTAAACTCCAACAAACCTCCCAGGAATACAGCTGCTGCTGGTATGTGCCTTCTGAACACAATACTGAAACATTTAGTCACTCGCATACTGGTGAGAGGTAAAATAACAGTAATTAAACTTAAGGCCAGAAACTGACAGTCATGCATGTCCCGATTTGCCCGGCAGTGTCTGAAGTACTCTGATGAGGACATGCCTTACTATATTTTCATTACCACAGAAAACAAAACTCTAAGTGTCAAGTTCTCTTAAATACCTCATCTTTTTACATTAAAATACAGAAATATTAGAGATTGTTTGATATGTGTTCTCAGAAGAAAAGGGTCAAGAAAAATACTCTTTGTGCAATATGAAGCTCAGGTCACATGGAGCGCAGTGCAAGAGGTACCTCCCACATCCACGGGAGAGCAAGATGCAAGCAAAGCCGCACACAGGCTACAGCAGAGTCCTCCTCAGATGCAGAGCAAAGGGACTTCCAGGCAATGAGGCAACCGGGAGAGATTATGTGTAGTCAAAACAACATGTGGCCAACTGACTAGCTGCTCATGATGCAGTTTTTAATTTTCTTTCAGTGCCACATGCAAATATTTTCTTAGCATTTTCTCTTTGCAAATTAAGAAATAAGAAGTCAAAAGATTATCAGACATTCATGTGCAGCTTTGATGAAACTGCCTTTCTTGCTGGATTTTTTAGGACAAGGAGATCAAAGCTTCTTGGAATTAAAAAATACAGTAAATTAATATTTAACTCTTGGCAAGAAAAAGGCACATCCTTCTCCAGATGTGCCCATCCAGCACTCACATGTGTCCGTCCAGCACTCACATGTGTCCGTCCAGCACTCACATGTGCCCATCCAATACTTACTTTCTAACCATTATTCTGCCATAGCATGTTGTAATAGCATTTCTGAAAGTTGTACAAAATATTTTTGACAGTTGATCATTGTGGCATCCTAAGGAGTAGATGAGAAAGCTCTTCAGACAAAATGTAACCTATATCTACTACACTGTCTCTATTATCAGTTTTACATCGCTCCCCACTACACACACAAACACACATGCGCGCGCGCACACACATGCACACACGCATACGCATGCACATTTTAAAATGTTTTTTAAAATATCATTTAGTTACTCTGTGGTAAACATTTCTAATGTCAGAATGATGGTGCTTCACCTCCATGGAGGGAGGGAGAGAAAGGAAGGAGGGGAGGGAGACACAGAGGGAGGGAAGGAAGACCCTAAAGAAATATGAGAGGTGAGAGTGAGAGTTCAACTAGTAAACTGTTTGCTGTGCAATCCTGAAGACAAATTTGGTCCCCAAAATGCACATGAAAAAGCAGGGTATGGCAGTGTGCTTGTAATTCAGTGCTGGGGGCGGAGACATGCAGGTCCCTGGGGCCTGATGACCTACCAGCCTGGCCTAATGGGTAAGTTTCAGGTCAATAAGAGTCCCTGAAAATAACAAGGTACAGACGCCTGAAAAAAAGGAGATTGTCCTCTAGCACACATGTACACACACACAGGCATGTGCACTGCACACACACAGAGGCATGTACACTGTACACACACATGCAAGCACACTGCACACATACACATGAACACACACACAAACATACATACATACATTCATACATACATACAACATATCAATGAAGCTGTCTTCTAACTTCTTATATCATAGCAACATTTCTTACTTTAGGAAGGCTATACACGAGCATAGCTGTCTTTGTAAATATGGCTTTCAAATACACACTTGTCTGCCTCATTTATAGTAAGACTGAAATTTCAAGAAATTTACCTGTGAATTAAAATAGGATTCCTTTTAGGGATTTATTGACAAACTACAAATTTCTGTGGTTGGTTAAAAGCGATGGTATTTGAGAATGATGCTCTGCACTCATGCTGTTTGTAGTGTCCTATTTGAGAGTGTGAGCAGAAGCATGTTTCCTGTGGTGACGCTGGCTGCGGCTCTGAGGCTCCTCTCTTTGAAGCCCCTCCCATCGGGAAACCCAGGGCCTCTGCAACGCTGCTGCTGCCTCAGCCCCTGCCCTCACTCTCAAATAGTGAACAGAACTTGCATGTCCGTTTCCTGCACTGATAGTCAGTATGTGGTTTCTTGTGAGTACACAAAATATATTTATGTTGCGGAGGAATCAATTGGAAAAACAAGCCCTGAAATTGAAATACTAGAAGGAGGTATACAAACCTCCCTCTGTTCTCTCGGTAGAATCATAAGAAGAAATGTTATCATTTCTTACTACAGAATTAAAGAAGAAACTGTTCAGTCAACATGAAGGTAAGACATCAAAAAGTAAACCCAAGATCATGGACATAGGTCCTTTGATTTTCATTTTTTTGAATTTCTCTGTTGGTTTTCATTCTCCATGTATTCAGCATGTTCTTTAATGAGCACTCTGTGTATTATTATCTCCTGAGGGTGTGGCTGAGATAGACAAGTCATTCACAGATGACAGCACAATGTGCTTTGGTCTCACAAAGAAAGAAAGGACCTTGTGTGATGCATTCTGATTTTTACTCTACTTCTTTTTATAAACTTATCATCTAAGCAAAAACAAACTCATCCCATAAGATGCCACATGTTCTTATTACATATGCTGTTTTTTCTGTTTTGTCTTTGAGAAATACTTAACGATGACTTTTGTCATTAAAACAAGCAAATCAAAGAAAAAGAGGTTTGAACTTGAGCCAATATTAATGCTTCCTTTCCTTGACACTTTCCTTCACTAGTGTCACCTCACAAAAGCTGCACAACAATCCTTGATGTGAACTTCTAAGGGTTAGAAAATCTATAGCCCACACTATCACTTGGTAGGTTAATGGTGTCCCTTCATACCCCTATCCCAACCAGCTGACATCAGATGGACTTTGAAACACTGAGACCTTGAAGAACTGAAGACCCTCATCTACAGCGTTCTAAACACCATCTTTGATTCCCAGGGACACGTTTAAATCCCCAAAGGATTTGACTTTTAAAAATTAATCCACTTTCAAGGCTGTCAACTGAAAGACCAAAGAGAATGTCCTCAGAAGCCTACACACAGTAAAGAGGAAGTATTCAAAGAATGGATGGACGAAAGGACTCTTCAAGGCTAGAAGGAGCACGGAGCATCCTTCTGCCCTACTTCTCCACTTTAAATGAAAGACTTCACCTTATTAATTAATTGAGTTGATATCTCATAATACTATTCCTTCAAACCTACCATATCTTCAATAAACAAAGATTTGTCCTTGCCCTTTACGGTCAGCAGGAGCATGGATGGAGAAGGACTCAGTTTCCTGTAAGGGACTGCCCACTGGGAGTCTTACCATTCTCCAGTGAGTATATGGGCAACACAAACTGGACTTTGTCTTTTTCTTCTTTTTTACTGGAGGCGGGGGAGATCTGAGCAGTGGGCGTGGGTGGTCCTGGAAGAACTGGAAAGTGAGGGTGCTCAGGGTTCATAATGTGAAATTCCCAAATAATCAATAAAAATATTCTGAAATTAAAAAGAAACATTTGCCCAATACACTTCCAAGTTTAGCATGTAACAGAATCTCTCAAGTGGGTTGAAATGCACAATGTGATTCTGTATGTCAGGATAAGACCAAAGAATATGTGTTTTATTTTCATTGTGTGTGTGTGTGTGTGTGTATTCATATGTATGTGGATACATGTTGAGGATATGTGCCCACAGATGCATGTGTGTCTGTGTGGAATTGCAAGGTTGACCTCAGGAGCCTTCCTTTATTGTTTGCTACTTTGCTCACTGCTAGCTCATGGCTAGTCTAACTAGGCTAGGCTAGGCTTGCTCGGGGACCTGATTTCTGAGCACTAGAATTTCAAGCATGCCACAACAGCCACCTGCTGCTTATATGGGTGCTGGGGATGCACACTCAAGTCCTCACACTACCATGGCCCCGAGTCTGAGAACGTTTCTGACATGCAGCCCCCGCGCTGCTGGAGCTGGTCCATGACGACAGTTTGAGAAACAGTACTAGGCGGGGCCATACGTGGGCCATGGGCTTAGAACTTGCCCATCATGGAAACACTCCACCCAGAAGTTTAAGCAATTCAAAAGCAAAAGCTGTCTTTGGGAAAAGGAAGATTGAACAGGAATTATTTAATAATGGTGCATTTTTTAAAAATCTCACGGCAGATGTAGGAAGCCAGGAAAGGCATCACCTGCCATTGCACTGTGCACTCTGCAAGCTCGCTGCAATGGAGCACATTAAACACGGGGAAGTGGCAAGTCACACTGTGTTCTTTAAAGCAAAATAAGACAACATGAGTCCTAAACAGCTACTGAAAAACGGCCTCCACTCTTAGGACATGTTATGATTGATAACACAAATGACAGTCCTGAGGCTTAATTGAGAATTCTTCTTGTTTATAACATCTGATAAAGTCTTTGTACTGAGAAAATAAAGTAGCACAACTTGTTTTCTTTAATATCAATATGAAATGATGCTCATAATCTATAAAGCATTGGGTTATTGTTTTAAATAAACTATTTAAGAAAATGTTAATTATTCTGATATTTTAACTTTTATATTTATATAATGTCACAGGCCAACTAAATCCAATTCTCAAATATTAAGTTTTGCTTAGTTTATAAATTATTAGATATGAAATAATTTTTTTAACTGAAAATCATTTTGGTTTTCAATCATTACATTACAGTTTTAAATGAAAATTGGTCGTACTTAATTTTTGAGACAGAAACTTCATTCCACTTTTCCTGTGGACAGATTTTTCAAGTTACTTAAGGAAAACTGGAGACGTTTTATGGGTAATCAACACTCAATATACTAGCAAAGGTACTTTTTAATTCTCATTTTAAGGGGCCAAAGTATGGCATACTTAAACAAGGTAAAGGAGAGAAAAAGCAAACGATTTTCATGGTCTGTATGGTGACAGTCTCACCCTGTAGCCCAGGCTGACTTCAAACTTGAGATTCCCTTGCCTCAGCTTCCCAAGGGATGAGATTACAAATTTGTGTCACCATGTCTGATTATATTTTAATACTATAAAAACCATGAATGGATTGATCAGATGTATGAAAACGTGAGACATATTATGTATCATCTTCTCAAACTGAATAAACTATTCTCTAGACTCCTATAAAGGGCACAGGGTGAATTTAGAGAACGATTTCTGTATGGAGAGGTCCAGGCAGATACTGTCTAGACGAGACCAAGCTCTCTGAAGACAGCTGCCTCAATTCAATCGGAGGCGGGTTAAGCAACAGAGCACACTGAGTGGATGTCTGATCTGAGCTCACCATAAAGAATAGCTACCAATCGACAGCAAAATGATAAACATCTAGGAGTGCCCTTCTCCCACAAACAACAGACTGTGGAAGGTGATGGTGCCTGAGGAAACATCAGAACTGCGAGCAGTGGTTTCTAGTCCTGTCTTCTGTTGAGAGGACGTAATGACTAACCATTATATTGAAATATGTATTTATGCACAAATTGAGATATACGTGTGTTCATGTGTATTTAATTATACATGTAGAGTATTTAAAGATGTGGTCCATAACTAAGTATAAGCTAGGAAAATGAGAAATCTCCCAAATGCTCTATCCCTGGTCCTCCAAAATTCAGTAACAGTCATATAATTTTCATAAAAATTGACTTCAGAAAAAATCACTTCACCCTGTGTTCTGATTCTGTTTCTTCATTTGTAAAATAGAATGAATGAAAACTTCTGGCTGGAAAAAAAATGGTTCTGTAGTTAAGAGTGCTTGCTGTGCAATCACAAGCACTGGAGTTCACCTGGTACACATGACAAGCTGAGCATCCCATTCATGCCTGCAACCCCAGATCCAAGAGGGAGAGGCAGGGGGTTGTTTCTGAGGTTTGCTAGTTTCTACTCTAGCCAAGAAAATGCAAGCGCCAGGTATGGAACTAGACTCTGCCTCAAAGGAATAGGTACAGAGTGATAGACAAGGACATCCAAATTTTCTTCTGACCTATGCATGAGCACACTCATGTGCACACTCAAGTATGTGTATTAACACTCACATAGATAGATATACACACATAAATACATCTTTTAAAAATGTACTTTTAATTAGAAAAAAATCACAAAAAAATTGGTGTTAGGGAAAAAGAACATCAGAAATAGGACACTCATGACATGAAAGCATAAAAGAAGCTATGAATGGATGGGTGGAAGGGCACAAAAGGGGCTCAGAGGGATGGAGAGAAATATGAGGGAAGAGAATCAACAAAAATACCATACCTGGCTTGGAGCTATACTACAGAGCAGTGATACTGGCATAGAAACAGACTGGCTGATCAATCAAATCAAATCAAAGACCCAGAGTAAGCTCACATACCTATGGATGCTTGATTTTTGACAAAGAAGCCAAAATCATACAATGGAAAAAAGAAAGCATCTTCAACAAATGGTGCTGGTCTAACTGGATGTCCACATGTACAAAAATGCAAATATTTATCACCCTGCATAAAACTCAAGTCCAAGTGGCTCAAAGAACCTCAACATAAAACCAGAAATGCTAAATCTATTAGAAGAAAGAGTGGGAATCAGCCTTGAACTCATTGGTACAGGACACAACTTCCTGAACAGCACACCAACAGCTTAGGCTCTAAGATCAACAATTAATAAATGGGACCTCTTGAAAAAACTTCTGTAAGGCAAAGGACACTGTCAATAGGACAAAAGAGCAGCCTGCAGATTGGGAATAGATCTTCACCAAGTCCTCATGGGACAAAGGGCTAATATCCAAAATATATGAAGAACTCAAGAAAGTAAACACCAACAAACCAAATAATCCAATTTAAAATGGGGTACACAGCTAAACTAAGAATTCTCAACAGAGGAATCGTCAATGGCCAAGAAACACTTAAAGAAATGCTCAATGTCATCAGTTATCAGGGAAATGCAAGTCAAAAGGACTCTGAGATTCCATCTTACACCTATCCAAATGGCAAAAACAAAAAACTCAAGTGACAGCATAATTCTGGCAAGAAAGTAGAGAAAGAACATTCCTCCATTGCTGGTGGGAATGCAAACGTGTACAACCACTGTGGAAATCAATCTGGCGCTTTCTCAGAAAATTGGGAATAGCACTACCTCAAGACCTAGCTATACCTTTTGGGAATATACCCGAAAGATATCCACCATACAACAAGGACATTTGCTCAACTATGTTCATAGCAGCTTTATTCATAATAGCCAGAAACTGGAAACAATCCAGATGTCCCTCAACCAAAGAATGGATAAAGAAAATATGGTTTATTTACACAATAGAATACTACCCAGCTATTAAAAACAAGGAAATAATGAAATAATGAAATTTGCAGGCAAAAGGGTGGAACTAGAAAAGATCATCCTAAGTGAGGTAACCGAGACCCAGAAAGGCACACATGGTATGCACCCACTTATAAGCAGATATTAGCCATATAGTACAGGATAACCACATTACAATTCACAGACCCCCCACCCACCCAACAAAAAATAAGTAACAAGGAAGGCCCCAAGGAAGATGCTTGAATGTCTCTCAGAAGGGAAAATAGAATAGACAGAAATGGTTGAAGAGAGGGAACAGGGTCTGAGAGAGAGTGCAAAGGGAAGTGAGGGCGGGGATTGGATGTGGGGACAGCTGGGGCAGGAGGACAAAGGGTTTGCAGAGAGAAAAGAATAGTGGGTGGTGGGTGGGGACATCTCTGGGACAGGCTGGACACCTGCAACAGGGTGGGCTCCTGGGAGGACATGGGGGTGACTCTAGCTGAGACTCTTAGTATCGAGGGTCATGGAGATTGAAGAGGCCACCCTCTAACCAGACAGGACTCCTAATGGAGACAAAGGAACACCAACTCCCCCACAAAATCTTTGACTCAAAATTTACCATGTATGCAAGATGCGCAGGGATAAAGATATGCCAGATAAATTCGTTAAAGAACGTCGCCATAGGGCTAGGAATTTGGCTCCACAGTAGAGGGCTTCCCAGCGTGTGCAAGGCCTTGGGCTCAGTCCCCAGCACTGGAAACAGTTACATCATCATCTCTATTAGCCCAAATTATATCTGAGAACTACACCTGACACAGAGCTGAAGCTGAGGAATGGCTCTTGCCAAGCTCAGAAAGAGCCAGTTAATAATACAGAATACCAATTTATCTGTAAGCCATGAGGATAGAATTGCCAAGGTGACAGGAGGCTCATGTGGCTTAGGAACCACATTTTTCTTTCCACAGAGATGTATGTGGAGAGCTGGGCTAAAGCAGTTGCTCGGGAAACAAGGAGGAGGAGCTTTATGACCCACGAGGCCTGGCCATCCGTACACCCACAGGCCGGGCCAGACTCCCCCGCTCTCAGGTCTGGGCCTCACCCTGGCTCACTAGTCCCTATTTTTTCCTTATTGTCTATCTTCACACTAACCATTCCCCTTGCCCTGCCCCAGTTCTGGCCCTGACTCCCCATTAAAAACACCCAGAGAACTTTCGAAATCCTGTTGCCGAGCTGTAAATCCCTGGCCAACTAAGTGAGACTTCTGAGTGGGCTTCAGGCTCATGCAGTTTTGAAAGTTCTCCGGGTGAGTCCAATGTGCAGCCAAAGTTGGGAATGACATGCTGTGACACTGAGGTAGACACTGGAGCTGTTCCCATCACCACACGGGGAACAGGCCAGTCCAACTGTCACAGCCCTTTGCTGAGAGTGAGCACACGTTCTTCCAACCCTACCCCCTCTCCTGGAGATTTACACTCTCAAACTCCGCGGCCTCTTCTAACAGAATGCCTAGGTTTCTGGGACTTCCTCACTCACATGGAAGGCCTGAAGGCAGTATGTCACAGGCCTCTGGCACAGCACACTGTTAGATGTGCCCGCAAAGTAGGACAAAAAAATGTTTGACATATACGTCAGGTGGATTCATGCAGAATTTTATCCTTCATCGTTAATGTTTGATGCAAATGAGGAGGGAGCTCAGAGCAAATGGTAAATAATCAGCTAAGAAACAAACATTTTTGGAAGTAGGAAGGGAACTTGTGGGAAAAGGAAAGGGATCAAATGCAGGGAGCTAAGAGCAGGTAGTGGGGGGATTAATACAATCACTACATCCTAAGTATTTATGAAAACATCACAACGAAACCCACTATTTTGTATAACTAACCAAAGTGAATAGAAATGCTTTAAAAAGAAATGCCTTGAATGCTAACTCTATGGTTCTACATATAGACCCAAGACGTCATTAAAAACTGAATGAGGAAACCTTTCGTGTTCGAGTCTGAGATAATGCATATGATGTTATGTTCAGTTTCATGCAAAACAGAAAAAAAATGCTTAGGCAGTTAGGGACATGGGGGTGGGAATGGCTTCCGCCCAATACGTCCCCACGTCTCATCGCATTTTCACAATCCATGGGAGAGGGAGCCTTCCTAATGAAAGGAAGCCTTTGGCTGTGAGAGAAGAGGGTACAGCTAAGGGCCTAGGAAGCTGGGTAGAAGCTGAAGGTGGGGGGCGAGGAAGGAGTGTAATCTAAGCAAAGATGAGACTGTGAAACTGTGCAGGAAGGACAGAAAGGAGAAGGCATGTAGCTCCATTCTCCTTCTGTGGAGAAAACCAGACCCAAGTGCTCAAAACCCCTCTGCTGCTTCGGTAGCTTTGGAACTATCAGACTGCACCTTGTCCTGCAGCTCGGGCTGGTCTTGAACTTGTGATCTTCCTGTCTTTGCTTCCTTCATCCTGGGACTATAGTACTACAATACCAACTGGCGGATGCTTTGCTTATGTATTTATTATATGCATATGTAGTGTTTACACACATATATACACACATATACACACACACATATATATATAGGGTGCATATGTATGTGTGCATGCATACGTGTGTGCATGCCTCTGTGTGTGTGTGTGTGTGTGTGTGTGTATACGCGCGCGCGCGAGCACGCATGCTTAGCTGTGTGTGCACCAGGTGTTTGTCCCCTAGCGCTCCCACCTCATGTTTTGAGACAGAGTCTGTCATTGAGCCTGGAGCTCACTGATTAGCTAGATTGGCCAGCTCCAGACATCCACCTGCCCTGTCTCCCCAATGCCACCACATCCAGAGTTTACACGGGTTCTGAGGATCCAAACTGTGGTCCCCATTCTTGTGCAGCAGGTTCTTTACTAATTAGGTCTCCTCAGGCCCCAGGTGTTTGCTTTTTCACACATATAATCCGAGATGTCCAGTGGGTTGAGCAGCAGATATAGACATATCAGGGGTCCATGAATACATTACAGACTTGAAAAGTCCCAAATTAAATTTTGCAAAAGGAACCATGGAGATAACATTTTTCATGAGACCGAGGTTTGGTTGCCAGCTATTTCCTATATCAATAATTTTGCCTCAATTAAGAAAAGGATAAGATCATGCCTAAGAAAGTTTAGGGTGAATTTGCATCTGAAGATGAGAAATATCTCTGTTAACAAGAAGGGAGCAACATGCACACATCATTTCTCAGGAGCCTGGGAAGAGGCAGCCTGACAGCTCAGGACCCTGGAACTCTAGAAGCTCAGCAGCTGTGCCATGCAGCTGGCAGCCATCACTATGGCAACACCCCCTCCCAGCAGAGCAGCTTGGTCCATGGAAACCAACCATCATTTAAAAATTAACGCAGATGATCCCGCATTGGATCCTGCACAACAAAAGCCGTTTTTATAGAAATGCCCTTTCTAAGGGAATAATTGGAACAAATGAGCAAATTTGAATAGAGATCATGAACTGGATGGGTGGTTCTCAAACTTCACTTGTGTCAGACTCACCTGGTGAATTTGTCAGAGCAGATGGCCAAGCCCCGCCCCCACAGAGTCTGATTAGGTAGGCTGGGCTTCAGGCCAGGCCTCTGTATTTCTATCAAGTTGCCAAGTGAAGCTGATGCCGCAGATGTGAGATTCCCCTGAGGAGGACAGCGACCTGCATACTCACGTTGCCTCAGTGCTCACTCCCTGAGCTCCTATCACTGCACTGCAGTTGTGAAAGAGAGGGCCTTTGGCCTCAGAAAATCCAGTAGGAATTTGGGACAAGGGAGTATTCAATCTGAAACTGTGTTAGCTTTCTGTTGCTGTAACAAAATGCCTGGGGAAAATCAACTTAAAGGCCGGAAAGGTTTATTTTAATTCAGGGTTTCAGAGGTTCCAGTCAGTGGTCAGTCATCTCTACTGCTTTGGGGCTATAGTGAGGCAGATCATTATGGGGGGAAGCACATGGCTGGGAGAAGGTACTCATGCTCTCAGAGCTGGGGAGGAAAAGAGTGAGGAGGCGAGCAATCTGACACCACCATTATAGGGATGATACCAATGTTCTAAGCAATGTCCCCAGGCCACACTTTCTAGAGTTGTCACCACTTTCCAATAAATAGTTTGGTGCCGCAGCCTCTATATCATATGGGCCTTTGTGTTAATGTGGTTCAATATGCAAACTGCAGCATGTTTATTCTCAAGTAGTTTAGAGAAAAGCTAGATAGAGTGTATATAAATGGAAAGAAATAAGGAAGCAAATATGGGATATGGAGAAAGGAGATGTGAGTGAACACTAGGCTAGTCTCACAACCTGTCTGCAGCTCAAAATTACAGCATTTTTTTTAATCAAAATTAATCTGGGAAAAGAAAGTTAGAGCATGTCATCTTTTTGCACATGGCACACACTAGCTGCACAGGCCATTTCATCTTAAATTAATTAAGACTAAACACTTCCTTAATTTCACTTGCAAAAGTTAAAAAGACAAAAAGCCAGTGTGACTAGAGGCGATGGCAGCAGAAGGCACACGTGCAGGCCACTCCCGCTTCCCACCACCCCCTACTGAGCAACGGGACCTCAGTTTAAGATGCTTTAAGATAAGGAACGTATCTTTAAGAAAATGCAGTGTGTTGGCCAACACCTACAATCTCAGTTCTTGGGAGATGAAGGCAGGGACAGCAGGAGTTCAAGGCCAGCTATGACTACATAGTGAATCCAGGAACAGCCTGAACTACATGAGACAATAAATCAACAGTATATAAATAAATGAGCATGCCAAAATCATCAGTGGTGAAAATAATCATCAAATGTAGTCAATTTTTTTGTGAAATAGAAGTTTATCAACTAAATGAGCTAAAGAAGAAAAAGTATTTAACCAGTAACAGATAGATTATAGAATAGCCATATATGCAAATATCTGTAATTTTGCATATATTGGAGACACATTTTGCATAGTGGCTTACTCAGTGCTACCACCCAACACTCCTCATCATCTTACTATCTTAGCAGCCCATTAGGTAAAGAAGTTACACTTCCAAGTAACTGGTACTCATCATCGCCAACTCTCTCCCCTCCCCTCCCTTCCTCTGTCTCTCTCACACAAACATGTGTACGTGTATCTGTCTGTCTGCCTGTATCTCTGCCTCCTTTCCTGTCTTTTCCAAGCAGAGAAGGTGCAACCCAGGAGAGTGATTTAAAGGAGAAGAGCCAAGGTTTAGACTACTCCAAGTTCATTGGGATGAACTTGACTAGTGGTTTCTTAGTGGGTGATACACAGGGCAAAGCTTCAGGTACAATCTCTACTCTCCCTTCTGCCCCTCAAACATATGGCACCCTCAGCTTCCATCTGGCTGCCCAAATTCTCTTGAGTCGAACCAGCTTGCCTTCTGCTCCCAAAAGAGACTTCTTTCTTTCCAACATAACTTCTTTGGGTTTCCGGAGTCACCCAAGTGATGAGCTGACTAACTTCATTCCCCATGGCTTCTAATCCCCTGGAAGCATTTGGCTAGCCTAGCTCTCAGACCATCTAGGCATGACTTTAATCGAGTCGTCTTCTGTGATGCTCCACCTGATACGACCACAGCCACCCGGCCTATACTGGCCTGAGTTGTGACCACACTGACCACACCACAGCTGCATTGTCTATGCTCTCCTCTCTCACCTTTCTAAGATTCCTGCTCATTTCAAGCTCAGTAAATACAAAGCTCTTCCTTCAAGAGAACAGAGAACAGCAGAGAAAACTGCCAATACTCGAAGGCAATTCACAAGGCAATAAATAGCAAAGACTTCTCTGGGGGAAACAGACATATTCACAATTTCAAATTTCATACAATAGAACTGGAAATCAAAATGTAAGCTATGCCTCCACTATATCCAGGCCTTGCATAGAGTCTAGACATCCATCTAAGCATTCATTATATTATACTATCTTAGGAGGTTGGGCCACCTGTCCCCCATATGTATACAAGCACTTCCCTACAGAGATTCTGCCTTAAAATATATTCACCCTGACTGATTTGCCAAAGGGAGAAAAACAATCATTAGAAATTAGTTTTGTCAGTTACTTAGAGTAGATTATTCTTAGCTACAAGACGTGAGACCCCAGGCCTTTAGAATTCAATTTGCTGCTTGATATTGGAACTTTTGATATGTCTCTTTATATAAAATGTTTACCATGCGACAGATATTTTTACAGATTTTTCTAAGAGGGGAGAGTCTCACCTCACAGTATTCTGTGATAATGCAAAAAGTATCCTGCTCCACGAAGCTTGCATGGAACTTGACAATGGCTGGATGATTTAGCTTGGCGAGGAGCTGGGCCTCCACACTGGCCTGTACGGTTTCATTCGGATTTAATTCTCCAACAGAGATTTCCTTCAGTACCTTTCTACAGAAAAAAAAAGGAATAGAAGAAAAGAAAAAGAAAGACATTAAGAGTTGAGACGTGTCTTTAATGCATCTGAGCCAGGGGTACAGAGCCCCCTCACTATGCCCAAGTGACCAGCTGCTCAAGGGTCTCGTTCTGCCTGCTGTGGTACTGAAGCCCCGGACCCTCCCTGCCCCGGGCCCTCCCTGCCCCGGGCCCTCCCTGCCCCGGGCCCTCCCTGCCCTGGGCCCTCCCTGCCCCGGGCCTTTTCTTCCCTGGCCAGTAGAGTACCATGGTGTCCCATAGCCTCTTGTGCCCTCTACAAATTGTAAGGGCAGACATGAAATCTGGAGCACTACTGCTGGGGTGCTCCTCCTCCATCTCATAAAACATTTGCTTTCCTTCACAGTATCTGTTTCCATTTCCGTGTGATCCATTTTGTCTGTATCTGTTTACCTACACTCATGACTACTTTTCTATTTCTGTCTGTCTTATATACTGCCCTCCTTTCTCCTCTCCATTTCTGCATTTCACTCTGCTGTGTACCAACTCCTCTCTCCTCTTTCTCTTCTCTCCTCTCTCTCTCTCTCTCTCTCTCTCTCTCTCTCTCTCTCTC
>OU015755.1:16715718-16789717 GCA_907169655.1 Acomys percivali | reverse complement strand
CCCCATCATCACTACCACCACCACCAGCACCACCACCACCATCATCACCATCACATCACCATCACCACCACCATTACTATCACCAGCATCGCCATCTATATCACCACCATCAGCATGATCACCACCACCATCATCACCATCACCACTACCATTATCATCACCATCACGATCATCACCACCACCATTATCACCACCATCATCACCACCATCACCATCATCAAGAGTTTTAATAAAATAAATCCTCATAGTTGTGTTTGTAACAGGTACTAGTTAGTCTTATTACAAAAGACAATTATTTTAAAGTTTGGGAATTCTAAATTTTAGTCTCTATATCATCCATTATGGTGATGAACTAAACCCTAATGAGCATAAAGTAGATTATTTCTTATGTTTTTAATGCATTTGGGCTTTTTATGGTATATTGCCATGTGTGGTTTATATTGTGTGTACATATGTTTTTGTTTGCATGCCCACATATGTGGGGGCCAGACAACAGTGTCAGGTGTCTTCCTATATCATTCTCATTATTAATTTTTGAGACAGGGTCTTTTCACTGAATCTGAAGCTCATGGATTAGCTAAACTAGTAGGTCAGTTAGCTCTGGGGACTCACTTGCTCACACACGGGTACACGTGCACACAGAAATGCACACACACACACACACACACACACACACACACACACACAGAGCCAGAACTGGAATATCAAAAGCTAACAGCCATGAATGGGTTTTGCTTGGGTGCTGGAGCCAAACTCAGATGCTAATGCTTGAGCAGTAAGCTCTTTACTCCCGAAGCCATCCTCTCAGCCCCTTCTTCATGTTGATGAACCAGGAAGGAAAACAAGGCCAGCTAGAGTTTCTCCATTAGAGAATTTAAGCAACTGCTTCTGGGTCTTACAGTTTTGCTGAGTTGTGCTTATGCTAAAATAAGTTTGCATTGTACAACAAAAAGGGCAAGGCCTCATCTACTAACAGAGCTCAAACTAGAATCTACAACTAGGAAAGATCTAGCTTCCCAAAATGCCAGCTGATACAGTCATTTGTTTGTAGCACATTAACAAGCCACTGTGGATGGTCAGAGGGTATAGAGATAGGGAGAGGCATGACCAGCCCATCTCCACTTAGACAGGCCTCCCTGCTGAGGGGAGCCTAGGTAAAGATAGTGCCCTGACCTCTGAGAGCTCCACGGACAGCACAGGAAGGACTGTGCACTTCATCCTGCACACCCACGCTGTCCAGAGCAACTACATGGAAGGTCACAGTCTCATGGGTGACACTGAGGACAGGACAGGAAAAAGGAGGTCCCATCTGAAACTGTCAACCAGTTCTGTTTCCAGTTCTCTGGAGTTTATTTCAGGATAAATCAATGTGTTTCCATGTTCAGATGCTGACAGGAAGAAAGTTGTTAGAATTTTAAGGTGTGATACCCAGTTAGGGCTTTATTAAGAGACTCGGGATCTTAAAGCACTCCTCACATTTTACTGTGCATACTAATCACCACAAGAGCTGTTAAATGCTGCTTCTGAAAGCAGACTTGTATGTGCCAGAGCTGGGGATGGTGAAGAAAGAAGGATGGGGAGACGCTGACTAACAGGTTCAGGGCCACAGTTGGCTGGAGTGATAATGCCTAATGCTCTACAGTACAATGGCATGGCTACTGTTGACAAGACTAAGTGTATATTTCATGACAGCACAGCAGGTTTGGAATTCCCCCAACAGAAATAAATGATAGAACCCTGAGGTGATGACCAAGCCAGTTACCCCAGCTATCTTCATGAACATGAACATATCTTAATCCATTAAAAAGCACAGAAAGTGCATGACATTAAGAATGGCTTCAGATGCTGGTCTGGTGTGGCAGGTCTAGGGAAGATCTGGGGAGTCTACTGTTCTAACAAGGGCCAGGGTACTGGCCAGGGCTTCTGCTTCAGGAACCACACTTTAAGTAGCAAGGCTATAAGTAATTACGGATCCAGAAGCCTGCCGGGGACAAGAGTGTCAAATAGCCCTAGGCTTTTTCAGAGTCAGAGGAGAGAGGGCTAATTTGAAGAACAGGCCAAGTGAAAGGGCACCAACCCCTTGAAAGCCAGTGAACCATGCAATGTTATTTGACAATGAAGGACAGGCTGCTAGAGCAGCCCGCCCAGCACTGTGGTTAGGGATTCGAGGCTCTATGAGTACAGTGTTGTGTTTCACCTGAAATGGGATCTCTTGAAGAAATCCACGATGGTCTCAAACGTGAGGTCCTTCCTGACTTCTGGGACTGCAGGAGGGCACTGCCATGCCTGGTAACCTGGAAGCTTAAATTACCATTAAGAAAGTCTGTAAGTCAGGTCCAAATATTTATTTATTGTTGTTGTTGTTGTTGTTGTTGTTGCTGCTGCTGTTTTTTTGAGACAGAATTGCTCTGTGTAGCCTTCACTGTCCTGGACTCACTTTGTAGACCAGGCTGGCCTCAAACTCACTGAGATCCACCTGCCTCTGCTTCCCTGAGTACTAGGATTAAAGGCGTGTGCCACCATGCCTGGTTGGTCCAAATGTTTTACACTGGTCTTATACTGCGGTTTATCCTGGTTTCCTGTCATTTTGTTCCCATCAGTGACAAATTATAGCTCCCACTGACCCTCCAAAAAGTACTTGTTGCAAGCAACAGCCGACAGACTGGGAAAAGATCTTCACCAACCCTACATCTGACAAAGGTCTAATATCCAACATATATAAAGAGCTCAAGAAATTAAACACCACCTAACCAAATAACTCAATTAAGAAATGGGGCTCAGAATTAAACAGAATTCTCAACAGAGGAAAAGCAAATGGCTGAGAAACACTTAAAGAAATGCGCAACATCTTTAGTCATCAGAGAAATGCAAACCAAAACAACTCTGACATTCCATCTTCCATCCATCAGAATGGCTAAGATCAAAATTTCAAGTGACACCACATGCTGGCAAGGATGTGGAGAAAGAGGAACACTCCTTCATTGCTGGTGGGAATGCAAACTTGTACAACCACTTTGGAAATCTATCTGGTGCTTTCTCAGAAAACTGGGAATAGGGCTTTCTCAAGATTCAGCTATTCCACTCCTTGGAATATACCCAGAAAATGCTCTGCCACACAACAGGGTTATAACTGGACACTAGCCCAAGAGGCATGTCCCATCAAAGTCTTCACTTACCAGGAGATTGGGATAGATGAGGGGACTTCCTGTTGGGACTCTAGGTGAGAGAATGGGGAGTGGGGAGAATGTAGAAATAGAAGGATCCAGAGGGTCCTAGAAACCTACAAGAAGAGCATCATGATGGGCGGATCTGGACCCAGAGGGTTCTGCTCAAACTACTGCACCAACGAAGGACAATACATGCAGTAAACATTGAACCCCTACTCAGATCCAGCCAATGGACAAGGCATTACCCACAGTTGTGTGGAGAGCAGGGACTGACTCTGACATGAACTCTGGTGCCCCATATTTGACCACTTCCCCTTGGTGGGGAGGCCTGGTGGCACTCAGAGAAAGAATAGGCGGGCTACCAAGATGAGACTTGCTAGGCTGTGACCATATGGTGCGGGAGGAGGTCCCCTTCTGTCACAGACCTACGGGAGAATAGGGTGAAAGTGGGAGGGACGGAGGAGCGGGAGGATACAAGCGAGGGGACACCAATTGAGATGTAATCTGAATGAATGAATCTTTAAAAAGTACTTGTTGGAGTACTTATTATTTTAATGCATTTATACTCAGACTTATTCCTCGGGATATTTGACATAATTTTTATAATACAGCAGGAAATTAAGACCAATAAGAATAGGTGGGGCAGGGAAATGGGAAAAAGAATGCAGATCTGTTGACCAAAATGTATTGCTAATTAAAGAGCCACATTTATTTTTTATGTGTATGGGCGTTATACCTGCATGCATATTTGTGTACCACTTGTATGGCAGCATCAACAGAGACCAGAAGGCATCAGATCCCCTGAAACTGAACTTACAGGTGGTTGTCAGCTGCCATGTGGGTGCTTGGAATCAAACCCTGGATCCTTGAAACTGCAGATAGTGTTCTTCAGACTGAGAAATCTCTTCAGCCACTCTAACTTTTTTTTCAAGACAGAGTTTCTCTATGTAACAGCTCTGGCTGTCCTTGAACTCCCTCTGGCAACCAGGTTGACCTCAAACTCACAGAGATCTGCCTGCCTCTGCCTCCCGAGTGCTGGCATTAAAGGCATGCGCCACCACTGCCTGGCTATTCTAACTATTGTTAATACTCAAAGGCAACTCCAAATTTCATAAAATATATTACTATTATCATTACTAGTACCCATACTGTGGCTGCTATTGACAATAATGTCACAGGTGCAATTCTTGCCCTGGTTCCCTGTGACATAAACCAGTTTTTATTTTAGTCACAGACTAATGGAGGACATTATGTGTCTGTTCAGCTGGGCACAGTGGTGTGCACACCTATAATCCTAGTCCTGGAGAAGCTGAGGCAGGAGGATCAAATTACAGGGCAGCCTAGGCCACACAGCAAGATTCTATCTCACTGAATTAAACAAGTAAACAAACAAAACACATGCACCTTAAATAGATTAAAATTTTTTTTTGAGAAAAACAAAGAGCAAGATATGAGATAATTACAAGAAAACATCAACTCACAAAAATGGTGGCAATGATGCCACACAGCACTCACCAAACGTGGCACAGGTACCTGGCACCTGAGCTGTGCTAAGAAAGATTACAACCTTCCATCTACATAAGTCTTTATATACATTTGAACTGAGTCACTTCCTTCCTTTCTCTTTCCTTCCTCGATCCCCTCCCATGTCTTCGCTCTTTCAAACTGGTAACTACCTTTTCTTTATTATTTTTTCATATATATTCACAAATATAGAAATGCAACCGATTGAGCCAGTTTTTATCATTTGTGTATATATGAATTCTGGGCTGACCACTTTAACCAATCAGAGGGCTCATGCTTGGAAGAAGCCAATCCTCCCTCTTAACAGCTATTAGTGCCTGAAATTTTTGGTCTAGGGTGGGACCCTGTGAGAAGAGGAAAAATACTCCCATTTGTAACACAAAGAAACTGTGAAGTACAGAGGTTAAAAGCCATACATGGTAGAGCATGTCTCTAACCCCAGACGTTTTAAGGTAGATGTAAGAGGATCAGAAGTTCAAGGACAGCCTCAGCCACATAGCAATTTTAAGCCAGCCTAAACTACATGCTAATTCTTTTCTCACAAAATAAAATAAGTTACAGAAATAAATCATTAAAGTTAAGGTCCTCCACCAAGGACACAGAGTTAGTTAAGTGTCACCTTAAGATAGCATCTCAGTAAGATGTTTTCAATCTTCCTGCCTTAGTCTGCTGGGCAGGCAGGAAGCAGAGATACAGAATTCACTGTGTCCGGCTAAGGCCTTATCTCTTTTTCTTTTTTAACTTTTAACTTTATTCAGTTATTCACTTTACATCCCAATTGGAGTTCCCATCTTCCTCTCCTCCTGGTCCCTCCCTCCCTCCCTCTTCCCCTCTCTCCTATCCCTCAGGAAAGCTTCCTCCCACTAACTCACCCCAGTGCTTCAAGTAAATGTGGGGAACACTCTTTCATTGCTGGCAGGAGTGCAAACTTGTACAACCTCTTTGGAAAGCAGTTAGGCGCTTTCCCAGAAAACTGGGAATAGCTCTACCTCAAGGCCCAGCCATACCACTCCTGGGCTTATACTCAAAATACGACCTACCATCCAACAAGGACATCTGCTCAACTATTGTTCATAGCATATTTATTCATAATAGCCAGAAACTGGAAACAACCCAAATGTCTCTCAACCAAAGAATGGATAAAGAGACTGTGGTACATTTACACAATAGAATACTACTCAGCTATTAAAAATAAGGAAATTATGAAATTCTTAGGCAAATAGATGGAACTGGAAAAGACCATCCTGAGTGAGGTAACCAAGATGCAGAAAGACACACATGGTACATACTCACTTATAAGTGGATATTAGCCATATAGTGCAGGATAATAATACTACAATTCAAAGACCCAAAAAAGCTAAGTAACATGGAGGGCCCAAGGAAGCATGCCTGAATTTCATTCAAAGGGGAAATATGAATAGGCATCTGAAGAGGCTGAAGAGACAGAACAGGATAAGAGAAGGAGTTCAGAGGGAAAGAAGGGTAGGGAGTAGATGTGGGGAGGGTGGAGGCAGAAGGTCAAAGGGCATGCAGAGAGAAGAGAAACTGTGGGCAGGGCCATTCTGAGACAAGCTGGAAACTTACAACAGAGGAGGTTGTGGAGGTGACTCTAGCTGAGACTCTTAGTAGCAGGGGTCATGGAGACTTGAAGAGGACACCCTCTAACTAGACAGGACTCCTAGTGAAGGGAGGTAGAACACCAATCCACCCATAAAAACTTTGACCCAAAATTTACCCTGCCTATAAGATATACAGGGATGAAGATAGAGCAGAGACGGAGGGAATGTCCAACCAATCCCTGGCCCAACGCAAGCCCTACATCATGGGAGAGAGCCAACCACTTATAATAACAACGACCCTCTGCCGTGCTTGTAGATGGGAGCCAAGCATACCTCTCCTCCAAGAGGCTCCACCCAGCATCACATAGAAACAGATACTGAGACTCACATCCAAAGATTGGGTGGAGTGCAGGGAGCCTTGTAGAAGAGTTGCAGAGAAGGATAGAAGGACCCAGAGAGGACAGGAGCCTCACAAGAAGACCCACAGAGCCAGCTAACCTGGGCCCAGGGTAGCCTGCAGAGATTGAAGCACCAAAGACCATGCATGGACTGGATCTAGGCCCCATACACACATATACATGAAAGGCTATTTGGTCTTCTAGTGGATTCCCTATTAGGAAAGCAGGGGATGTCTCTGACCCGGACTCTGTTGCATGCTTTTTTTTTTTTTTTTTACTTTTTTTGAATGTCTATGATTTACATGTCATGCACCAAAATCCCTCTTCTCCACCCCAGTAAAATAAAACAAACAAGAAATTGTGTCACAGAAGTTGTAGTGTATCACACAGCTTAGCCTTTTGTCTACATATGTTTACTTTCAGATGTTCATTGCTACGAGTCATGGGTCTGGTTTGAGGTCTACACTATCGTTACTGGATCCTTACTGGGACTGCTGTTGGATATCTTTTTGTTGCCATGTGTCAAGGAGATTCTTAATTTTTGAATCTGCAGGTCTGGCCCCTTCATGTGTTCCAGCAGGTCATACATGGGGTAGATGTTGGGGTGAGATTCACTCAGAGTCCTTGATCAGGGCCCACTCTCTTGTCCTCAAGCGCAGGGCCCACTCGTCTGCTCCCATGTCATCATGGCAGGGCCAGCTCTCCTGCTTCTGTGTCCCCAGGGCAGGACCAGCTCACCCACTCCCATGTCATCAGGGCAGGGTCAGCTCACCCGCTCCTGTGTCGACAGGGCTGGGCCCACTATCCTGCTCCTGTGTCATCATGACAGGGCCCACTCACCCATTCCTGTGTCCTCAAAGCAGGGCTGGCTCACCTTCTCCCGTGTCTTCGGGGCAGGCCCGGCTCACCTGTTCTCTTGTCCTCAGGGCAGGGCCCACTCTCCTGCTCCCATGACTTCAGGGCAGAGCCACCTGCTTCGTCCTCAACGCCAGCTCTCCTGATTCTGTATCCTCAGGGCCAGCTCTCCTGCTCCTGTTCAATTTGCCAGATTGTTGCTGGCCGTCAAGGCCTGGATGGCCTCCCACTCCTGTGGGTACTAGATTTTGTGGGCCATCAAGAAGGTGGCAAGTGGAGGCCCCTCAAAGCCTTCGTTGAGTTTCTCACACAAACCATTGATGTTGGCCCAGCTCAGCTTCTTGTCCCAGGGAACTTGTGGCTTTGTTGATTCACGCCTCTCTGGTTCCATTGCATGCTCCATCTGCCATGGGCCCCTAACTCAGTGATACCCCTAGTATCCACCTCTGCACGATCCAGCTCTCGGCACTGAGCATGGCCCCGGCCTGTGACAGGAGGTCCCTGAGGCCCGTGATGTGGCTGGTGTAGTCTTCACTCAGGCCCAAAACGCCATCTCCTTAGCCAGCATTGCACCGGGCTGCAACCCAAAGAGCAGCGGCAGTGGCTTGGGGTCCCTGGGGGCTCACCAGAGCGTGGTCCCATGGTCCTACGGTGGGAGGGCATTGACAATCCACATGACAGGAGTTTCGTCTTTCTGGGAAACATCAGCAGTGTGTTTTGGAGCTCTCAGTATGGTCCTTTGGTGGTTGTGCAATAACTGCTGTTCTGTGGATCAGACATAGTGTGTGATCGACGCCATCTTGGATGATCTTGGCTTGGGTATTTCTAATACAATGTGCTAAACATTTCCTCTCAATCAGGCCACTCTCAGGGATGAACATTTCTGTGTAGCTCTGGAATATAATCATCTTCAGAATGCATTGAGGACCTCATCTTTCAAACCCCCACCTGTTGCATGCTTTTTGATCACTTCCCCCTTGTGGGGCTGCCTTGCCAGGCTACTGTGGAAGAAGATATGCTCAGTCCTGAGGCCCTACCAATTGAATCTGAGTACCTCACCAATTTGGGAAGCTATCTTCTGAGTTTATACTTTGGAGTCCAATGAGCAACACATGGTGAGATCAACTTGAAAACGCATTCTCGGAATATGATTGATAATATGAATAATTGGGAAAGAGAGCAGTGGTACCCTTCCCTCCAAAGCATGTGTCCCATTTTACATCCAAATTATACTTCAAAACTCATACAACACTACTCCCAACACAGTATCTGGCAAAACTGTATAGCTGGTGATTAAACAGATGGCTGTGAGCCTCTCAAACATGCAGCAGCAGCCAGCAGGGCTCACATGGGCTTATGAGGAATAGGCCAAATTAAACTAATTTCTTTTTGTAAGAGCGTTACTTGATTAGTAAACCAGGGAGAAGGAATTAGTCTTGCTATATCATGATTTTAGACCATATGATGACACCCTGTTAAAAGATGTCAGAGAGACAATTCTTATGACATCCCTTTTTAATATATGAGAGATGCAATCTTGGTGTAACTTGTGGCTAGTTGAACAAGCAGAATAAGCATGCCAATGTCTAAGGTCTCTGACCATTATTAGCAAAGCAAAAATTTCTCAAAATGCCATTTGTATCTGTCCCTAAGAATGAGTTCCCTACACCCACTGATGTATATGTGCCCATAGGTGAGCAGATGTATACACCTATACTGGAGCATATAGAGGCCAGAGGTTGATTTCATGACATCTGTCTACTTGCTTCTCTTCCTTGCCTTTTACTTTTTGAGACAGGTTCTCTCAGTGGGCCCGGAACTCACTGTTTTAGCTAGACTGACTGTCCAATGAGCCTCGGGACCTTTCTGTCTCCACACTCTCCCCACGAGGTAGAGTCACTGGACAAGCTGTCTTGCCTGGCTTTTTCATGGGTGATGGAGACCCAAACGCAGGCCCTCATGCTTGTGCAGCAGGCACTGTACCCGTGAGCCACCTTCCCAGTCTTCTGATGATATCTTCACCAACATTTTACTGATGATTTGTATGAGACTTAAGAAGATATATGTCTATGTCCACAGGTACTTCCCAACACTGGGCACACACACAGGACAGGATCAATAAGTATAAGTCATAAACCACTTGTTATACAACTCCCACAGCACCTGGATCCCAGGTGGTAACTACAGGATCAGATTCCATAGGCTTGAAAGTTTCTGTCCATGGGGGAAGGCAGGTGGAACTGGGGTTTCCATATACTGTTGTGGTTTGAATAAGAAAGGTTCCAACACAGGCTTCTGTATTTGAATACTCAGTCCCCAGTTAATGGTGCTGTTTGCGAACATTACAGAAACACTAGGAGTTTGAGCCTGCTGGACAAAGTCCATCACTGATGGCAGGCTCTGCGAATGCACAACTCCTCCCCACTTCCTACTGTTGCTTTCTGCTTCCTGCATAAGGATGAAATGTGATCAGCTTCCTGTTCCTGACCCTTTGAGCTTGAGGAAAATGATGAGTAATTGACAAACGCAGGAAGTGACTGCAGTTGTAAATTACTAGAGGCCTGAGTTAAGGTGACAGAGGGAAATGGGAGCAATGGGAGAGACCCCTGAGAACTGGCGAGTGCCTGGGCCTGTGGTGGACAAAGCGGACACACACGGCACTCCTTGCCATCTTCCGGATCGGCTGGCACCTACCAGAGAATAGGCAGTCAGGTGGAGATTCCTCTCAATCCTCTAAAAATATGAGTGGAAAATGAGCAAAAGGTCAAAGCTAGAGAGGCAGGCTTTAGGGGTGCTTGCTTTTAGGTGAGAAGGAAAATCAAGAAAGTGAATGGCTCCCTCAAATCTTCTCACAGCCCTGGGTCAAGGGGACCACAATCTACGTCTGTCACTACAGCTGTTTTCTTGGTGTTTCAGGTCAGTGCAGCCAGTGCTGTGTGCATGTGGCCTCCTTCACTCAGCATGGTGCTGTAAGCTGCAGTTCCCAAGAAAAGAAAAGCCTCTCCTGTGCAAAAGGCTCTCCAAGGCCAAATGACTGAACTTTGTGACTGTGGAGAGTTAGAACGCTGCAGAACAGAGCCAAATTATCTGGTGCTGCTTTCAGTCTCTTTAGGAGCCACTTGTGGCCCACTTGTGTCTTACTTGCCATTCTGGATATTATAAAAATCTTGAAAATGTATACTCAACAGACCACTTTCTTCCAGCAAACCAGGAGTTAAGAATATCACCAGAGGCAGAAGCAGAGGCAGGATTTCTATGAGCTCGAGGCCAGCCTGGTCTACAAAGTGAGTCTAACACAGCCAAAGCTACACAGAGAAACCCTATCTCAAGAAACCAAAAAAAAAAAAAAAAAAAAAAAAAAAAAAATCATATATCAGCTGAAAGCTGTAATGTGGTTTTCCCCACTTTGCTCTAACCTGTCTGCAATTCTGCCTTAATTTATGACTTTCCTTGCTTTATAAGTAATGAAATCTCGCGCAGCCACTTCCACAGTGGAGTATGTCTTTCATAGCTCCATATTCTCAGGCCATGGGCATGCATAGTTGGCTCAAGGATAAACTACCTCACACTCCCTTTGTGCTATTCTGTTGACAATATTTTAGAGGGTCCTTCACCTTTGAAAATACTTTTCCAGACAAACATAGATCCCACTAATCATGAGGAAGCTGGATAAACTACCCCAATGAGAAAAGCAACCAAAGCCTACAGTTCATAGTGACAGTTTTACTATCTTTATGACTAAGAGTCTGTGGGAAATCTGCTAAATGAGATCATTTCATCCTTAAAACCAATATAGTGCAACTACATTGCCTATCCTAATCTTCGCAGAGCATCTCTCTCAGGTCCATGGTCCTGCTCCCTACTCATAGCAATACCAGCCTACACTGTCTCCCTCTGGTTTCTTGGAACCTGTGCAGCCCCACAAAGGCCAGTGTTCAGTAGGATCCTGCTTTTGTGTGAACACTGCTGTCACTGTTGTATAGTTTTTAAACAAGGGATCCTGCATCATATCATTTGCATTGGGTCCCACAAGCTGTGTATCTTGTCTGGTTGGTAATATTCAGGCATAAATTCTATTTCTAATTCACTCACACTAAACTATCCAACCTGATTCTTGGTCACTTTTATATGTTTAAAAAAGTGAGGTGTATGGCTTAGCCTTTTCAGTCCCCTATGTCTTTCAAAGATACCAACATCCTTCGAATGTAAGTGGTATAAGACTGTGGTAAGGCTGGGAAGTCAAGAAGACCAAAGGGAGGAAGGAAATTACGGTTTTTATGCATATGCAAATCAGGTGCTTAAAGAAATACTGTCACCAAGGGAGCCACTTTAAAATTAACTTTTTGGCATTTGTAGAAAATCCTCATCAAATGGAAATAAACTGTATGCATACTTTGATACAGGGGCTATTAAACACATGTACCTCACACCATATTTATGGATCTTAATTTGGCTTACTTCTTGAAAGGGCCATAAAAAGGAATTAATGCCCATATCTGCAAATTGACAGAGCTTTGATGAATGATTTACATGCTCATAATTAGGATTTCTTATGGCTTGCTTATTTAACTTTTGAAGTTAGTTGTGTGTGTTTGTATGTGGGCATTCATGCCAATTCAAAGGGCAAAGGCACTGGCTGTCATGACTGATGACCCGAGTTCAACCCCTGGAACCAACATGGCAGGAAAGAACCAACTCCTACAAGTGGGCTGCTGATGTGAAATGTGGCTTAGATTTCTAAAGCTCCAATCATGTAAGAAAAATGCCATAATAACATTGCATTAACTCAATGTATATGAAACACAAAATTAATGTATACATTTCTAACTTTATTGAGGTTTATTTATACAGAAAAACTGTGCTTAAAATGTATGTAATTTGACAAGTTTAAACATGCATAAACCCATGACAGAACCACCATATACAATTTCCTTTTGTAGCCGGGAAAGATGGCTCAGAGGATAAAGGTGCTGGCTGCTAAGAGCAATGACATAAATTCAATACCAAAAACCTACACAGCAGGAGGAAGGAACCAATTTCCAAGAGATGTCCTCTGACCATCACATGAGCACCATGCCCCCCATACACATGTGCATGTTCACATACACAATAAATAATAAAATATTAAATAAAACTCTCCTGTATTGAATCACCAGTTCCAGAGGAAAAATAATACCTTGAATACAATTAATATAATTTCTAAATAAGCTGAAATATATTTTCATGAAAACCAAGAAATGCAAGGCCTTAAGATGGGGAGATAATTCCAGGCAAGACCCCCATGAGAACTGTTGGCAACTGACAGCTAGTTAGCAAGGCAGGGAGAATCATTCTCTTCTGGGGGTGCTCTCACTGACATGTTTCCTGTGCTCCAGCAGAGGCCCCACATCCATATACAGATGCACTTCTTAGACTTAGCATGTTATCAGAGGGATTCTTCACTGTCTGAAAGGGCTTGATCTGAAGCTGGGTTTGCTATGCCTCAGACAGTGCAACAGACAATGACAGGCTGCCTACCTCTGTGGCTGCATCCCTGAAGATGTGACTGCTTCTTTTCTGACCCCCACCTTCTGCCATTTCTTTCAAGGCAAGAACCTTGAGCTCTTGACAACAAGACTATGTTTGGGTAGCATGGGCTTTGCTTCAGTCTCCACCAGAACCATAGGCACAAGCTGGCATGGGTTCTCACCAAGACGGTTCGGCTCCCAGAGCATTTCCAACACTTTCCCTCACTATCTCATGCGGCCTTTCTTCTGAGAGGAGGCACCTGGATTTGGGATGAAAGCAATAAACTATAGCCACTAGGGATGCTGTCACTTGGCGGTTTGCTTTCTGGCACTACTGGAGCACCAAACTCATCCAAGTGTGAAATTTCCTAGGCCTCCACCTGTCTAGAGACAGTGAAATAAACTAAGGCCCTTTAGGGAAAACCCAAGTGCCACTCCCACTCCCACTTTTACTTTATTCTCCTGTACAAATGGCTGCAGCTCTCCAGTAAGAGAAGTTGAACAGCACACAGGGAACCTGGGTCTCGGCCACATTGTGCATGCACAGAAATATAACCACATGGGAAGCTGTTTCTTTCTGCTCCTGGAAAACAAGAGCCATACCAATAAATTTTGCTTCAGATCCTTCAGTAAGTTTTCATTTTAGGTATTCTATCAGAGTAAATATTTACTGCCGTATAAGACTGTAGTATTGGGCTGGAGAGATGGCTCAGAGGTTAAGAGCATTGGCTGTTCTTCCAAAGGTCCTGAGTTCAATTTCCAGCAACCACATGGTGGCTCACAACCATCTGTAATGAGATCTGGTGCCCTCTTTTGTTGTGTAAGCAAAACACTGTATACATAATAAATAAATAAATCTTTTTTTAAAAGGCCATAGTATTAACTGTCAGTTCACATTATCTGCTAAGACTCACACCAAACATGCAAGAATCTCTCCCCTTTCATTTTTATCTATAGCATTATATAACACTTTAGGATTATAAATTTTTACTTACTGTCCGTCACCTTCTACCATACCACTAGAATGTCCTCTCCCTCAACATAGACTGTAGAGTACACCACCTAGAGGAGTGGCTGCCACCGCCATCAGTCCACTCACTAACCAAGTCAGAACAATGATATTCACACTAAGTACTTCTTGCTGTGAATGCTGTCTTCTCCCTTCGTACTAACCAGCTGTCTCCACTGCACTGAGCAGCTGGCTGATATACACTCTTTGCACCCCCTTTTTAAATGTATAACCTGGAGTGATTCCCTTTCACTGAGGAACAGCAAGACATCGGGCTCTCCTTTCAAGAGGAGGTAGTATGGCTAATTTACGAAGACATCGGATTCCAGTGAGATGGCTCAGTGGGCAGAGGCACTGCCACCAAGCCTGATGAGCTGAGTTCAATCCCAGGACCCACATGGTGGAAAGAGATAGTTACTCCTGTCCTTTGGCTTCATACATGCACCGTGGCATGCATGTTATGTGTACACATATGCATGCATGCAGATGTGTGCACACGTGCATCACACAAACATACATACACACACACACACACACACACACACACACGTGCACAGTCAATCAACCAATCCACAGATACACGATATACCTATGTGGAGACATTATCCCTGCCTGAAGCTATCCTGCTACATCTACAGAGTAGGAGTAAGCAGGCTCACCTGTGAATCAAGGAGCAGGGAACAGGCTGGAAAAATGGTTCCTTCAAAGGGCAGCAGTTTTATACATTAAGTAGCACCCATTTGTTTACCTCCTAATGCCCCCAGGCCATTTCTAACAATTTCATGTGTATGGCTGGCTCCGGATGACCTTTACTAGGAGACCCTTCATCCTGCAGCTCTCTAGGTTCATCAATCTACATCAAGATTCCGAGATGCATCACAGAAGTAGCCAAGAGTCTTTCATTTAGGGAGGCAGACTTATGTTTTCAAATGATCGTGTGTGTGTGTGTGTGTGTGTGTGTGTGTGTGTGTGTGTGTATGCACGCGTGGAAAAGCAGAGATCAATATCAGGCGTCTTCCTCAATCACTCTCCATCTATCTTTTGAGACATGATCTCTCACTGAGTCCAGAGCATACCAATTCAGCTAAACTGGCTGGCCAGAGAGCCCTAAGAACCCACCGTCTGTCTCTCCAGTGCTGGAATTAAAAGTACATATCCTCATCCCTGGCTTCTTATTACACGGGTCCTAGGAATGAAACCCAGGTTCTGGTACTTGCACTGCTTTATCCACTAAGGGGGATATCTGTCTGTCTGTCTGTCCGTCTAGCTAACTAGCTATTTATCTATGCCCCTATCCCAAATATTTATGACTACATTTAATTCAGTGGGATCATGGGGGTAGTTGCGGATAGGGCAAGGTGCTCATGTGGAGGTCAGGGTACAACTTACAGGAGGTGGTTCTCTCCTTCCACTGTGTAGGTTCTAGGGGTGGACTAAATAGTCAATTTGCAGAACTTTGTCTTTACTGCCATCTCGGTAGACACCCAGCACCCATTCCTAGCATGACCTATAGCCCAGGCCACACCCTCCGGCACAGATACACACTGACAGTCTGAAAGCTGTTCACTGCACACATTCAAATGCGAGCCCCGTGTATCAACTACCCTAGATAGAACACACTGTGAACTAAAATTTGTAGTACTCTTACAATTCTCCTACTAATAGTATACTCAAAATTTATTATACTTTGTTAAAATAAATTTATTAAATGTCACTATTTAAAATATATCACACTTTTCACTGTCCTGTGTTACATTTTCTTCTGTAAAAGGAACAGAAGGAGATTTGATCTGTCGCACCCCACTGGCCACTGTATTCCCGGGCTGTGTGTCTTTTTCACTGACATGACTGCTTCATCACTCAGATCCTAGACTGTTCTTAGCAATACTGACTAGCTGCTTCTGAAGGATGGCAACTGCTCTGTGCTTCCCATGGACAGGGGATACTTTTTCCCCCAAGAGAATGAGAGCACACACATATCTGTGTGTACACATAAGGTAAGAACAACCATCTAATAAACACCAAGGGCATGACATCACAAATCTATCCCACGCCATGAAAAATGGTCTGTGACAATAAAAAGAGTTCTGTAAGCTTATTTTTCAGTTGATTTGTAATTTTCCTAGAAAGAAATCATAAGTACATTAATGGCCCACAGTTAGCCTTTTATTCATTTAGTCAGTAAAACCAAAGTATTGGTAAGTCTTAATTAAATAAAGACATTTTGGACCTTGAATTAGTGCTGCCATAGAAATACTGCCGTGTCATAATAGTTGGCCTGCATGTCGCGTTACCACCATCTGCTGCTCGTCGTGGACTTGTGTTCTTGTTTATCCTGCTCCATCTTTTATTTTCGCAATGCTGCATTTGTCTGTGACCTCTAATTCCACCACGGTGCCCAGCACTGTCAGTCACCCCCAACGTGGCTCCCCAGTTCAGCGTGTTAATAAGGCCTGGGGTGGAGCTAGCCGGTCAAACAAGTCTTAGAACTGCTATGGGATCCATCCAGGTCTTTGAGCCACAGTGTTTGGTGCTCTAGGGTCTAAGGTCATAGGACACTGCGCTGGTTCTGAAAACGTGCAGCTCTAAATGTCACAGTGATCAAATGTCTGCAAGGACGTGAGACAGTTTCACATGCTCTCTGCTTATAACTAATGTGCCACCAGGCTTATGCCTTTTCTTAGTAAACCAGCAAAATAGCTGTTGCCAACCATCACTTCAACGTGGAGTCATTTCACAGAGTGAAAAGTCACCCTGCCACCAGGCTCATAGCAGTCCCTAGTGGGGAAGATTAGCTTGGCCCCTGGAATAGGACTGGTGGGATGTCCCCCAAATCTCATATTTTATCCTAAGACTTCATGTGAGAAAGGGACATGTTTGTGAAATGACAAATGTCCAGGCTTACTCACTGTGGCAGGGTTTGCAATAACAAAAGGTTTAAAATAATGCAAATGAACCTCAATAGGAAAACAGTAATTCTACA
The DNA here is from genome assembly GCA_907169655.1 of Acomys percivali. Classification (NCBI taxonomy): domain Eukaryota; kingdom Metazoa; phylum Chordata; class Mammalia; order Rodentia; family Muridae; genus Acomys; species Acomys percivali. The sequence continues at coordinate 16,772,715 of OU015755.1, read as the reverse complement.
GTCTTACCATGCAACACACTACTGAGCTGCTGTTTTAAAAATGGGGTGTTCATCATGTAAAAACATAGAAAGACGTTTGGCATACTTTGACATATGAAAAGCACCAAATGCAGTTATGTAATATGCTAGAAATTACCATAAGGAGGGAAAGGGAAAATAAGACTCCATATTCTGAAGCTGTTCACGCATTTATCAATCAGTTCTGGAAGCATTCATATGCACATACTCCTTTTCTCTCTATTAGATTTGGTTTAAGTTTTGTTCTGTGTTTAGTCAGACTGGCCTGGAACTAAGAATCTACCTGCCCCAGCCTTCCAAGCACAGCCATTAGCAGATGTGCAGTGTGTGTGTGTGTGTGTGTGTGTGTGTGTATGTGTGTGTGTGTGTGTGTGTGTGTGTGTGTGTGTATGTGTGTGTGTGTGTGTGTGTGTGTGTGTGTACAGACTGACAGAGACAGAAATGGAGTTGGGGGAGAGAGGCAACGTCAGGGCTTCAGTTCTTGCTGTGGTTGGGATCTGGTCTGTTCACAGCTATGTCAGCTAGGCTCACTGTGGAGCTGCCAGTGGGGTTACACACACATGCACTACCAAATCTGGGCTCTGGGGTTCCAAACTCTGGTCCTCACACTTACATGCATCAAACATGGGCCATCCCTCCACTCTCCACCCAGGACATTATCAATAATGGCCCTATGGTGGAGGGGGTATGGGAGAATTGGAGAAGGAGAGGCCAAGAGTGAGAAGAGATATTTTTAGTCTTCCTTTTTATATGAACCATATGGACACATAGCCTATTAAAAATAAAATAAAATAAAATAACCTTTTACTCTGCTTCATGGCATATTCACATTTGCCTTAAAATTACCCACGTTCTTTTAAATAGTAGATCATTAAACTCAAAAAGGGTGAGTTCCAGAACACTGTATATGGTCTGGTGTGAAAGACAGTATTCGAGCCACTTCAAATCAGTCTAGCATTCTTGAATACACACTAGCTGTGAGCACCAGCTTAAGGACTGCACAAGGCTGGCTTAGGCAACATACTGCCACGGCGTGGGAGGGGCTCATTAAACAATCTCTTACACAGATGCTTACAGGCAACTCTAATGAAATGTATGGGTCATTAAAGAGAGAAAATATGTGAACATGGAAGGAGAACTAATCGGAAAAGGTAGCGAACCAAGGAGAATAGGAGGAGGACAAGAGAATAAAGAGAGCCGGATGTGATCAAAATATGTTGTACACATGGATGCAAATGTTATGATGAAATCCATTACTACAGACAACTTTTCTATCTCTGTGGCCTTCCTAAGGATGAATTCATAAACCAAGAGAGCTACCAAAGTCTTCTCCATTCCCTCAAATGGGGATTTAACTTGTGGGTGTAAATGAGGCCAGAATTGAAAAGACAAACAGCGTCAAGGACCAGCAGGAAGGTGGCTGCCACTTTTATGACTTCTGATTCCTTCTCACAGGCTGTTCTCTTTGGAATCCCTTCAGAGAAACAAGAAGGCAGAGGGGGCAGCAAGGACTGCAACCCCACCCACGGCAGCGCCCTGACGAGCTCCTGGATATTCCTAAGTGGCAGAACGATCCCACCTTTAGGGTTTAGGTCAGCTCTAATAATGACTTATGAATAATTGATCATTGTGTGATAAATTATTCAGGCAGGCACACAGTTTCCAAGGAATCCTGGAGGGAGTCTGGTTAATGGCTTAAGAGGAGCCAGAGGTGGCTGCCAAGGGGACACCGGCATAAGCCTGTGGTGCTGAGGTGTGGGTAGTTACAGTTGGTGTCCTCACTGCGAGCCTCTCAAGGAGGAGCCGTATGAACACCCTTTGAATTTTCATGAAGTAGACGTTCCCTCTGCGTATTTCTAGTGTCTGTCCATATGGCGGGTAAATATTAGCTCCAACCCCTTCCTCTGTCACAACACACTGGATTTGGTATCAGCGCACAGCTTTGCCAACAGAACTAGTAGTAAAGTGAAAAACTACAGAATCAAGAATGCAAACACAGACTCATGTAAGTATACACACACAAACTCATGTGTGTTCACACACACACACACACACACACACACACACACTCACATTTTCATGTTCACATAGGCCTAGCAAAACAATGCCACAGTAAGCTTTACTGGAGGAAATTAACTATTGCTTTCATTTTTCAGAACTCTTTCAGTATTTATCCTTTTTAATAAACTCAATAATTGACTACTTCAAAGATAGAAAAGCCTGATTAAAATTCAATATGTTAAGTCCAATCCATATGGAAGGACCAACGCTTCACTCCATACGTAATGTTGAATGTCTGTCACTAACTCATCCTCTAATCTTTTTCTGTCTGTCTGTCTGTCTGCTTCTCTGTCTCCTCTATTCCCCCCTCCCTCTCCCTCTCCCCCCCACCCCGTGTTCTAGTACACGTGGGTACACTCGCCTGTGCCCGACCATGTAGAACTCAGAGGTCAGAATTTGGTCTCTTCCCTCATTGCTCTCCATCTTAGTTTTAAGGCAGAGTCTGTCACTGAACCCAGAGCTTACCACTTGGCCAGTGACATCCTTCTCCATCCTCTGCCTCTGCCTACAGATTGCAGACACATACTACAAGGCCCATTTTTTGACCTGGATGTTGGGGACCCAAAATCAGATCCTCACACTTGCATAGCAAGCACTGTAGCCACTGGGCCATCTCCATGGAACTATTTCACAATTCTCTTTTCCTGAAACAACTCTGACAATCCCACCACTCAGCAGAGCTCAGCAATCATGACAGCTCTGAATGTCAATACAAACTAAAAGCAGTTGATCATGAAATAGCAAGTCAAATGTTATAAAAAGCAGACTAGCTGCTTTGTTTTGAGACTGATAGCATAGGCCTTTATAGGAGGCCACGAGATGGAAGCCGCTGGAGGGAAAGAATGAAGGGTGGCTGGCCACAAATCTGGAGAGGCGGGCAGAGCTAAGTGATCAGGTTGAGAAGGATTTCTGCAAATGAAACTAATGAGAAAGAAGAAATATGGGCCAAAGTTTAATTAAAATGCTAAGTGACTAACACATGTCGGCAAGGCTGAGAAAACCTCCTTCCAAACACATCTGCTGAAAGACTTGAGACTGCTAAGTTTCCACTCTCCGAGACTCAGGAAACTAGTGTGTTCAAATGATAAAATTAACTACATTTCCACTATGGAATACTACTCAGCTATTAAAAACAAGGAATTCCCGAAATTTGTGGATAAATGGATTGAGCTAGAAATGATCATAATGAGTGAGTTAACCCAGAAGCAGAAAGACTCAAATGGTATATACTCACTTATATCTGGACACTAGCCCAAGGGGCATGTCCCACGAAAGCCTTCACTTACCAGGAAACTGGGACAGAGGGGAGGACATCCTATTGGGACTCTAGATGAGAGAAGCATGGGAGAATAGCAAAGTAGAAGAATCCAGAGGGTCCTAGAAACCTACAAGTAGAACATTATGAGAGGCAGATTTGGGCCAAGGGGTCCCGCTCAAACTAAGGCAACAGCCAAGGACAATACAGGCGGTAAACTATAAACCCCTACCCAGGTCTAGCCAATGGTCAGAACAGTCTCCACACTTGAGTGGAAAGTGGGATATGACTTTCTCACGTACTCTGGTGCCTCACATTTGACCATGTGCCCTGGAGGGGGAGACCTAGTGGCACTCAGAGGAAGGACAGCAGGTTACCGAGAAGAGACTTGATACCCTATGAGCATATACAGGGGGAGGTAATCCCCCTCAGGAACAGTCATGGGGGAGGGGAATAAAGGGAAAATGGGAGGGAGGGAAGAATGGGAGGATACAAGGGATGGGATAACCATTGAGATGTAACAAGAATAAATTAATTTAAAAAAAGGGAAAAAAAGCACATAGATGTGCTTCAAGGAAAATATATTTTTAAAAAATTAACTACGTTTCAACCTTCCCTTCCCACATGCTCAATAAAGGTCACATACAACAAATTCTATAATTTTTCACTAAACTAAAAACAGTAAGGTTAATTAGAATGATCTTAAGGCAAAGAAAACCACTTTAAACTACTAAATTTCATAATGATCCCCATTAGCAACTGCCTAAGTGAATTCAAACAGCCAGACATTCTTGAAGGGTGTTGGGGTTTGGGTTTTCAAATGGACTTTATTAAGGTGGAGCTGATACCCTTCGCACATACGTTAAGTGTCTAGTTTTAGAGATTTGATGTTCCATCCCGACTGTCATGGTAAGAGCGCAACCATTGTCCTCACAGATGCCTCATACTCAGGATTTAACCTTTTTTCCCCAAGACAAGGCGCCATGGTCCCAGACTGACCTCAAATTATTATGTAGCAGAGAATGACCTTGAATTCCCATATTCCTCCCTCGGCAACCTAAATACTGGCATAACAGCTGTGCGCCACCATATTTCATTGATGCAGTGTAGGATTCGAACCCAGGGCTCCATGCCTGTACCAACTGAACTCAACTGTGCCCTCCAGGGTTTGCTTCTTAACAACTGAAACTTCAGCTGAGTTTTCCACATGACTACCTAAATATGGTTCTCAGTGTGTTCAATAGCACATCAGAGGCTCAGAATCATATGTTTGTACTTATGAGTGCTAGGCAAGAGGGTTTGAAGGGGCAGCAAAGACTACAGTGAAGCCAAGTTCGAGACTCTCCTTACTAAGTTTACCTAAGGAAAGAATTACCCAGGACTTCAGCATTTTAAGGACAATTTTAGTACATTTTTATATTATAATTTGTCACAGAAGACAGGATTGACATTTTTGAAAAATGATTACCATAAAATAAAACTGAAGAAAACTGTTTTGATAGCTAGCGAGGCAATATGGAAAGAAATTCTGGGTTCCCTCTAATTTGATTTCATAATTCTTCACTCAGTAAACAACTATTAAATTAGCTCAGCATATGCATCACCCCAGCCTTCCTTCACAGATCCACTGCAGAGAGCTGCCTTTAATACAGTATAAGGAGTGAACTTCAAGTTGAGCCATTAAACCCACTGATGCTTTCTTAGAATAAATCAAAATAGTGAGCACATGTTAAGATGATTAAATAATTCTGACAGAAAAAAATCCACTAAGTGGTATTAGTAGGTGCAATATATAAACACTGGCTTCAGCTCACATCTGAGTGGCTGAAACCTTTCTTGTTAGTTTTCTCTTCTCATGGCCTCTTCTGCCCGATCCCCACTCAAACCTCCCTTTCTGTTACTCCACCCTTCCCTTTCACATCACCCATGTTCTACCGTCCCCCCTCAGGTTGTACCCCCTCCTCACCCATGCTGTCTGTCTACTTTCCTGGGTCCTAAGTTAAACATACAAATCTAAAGGTTTAATGCTAAATATAAGTGAGAACACGTGGGTTTCTTATTCTGGGTCCGGGTTACTTCACAATAATGTTTTCCAGCTCGGTCCGTTTACCTAAAACTTCCACAAGTTCATCTTTCTTCACAGGTGAATAGAATTCTACTGTATACGTGTCCTACCTTTCTTCATCCACTCAACAGCTGATGGGCACTTAGGCTGTTTCTACACCCTGGCTATTGTGTAGGGAACAAGGATGAAAGTGGATGAACATGTGCCTCTGTATAGGAAACAGATTCCTTTGGCTATATGCCCAGGAGTGGTATAGCTCTGTCATATCATAGCTGTTTTTCTAGGTTTTTTGAGGAACTGAACACTGATTTCCATAATGGCATTTTCTAAGCTTTGTGTATCTGTGTCTGTGTTTAACTGGCGTTACCATAACAGGGGATTATGTCTTTCTGAACACCAAAGGCTGCCAAATACAAAGTCCAGTGCCAGCTGTTAGTTAGATGTGGGATGCCTTCCTTGAAGTTATTGGTCAGGTGTGTTCTGGGGACTGCGGCAATACAGTTTATTGCCACTGCTCCTGGCTATCCAACAGAATGTGATGGTAGGACCACATTGCTGCAGACATAAACATTTTAATCACAGGACATGGAGAAGTCAAGCTGGTACTGACCAGCAAGCTTCCTCCTGGTGGCTAGCTTCCAAGTAAGTACCCAAAGGTGCCATGCAGCCACTGTTGGAGAAATGCCATGGACAGTGTCACAAGCTGTAAACAGTATGAGCTACAGTAAAGAGCTGGCAGCATATGCCCACAGACGCAACAGTGGTACAAAAGTTTTAAAGATAACACTGCTTTCTGCCTGGATTTCAGACCCGTTCCACAGGAGGTAATTCATGCCTAGCACTACAAGTCTGACCAAGAAGCCACGGATGAACTGCCCTCTAAATTGTTATCTCAGTTCCCATAGATTAGTGGAGCACTTGGATCTCATCAGAGAAGATTCTTTGTGCAATGGACAGTGGTTAACACAGAGTAGGTACCAGTGCAGTGACCAACCTCAGTGGGACATTTATATCACATCTGGCTCAGGGACCATCATGGGAGTTGGGGTGGGAAGATTTTGAAAGCCAAAGATGGAGGAGGACTCGAGTTAAAACGGTGTCTTCTAGACAGGCCAGGCCTGCTGCACTCATGAGCTCACGGCAGCCGTGATTGCCTACACAGGATCAATTCACTCAAGATTCCAGCATGGGGGGCTCACTAGCACCCCCCCACTCCCAACCGAGGAACTACTGACAGTTAATGGCTTCTTTAGAAGGAAGAATTAGTTTTTTGGTTTTTGTTTTTACATGTGTTGAGCCCTGGTAGCCTGACCACAGTCCAGTGTGGGCTCCACACCTAGGAGTATCTGAGCAGGGCAAACTGGACTCTTGGTGGTTGCTTTTAAAAGAGAAGGAGGAAAAAGGTGAGGGTAGACCTAGGAGGAGTTAAAGAAAGAAATGTAGAGTGAAAGTGGTCAAAATATATCATGTGGAATTTTAAAGTAACTAATAAAATATACTTTAAAAGAAAATTGACTTATATAAAAATCTATGCATTCTGGAAAGAATATTTACTTCAAATTGGATTTGATAATATTGAGCTACTAACATCAACTTACTAATCCTTTAAGAAGAAATAATAGCCCTTTTATGAACAATGAAACCTTACACAGAGAAAAGAGGTGCTTCAGTTCACTCCTTACAATAGGAACCTGTTTTCTCCATTTCTTAGTGTGTCGTAAATAAACTCGAAAACATATTAAGTCCTTTATTTCTAATTACAGCCGAGCCTCTTGGCAATACAGCCACAATTTCTATCAGATTCTCAAATACATGCAGAGAATGATGCGGAGACCCTGCAGCGCAGTTCCTCGACAGCTTGCACAGCTATGCCACTGCAGGAAGAGTGCGCGAGAAGAGACACAGGCACGCTAGGAGACACAGCTAAGGGTCCTGTATAAGGAGAGGACTCACATGATAGTAAGTCAGCACAGTGAGTTACTCTGTAGTCATTTAAAATAGGGTGCTCTGCCTGCATGTACATGTACATGTACATGCCTGGTGCCCTCCGAGGCCAGAAGAGGGCATCAGATACCCTGGAACTGGAGTTACCGACATTTGCAAGCCATTATGTGGGTGCTGGGAATCAAGCCCAGGTCCTCTGGAAGGGCAGCTAGTGTTCTTGACTGCTGAGTCCACTGTCTAGCCTCTTAAAATGATGCTTTTATACAGTAATTAGTAACCTGGGAAAATATTTAAATCTTAGTGCTTTAAAAAAAAAATGATGCAGAATTATATACACAGTGAAGCCCTAGACTACTTTAAGGTCTTGTGCGTGGAATGGAATTGTGCCTCCACAGCTGCAGAGATCAGCGTACCTCAAAGTGTACACCTCCCAAAACCAGGACCAGCCTGGGCACTCTAAGTTCTTAAGCCCTTCCCAACAGAGCTACACAATCAGAAACCTTGGAGAAGGAGGGAGCCTTCTTTACAATTCTGACACCCAATAAGGCATGAAGACAACAGCCCTGTCAAACACTTCAGGCCCCATACAGAATAAGCCTTTAATCCCAGCACTCGGAGACAGAGGTAGGCGGATCGCTGTGAGTTCAAAGCTAGCCTGGTCTACAAAGTGAGCCCAGGACAGCCAAGGCCATACAGAGAAACCCTGTCTCAGGGGAAAAAAAACCCACAAAACAAAATAATCCTTCCCAGGAAACCTTGCCTCACATCGAACCTGCAGCAAGCTTAGATGGATCTGAGTTATGTCACAGCAACCAAGACCTTTTAATCCCGCAGAGCAGGAGCTATCCCAACCTTTTCCTTATGGCTATACAACCAGTGTCTTCAGCTCCCACTAGACAGAATACTGTCCATACTGGATGCCTACCCAGATCTCCAGTATGTGCTCAAGCATTTAGAGGCCTGTGTCAGACCCGCAGTGGGACAGGGTCTATTGGCATGACTCCAGCATCTGCACTTCAGAAATGCAAGTCTTCTGCTCAGCCAGGGTAAGGACCACCATGCACGCTAGCTTCTTGAGGACTCAGTAGATGGTGACCAATAGTATTGCTTTGTTTTGTGTTTGTTTTCCTTTTAAAATGTTTTGTGAGTTCTGGGCCCCTCCTCCAATACTGGACATAGTACACGAAGGTCTCAGTCACTCACCTCTGAAGCAAGACCATGTTTCCTTACTTGTCTGTCCATACAGAAGATGACCAAAGGTTGTATAGACTATTCTGTTTTTGTAGGCATTCCTGCACTTCTCATAATGTATGCACATTACTTTCGGCATGGGAAAGGTGGAATCCTAAAAACACTGTGTGTATACCCAGAGCTATTCACAAGACAGAGACACTGAGAATTTCCACAAAACTATGAATGAATGAACTATGAATGAAACTTCACACTATGACAAAGACAGTATCGAACTGGAGTAGGCGAATCACTGTCAAATTATGCCACTAACTTTGTTCAGAAATATTTTCACTTCTGTTCAAATATTCAGGATTTCCCAGAACTGTCACCAGGAAGAAGAGAGGCACTGCTCAAGGTAAGCTTTATACTCAATAAGCATCAAGGTTACAGCTTTCCCTGGGCATGGGTTAAGCAGAAGTACCTCACTAACACGGGCCGTCTCCATACACTAAGAAGAATGGCTGAGGCATGGATTCCGGAAGACTGACTCAAACATGCTCTCTTCTTCAAAGACCCAGGTTCACTCAAGTCAATGCCTGAAGGTGACCCTATCTCATGGCATCCCCACACAAGCCTGAGATGCCTTCTGGAGACACAGGCTGATAGCAAAGCTTGGCTCTGGCTGGTCAGTTAGTTTGGCTGATTCACTGTTTTCCCTCTCTTAGTCTCCCGACCCATCACCACTTCTTTCTGCTGTTATCCTTTAGATCATTCTAGCAGAGACTCCTGGCTCTGCTTTCTCCTCCATTTTATGTGCCTGACTGAGTGGAAAATCGGCTTGTTACAACTTTGAAAAACACGCATCGCAGTGCCAAGACCTCCCCAAGGAGGGAAGAGCCTTGGAGGCTGAAGCACAGGCTTGGGGACACTTCTCTGAGGACTTGCAAGTTTTTCATCTTTAACACAATGAGAGATAGAGACATTTCTCCAAAGAATACTACAAACCGCCAACAGATATATGACAAGGGACTGAACATCGTTAATCACTAGAAACATGTATCTTAAAGCCACAATAAGCTACATCATTATATTTACTGTGGTGGTGGTGGTGGTGGTCAAAAACACAAAAGAAAACAAGTGCTGTGTGGATACAGAGAAAAGAAACACACTCTGCAGGTGGGAATGTAAATTAATGCAGCCATTATGAAAAACAATGAGAGATTGCTCAGAAAACTAAAAATAGAACTATTCTGTAATCCAGCAATCCCACCAATAAGCACAAAAGAAGAGGAAAATGAGATCAAACAGACATCTGTATCCCCATGTTGATTGCAATAGTATTCCTAATAGCCAAGAAATGGCATCAACCTGAGCACCCATCGCCTGGTGAGTAAAGAAATAAAGTATAGTACATATACACAATGAACTACTACCCAGGCTTAAAGCAATGAAGTCCTGTCTTTACAGCATTGTGAACAGAACTGGAAGACATCTGTTAAGTCTAAGTCCCACACAGAAAGAGAAACACCACAGAATTTCATGCAAATATGGGATCTACACATTTATCTCATAGAAGCAGAGAAGAGAGTGAAGAGAGCCATATAGTGCTGGGGGGGGCGGGGCCCAGATGGACTAGGACTACAGTGCTGGGGGCGGGGCACAGATGGACTAGGACAATCTAGTACCGACTATGAAAAGTAGGATAAATAAGTTCTAGTTCATGGTATGACGACTACACATCATTGACAGTGTACTGTATGTACAGCATTTCAATGTCGTCCTCACAAAGAAACAATAATATTTGAGGAAGGAGATATGCTTATCCTGATTTGAGCATTATACAATTATACATCTACTGAAATGTCACAAGGTACTCCATAGAAACACATCATTTTATGTATCAAAAGATCCTTGGGGATTTAAAAAAAATGTTTTGGCAGCTTAATGAAAATATAAACTGAAATTATGAACTATAATATTCTTTTAGAACATAATTACAACCATTAGACCAGATTGTCTATAATTATGAAAGAAAATATTCCCCAAAATAGGTTTCTAAATTTCATGATGCATAATGTCGTAATGAAAGAAGCAGCTTGCTCAATCACTACTTAATGTAACAGTTTAATCTTAATATTACTGCAACGACTAAAAAAAGGATGTCAGATATCTGTGCCCACAGAATACTCTCCAAACATGCACTAATCAAGTGAAATGCCTGCAGTTTTTATTTTTATCTAACAGCTAGTCGGGAGAGCAATAAAAATTTAAAGGAATGTGGTATTTACATTTACAGTATAATTACAGTTCCGAGTACACACAAAATGTCAATGAGGGTGTGGTGCCCCCAAGTGGCAAAATGATGAACTGCGGAACTCTGCTGGAAGGGTCAGAAGTTATGGTCTATTTTGTCAAGTTGATTGTATCTGGAAGAGTATATTACATAAGCCTGCCACTCATAGGATCCAATAATATGTGTCTTCCATCCAATTTCAATCCAGGGGCTATTCGACCTAACTCTGTTAGCACTTAGCATTAGGGAGACCTGCTCTGATCCACTGAGGAGACAGCAGTCATAACATTATAAAAATCTTCTTGGCGAGCATTCACCTTTGTCTAGCTATAACATCACTTCCTTCTGTTTGTGGTACAGCACACAGAGTAGAGGTTAAAGAGCTTGGCCTTCCCTAAGGTAGATAACGAGGGAACTTTCTCACAAACCAAAGGATTAAGGGTCAACGGTACGGGGGGGAGGTCATTCTAAAAAACACCACACACAGAAATTATGAACTAGAGTGCTCTCTTTCAGAAAGTAATTACATCTAGTAGTAATCAGAAATTTAGCATTCACTCTGTGGCTAGAAGACCACCCTTAGGACTGAAGGGGGAAAGACCTTTTCAGAAGGACCAAATGGCGCCTAACCTTCATTATCAGCCCGACAAGCTTTCAATTGACCTAGGAGCGTGGGCATGGCTGTGAAGGAATTTCTAGAGATGTTTAACCGAGAAGGGAAGGCGCACACCAGTGTCTTAGGAGCTGGGACCCTGGATTGAACAGAGAGTTAATGTGAGAGCTGAGGACCGCATCCATGATGCTCAGCTTCCTGACTGTGAACACAATGTGACCAGCGGCTTCCCACTCCCACTGCATCCCCTCAAACTCTGGGCCAGAATCAACTTTCCCTTCTTAAGTTGCTTTGTAGGAATGTTATCGTAGCATTAAGAAAGCCAACAAATACAGAGTGCAGTGAATGCTCCGGGGACCCAGAAAAACATGCTAGCTGTCACCCTGCCTCATGCTGGAATTGACTGAAAACAATGAGCTCTGGATAGCTACGACTTGTTCAAGTCTTGTACACAGAGACAATTTCAAAAGTTGACCCATAAATAAACCACTGGTAACAAAGAGACATTTGCCTTGCTGATTTCCAGTAACACTTGAAAATCTAAGGAGAAAAAGAGGAAAAACTTACAGGAGCAAGACATTGCTGAAGAAAACAAGACATTGGGACAGAAACTTGATCTTCCAGGGCAAAGAGATTCTTAAGTGCATTATCCTCTCCTTTGTTTTGTATCCTTCCATGTTTCACGTGTGTGTGTGTGTGTGTGTGTGTGTGTGTGTGTGTGAAAGAGAGAGAGAGAGAGAGAGAGAGAGACAGACAGACAGACAGACAGACAGACAGGCGGACGAGAGCAGCGTTCAACCTTAGGTGTCATTGCTCTTCAGTTCCTATTCACGTTGTTTTTGAGACAGGTCTCTCACTGAACCAGGAATCTTGTCACTTTTGCTTGGCTGGCAGCCAGCTAGCACCAGGGACCCACCTGTCTCCCAACCACTCCCCAGCGTGGAGCTTATCAGCGCGCACTGCCATGCTTAGCTTGTTTCTGTGGGTTCCAGGACTCGGCTCTTCATGACTTTACCCACTGAACCACCATCCCTGCCTAACCTTAGTTCCAACTAACGTTTACCTGCAACAAACAGAAAACAGACTAATCTAAAATGACGGCCTAACTGTACGAGAGGAGCAATCCAATAGTGTTAGGAATTTTCCCCCACTGTGAGGGCTTATTGTGCTTGACCAAAATAAAAGGTGACAAGGGTACCATCAATGTGAACTAATTTTGAATGAAAAGACCCATTTGTTCTAAACGTCTAGCTTCTGACTTCCTACTCTAAATACCTCTTCCAGAGAAGTGACAGCAGAACGCCGCCCTGCCTTCGGTGCACCTATTTATCTGGCATATGAATTATTGTTTGCTTTCATTTTGGAGCAGTTCTTAAAATAGTCATCATGAGGAATTCAGCTTGTCCCACTGAGGAAGTCCCAACCAAGGCCAGTGGGGATATGTTGCCATTAAGACTGTGCTATGCATTAAAAAAAAATCACTTTTAAGCAATCTATCCAGTTCAACTTCCCTAGGTCATTTGAATACTTTATTTGGATCTGAAACATGTATTGTCGTCTTTCCTAATCTTATCTGGAGCTGCAAGCGTGGCTCAGTTTTAGAGCAAAAACCCCAGGACTTCAAGTGAAATGGGAGTGGGAAACCTAAAGAAAAATTAGTGAAGGAACTTCTGATGTTTCTAAGCTTCTCGATTAATGTAAGGTGCAGAGCGGACATGACTCCACGTTCTCCACCAACCTGTGGCTCCGCACAGCTGTGAGCATCTCTTACTTACAGTTCCTCTCCCTGTTTGGCTCTCTTGTCTGACACCACATAGACAGTTCCAAAACTTCCGCTGCCAAGTTTCTGTCGAAGAGCATATCTTCCTGCAATCAAGGTAGCTGGGTGCGTGGAGATGGCTGTGGATCCGCGCACACACTTAGCAGTCTCTTGGAATTTCAGCATTGCTCCAAACAAGATAAAACTGACTTGTTCATTCACAGGAATAAGTCAGGCCTCTCAGCTGATGATCGAAAAGTCAAGCAGGAAGTGTTGATTGATGCCAGAAATATGGAAACTAAACAGATCATGTCTAAAAGCAGCTACAAAATTCCCACCAAAAAAAAAAAAAAAAGGTATAAGCTTCTGGCAATGATACCTGCACTGTACCTTGTGTGTGTGTGTGTGTGTGTGTGTGTGTGTATGTGAGGGGGTGGGGGGTTGGGGGTGGGGGGTGGGTATGTGGGGTGGGGTGTGTGGGTGTGGGTGTGGGTGGGTGGGTGTGGGTGTGTGGGTGGGTGTGGGTGTGTGGGTGGGTGTGTGGGTGGGTATGTGGGTGGGTGTGGGTGTGTGGGTGGGTGTATGTGTGGGTGTGGGTGGGTGTTAAAAATACTGCAAGTTCAGCAGGCACTTTCTATTACAAAGAGCACATTCCTTATACATACACATTTATCGTAACAATTGACAGCCAATTTTTTTTACTGACTTCTGAAATGTGTGCCTATTTTATAATTCATATGGTGTTAACTTAAAAAAAATAATCCAAATACAGGGCATGTGCACATATTGTACCAGCTTCCCTCTTATGTGTACTTTGACTTACAAGCGCAGTACGTTGGGACTAAACCGTAAGTTAGCCTTTTTTGCTTTAGTTTGCATCTTGTGCGTGTAGACTTTAATCAGTGTTGTGGTATTTGTTTATTAGGCTAGCTATGTGAAGGGATATAAATTCAGAGTGGGTCCCCCCACCTCATTCTAAGCAAACTCTGATTCCATTTTTATTCTACACACTAGGTACAGAGTGATCTCCTTGGATTAGAAGGCAGGCAACTCAAACCCTACGCTGCTTTTTAAAACTGGCTGAATACAAATGCACGAGAGACGCAAGCGTAACTCCTCGAGGAGCTATGAAACGTGTGGTGGTTATGAATGGCAGAACTGCTTTATGACTGGATGGTCCACAAAACACACTTTTATTCCACCAAATTGTTAAATGTTTTACTGAAAACTTTGCTTTTGTATAAGATCTATATGAAAATATGGCTTTACACTGAATACTATGTATACCTTGGCATTAGGTTTCACATTCAACAATTCCAAAACAACAAGAAAAAAGATATCGTTCTAATGACGGCCTGTGGCCTTGACATTTACCACAAAACTACCCGGGCAATCAAACATGAAAATTTGCAAGATAGAAACATAAAACCCACTTGTAAAATTGTCTTTTTTTTAATAATGTACTAATCTGGTATTTCATCCAGTCCCAGTGAGAGTAATACCCCTCCTCAAGGTAATGTTGGCAAAATCTGCAGCATCTAACGAATAGGCCTCTCTAAAAGGTACCTTCTGTTTGCTTCTTTGACTGGCATAAAAGTGATGGTTTCTAGATAAAGTAGGCTGTTGGAGGGGGCAGTGTATGGCGTCACCACAGCCTTTTTGGACCTCTAATAATTCTCCTTAATGTGGGGAGGTGATTAAAGTCCCCATTCAGTGAAGGACAGAGCTCAAGATGGAGGGTCCGAAGCTTCGATTTGTAACGGTGACACAAAATGGGCAGTGTGTAAGCAGCCCTCCGGGCTAATCTCACAAATTCGGCTCTGTCCCTCTCTCATCCCTGTTGATAAGCATAGAATGTAAGTACACTGCAGCCTGGATCTGATCCTAGGGCGGCAGATGAACTTAGATGCTGGGAACATGTTATCTTAGTATCCCTGGGGCGTGGCTAACAGCTGACATAGGACATACAGTGGGTGTATCAGAGCAAGGAAGGGTCCAGCCAATCAACTGTGGCCCAAAGACCAACAAAGGAAAGATAGCAGAATAGGAAGTTGGAGAAAGCAGAGATGCCCACTTTGTGCTAACCTTTCGTAGGGGAACAACCCATCCCGCTGGGGCAGGCAAAGGGAAAGCCACGTGTTTACCGCGGGTGGGAACTGAGTGGTTTACATCCATGACACTAGGAAGCCATTCTTACTGGGGGTTCTGCTAAATCCGACCTGAGAGGTAAAACAACTAATTCCTTGTCTCTTCAGCAATAAAACTTAAATTTTCAGGTGAATGTATATCGAGGGACTGAGCGCTTATTCAACCGAGGGGTAATGGGCTGTGGGGCCTGGCTGCCGGAGGTCCGCCTTCATTACCTTTCCGGGTCCCCGGCTGGCGGTACCCAACCCTGCCTCCTCAGCTTGGAACTCCCTGGCTCCGCTAGCGTGGTTGTTTAACATCGTCGCCACGGAGACGGCGCGGGGGCTTCTGGGAAGCCGGGGTTTGGCGCCCAAGCCGGCGGAAACACCCGGGACCCTGTGACGCGCGGTGAAGAGAGGGGGACAAGGCGGTCGCGGCGAAATGAGCTTCCCTGAGGACGCGGCCGCGACTGTGAGACCAATGCCTGAACCTTCTACATTAAGTTATCGCCACCAGGGCCGAGAGGACTTCCGTCCCCGGGCAGCGCCTTCGGCTTCCCGAAGCCAGGCTTCCCAGTGACGTCATCCCCGGGTACTTCCTGTTTCCGGTCGAAGTCTTCAACTCACCTGCCTGTTTTCACTGGGCTCCTAAGGACTGCTGGTGAAGGGAGTACGTCACCGCCGAGGAAGCAGCAGGTGGGTCGAGAGGGCCGGGGTGGCTTGGGACAGTAAGATCTGTGTCTGAAGAATTAGATCCTACCTTTTGCGCACCTTTGCCCTGACCAGCTTGCATTTGTAGAGCTACTCCTTACAAGGTCAGGTCATTAGCTTTCAATGAGTCACGAGTGTGCAGAAGCCCTAAGACAGACCCGGGAAAGAAATGCCCATTTAGAATTAAAAGTGAAGTGCCGAGCTGTTGACCTAGATGAATCTGAGGTGAGGTAAAAATCAAGCGCAAAAAATGTAAGCAGATGCAAAAAAAAAAAAAAAAAATCAGGATGATGAATTTTTAGGTAGTATTCCCCCCCAAAAAAAATGCAAAAATTCGAAGATTGACAAAACAAAGACAAGGCTGGTGATCGCACCATGCCAAGTTATACTTGGAGCCTGAGGCGGGAAGGAAAACCAGTAATGCCAACCAATCCTATGAGTTATTAGCCAGATAGGCCAGAAGCAGGAGGACATAAAGAATCGTAAATGGGGTTGAAATTGGATAGCTGAGGTTCCAGAAGTGTAAAGCTTTAGGTTTTTCCTTCCCTCAAACTGCTGTCTAACGTCCCCCACACTCAGGACCTTAAGAAGGGTCTACCTATCCATAGGAAGGAAACACTGGACCCTTATGTGTCCTACACTGTGATTTATGACATTGATAAGGGGTGGCGTTTTTATAGCTTAGGACTTTATGCCTTGACACTCAGTCTTGTAAAATGGAAACACAACTTCAGTAGCAAAATCCACAGGATTTCTGTATTGGTGGGACCCATAGTGTTCCGGTGAGGCCAGGAGTAGTGTCTATCATTAACCAAAGATCGAACCGCATGAAATTTGTAGAAGAATGTTAACTCGGAATATGGCTGTTCCAGGAAGAGATCACATCCAAAGATCTTCAAGATCTATGTGATCTGGTTGGAATATAAACACACCTTTAATTCAGGAGACAGAGGCAAACAGATCTGAGTTCCAGGCCAGCTTGGTATAGAGCAAATATCAAGCAAAGAAAAGCTTAGGTCCAGGCATGGTGGTACATGCTTTTAATCCCAAACTAAGGTAAAGCTGTTTTTGTACAAGGGAAGCACCCATGTTTGAATGTGATGTCTAATTGAGTAGAAGAAAAGATGATGAATCAGAGAAATATTTGACAGAATAGGATATGCCCAACTCTCAGGAGAAGAGAGATGAGAAAGGGAAGCTACTTAAGAGACAATTTTCCAGAGAGAGGAGGAATTTTCACCAGGACAGTAATGGAGAGATGAGTTGCAGAGAGAGAGAATCAGGTTAAGACAGAACAAGCCAGGAAATGAGATGAAGCCATAAGATTAGAGGAGATTGCTGAGTTAGTTTGAGGCAAAGCAGAGCCAGATTACATAAGTCAGCTAGGAGAAGAGTTGGAGCCAGAACAGCTGAGATGAACCAGCCAGCCCAGAGCTCGGAAAGAACTAGTAAGAGTGAGATTATTGAGCAGTAAGTCTCAGAAGCTGAAAACATTCTAGGCCTAGGTTAGATTGTACAGAGCGTAGAAGCTTCCAGAACTAGGCCTAGGTTAGCAGAAGAAAATAGTAAACCTCTAAGACAACAACTGAAACAGGCAAATAAAAGATAATCTTACAGAAATTATTGAGTTTTGCCTTGTACCACACAAGGAAAAATGGTCAGCTAGGTATGTTGACAGACCCAATATAGTCTGTTTAAAGAGCATGTGTTGTTTCCTGTTGAAACAATTATTTGGTGCCCTATAAGCACTGTATTAGGATTCTCTAGAGAAACAGAACGGATAGCAGGACTCTGTCCGTACATGTGCACACACACACACACACACACACACACACACACACAGAGCATAACATCAGTGGTCCAACTGTTCCAGCAATGGTTGTCTCCCTACAAAAAGTTTAAGAATCTCATCTGGTCTTCGGTATCCACCAGAATCAGGAAGAAGTAGGCTCTAATGCAGTGAAGGGATGAACTTTCCAGAGAGTTAGAGCAAAGAACAAGAGCTTCCTTTATCCGTGTCCTGCCATTAGGGCCTTCCACCTCTAATGAGCCAATCAAGAAAAAATCCGTCACTGGTATACCCAGAAGCTTGGGTCTTGGTTGATTCCAGATGTGGTCAAATTGACAACCAAGAATAGCTGTCAGAAGGACCAGCAGTTGAACTTGGTTTTTATTGCTTCAGCAGGGAGTTCTGTCAGTCGTCATGGGTATCCGGGGACTAATGAGTTTTGTGGAAGATTATAGTAATGAATTCTTCACTGATTTGAAATTGCGGAACACAAAAATTATCATTGATGGCTATTCTCTTTTCCATCGGCTTTGCTTCAATTCGGACTTGGAGCTCAGGTACGGCGGGGACTATGATTCGTTTGCAGATGTTGTGCAGAAATTCTTTGAATCACTGTTTGCTTGTCATATTTGTCCATACATTGTACTAGATGGAGGATGTGACATTTCAGATAAAAAGCTGACAACTTTGAAGGATCGGGCCAGGGAGAAGATCCAAGCAGCCCATTCCCTTTCTGTTGGTGGGGGTGGGAATGTGTGTCCCTTACTCACCAGAGAAGTGTTCATTCAGGTTTTGGTCAGGCTTAAGGTATGTTTTGTGCAGAGCTTCTCCGAAGCGGACCGGGACATTATGACACTTGCCAATCACTGGAACTGCCCCGTGCTATCATCGGACAGTGACTTTTGCATTTTTGACCTGAAAAGTGGGTTCTGCCCTCTGAATAGCTTTCAGTGGCAAAATCTGAACACTGTTAAGGATACACAAGATTACTACATTCCCGCCAGATGCTTTTCCCTCGGCGCATTCTGCCATTACTTCAACAACATGAACAAAGCTCTGTTACCTCTCTTTGCGGTGCTGTGTGGAAATGACCATGTTAATCTGCCTATCATGGAGACATTCGTAAATAAAGTGCGTCCTCCCTTTACGTCTAAGGGGAGGAGATATCACCGGGTTCTGGGACTCCTGAACTGGTTGTCTCATTTTGATGACACCACGGAAGCACTTGATAACGTTCTGAAGTATCTCCCCAAAAAGGATCGTGAAAATGTTAAGGAACTTGTCTGCTCTTCCATGGAGGAGTACCAGCAGTCCCGGGCAAAGCTGCACGACTTCTTCCGCTGTGGTACTTACGTCTGTACAGATGCTCTGAATCTGGGTTTACCAGAGTGGGTCCGAGCAGCTTTAGCCAAAGGCCAGCTACCACCCTTCATCAGTGATGCTTTGGTGCTGCGAAGGACCTTTCTTCACACACAGGTAGAAAATATGCAGCGGCCGAATGCCCACAGGGTGTCTCAGCCCATCCGCCAGATCATCTATGGTCTTCTTCTGAATGCCTCATCACACCCAGGAGACACGTCCCAGAAAGCACTGCCTTCTCAGCTTCTGCCTTTCAGTGAAGTGGAAAGGATTAATACAAATATCAAGATATCAACTGTTCATGCAGAGCAGCTGCTCAAGGATCATTCTGACTTGAGCAAATTGAATGAGGTGAGTTTGTAAAAATAAAATGCTGAGAAGTTTCTTTATAGATTATAAGTTGCCTTCATAGGTACTGTCTCCCTTAAAATAGCACACTGGTTGCCATCTTGCCTTCCTGTTGTATGTGAAAGCTAGAACTCCAATATACTAGGTAATCTCTTAGCTAAGGTCAGTACTAACTCAAACCTAGCACATAGTGCTAAATATGCTACTTCCAGTGTTCTTCAGTAACCTGGCTCCTGTGCACTTTGTTCTATATTAATCTGAACTAGAATAGGGCTATATAGCTTTTAAAAAACAAAAAAGGAAAAATTCTGAACTGTAAAAGAGGTGTGCGCATAGGCACTTGAGATGAGAATAACAGCATCTTAGATTATCTCAGAGTTCAGTTAAGATTAGGGCTGATGAATCATCTAAAGGTTTTGTTTTTAATTACTGTTGACCTCTGTTTAGACTTTGGGGTTGTGGCATCATGGTGACTTGCTTAAATTGACCCCTAAAAGCACAACGTAGCTTATCTTGGTGTTGCTTAAGTCAAGGAAAAAAAATAACGTTCTCATGGATCCCAGTGTTGCTTTTGTTTTTAATAATATGTAAATCTATTAAGAATAGCAGTCAGGCACAGTGGTACACATCTGTAATCCCAGAGGCAGGCAGATCTCTGAGTTCTAGGCTAGCCTGGTCTATAAAGGACAGCCAAGACTACACAGAGAAACCGTGACTCAAACAAACAAACGCTCCAAAACAATGGGTATTGCAACTGATTTTATAAATTAATTTACATTTAATTTGTATGTTTAATTGTGTTATCATGATAAACAGTTTCATATCTCAAGTGCTGAGATTAAAAGTGTGCACCACCACGCCTGACTGGGTTGTTTTGTTTTGTTTTTAGCTCCAACTAAATGTTTACTCTCAAACTCATCGGGTCATTGGTGCCAGCTTACTCAGGGATGAATAAATCACAAATGACTTTCTGCTAGGCAGTTTTCAGTTGTGCCGTTTCATATAGTGCCATGTCTACTATGGTGCACACCACTTGTAACATAAGGACTTATTTCTATTGCACATAGGTGGAATTGCTGGGCCCAATGAGACACTGTGTTCAGCTCTTCCTGAACTGACCCCCTGAGAGTGGACCCCCTAACATCCCCACCAGCAGTAAGACAGTGCTTCTTCTGTACTTGTCAGTGCTTGGTGTTTAGCCCAGGAAGCATTCTGGCTGATCTGTGGGCCGTCACCTTAGCCGTTTGGGTAGGCAATGTACATGTCTCTGATGACTTGCCTATGTTCATTAGTCATTATTTTGCCTATTTTCCTGGGATTTTTACCTACTGATCATTTGTCAATTAACACTGTGGCCAGGGCCTCCTGTTCTGATTTTCACTGTAGTGTATTTTATTAAACAGTTTTAGTGTAGCCCTTTTCATTTAAATTTATATTACTTACGGCTTCCTAGGAAAGTATTAGCTACTCCCAAGATCATGAAAACAATTACCTTTTTTTTTTTTTTTTTTTTACATTACATCTACATTCTGTCCAGAAGGAGCAGGATCCACGTGAAATAGGGATCGAGACTCTTTTCCCCCTAATGGTCCAATGCAATCAATGAGATGTAGCATGCTGATTGTTTCCTGATGAGTGATAACTAAAGTGTTCTCAGCACTTAGTTGTTTTCAAAGTAAGAGGAAATTTTCATATACTTTGTACCACAGTGTATCATCTGGCTTGCCTTTGGCATGAGTTAATCAGTTCTGTATTTAGCTCAATGGTTTTAAGCTCTAATTAGCCCTTAATTCTAAGTGACGCCAGGTGCAAATACACTTCCAGACACAAACGCAGGTTCAAGTGCAGAAGCCTTGGGATCATTCCTGCCTTTAACATGATGTAGGAATAATACTTCAGCTATGTGACAGCTCATGATAGAGACTTTACATACTGGCTCATTTAATTCCCACCCAAACCAAATGGGGTAGTCCCAAATGGGGTAGTCCCAAATGGGGTAGTCCCAAGTGGGCCTGGGAGCAGAACAGATGGGACTGTAAGCAGAGTAGTTTCCTCTTTAAGGCACTAAGGGCTGATGAATTCAAGAAAACGTCTTGTGCACCTCCAACATGGAAGGCTCATTTTACAAATGATCAGACTAGAGAAACTCTCAGAAACTTGCCCAAAGCCACAGTTACTGAGGGCAGAATCTATGGTATCAAATCCCAGAACACTTTGTTCATCTAAGTTGTAACTGGAAGTTAAAATGTGTTTTACTTAAGGTGTGAGTCCTACGTCTACTAGGGGTTGTTGCTATACTATGAAACACTAACTGTAAGATTTATGACAATATTAAATTACTGGAACTGTGTTTAGAGTCACTGTACTATTTAAAGACCTCAGACATGAATAACATAACTATTTTGTCAGTTAGGATGCATTTTGGTTTGGGTTAACATCTCTTTTCATCTGTTTCTTCATCAGTCACTTTACTAACCACTTGTTAAATGCTAAAAATGTAGTCCACTGTCTAACCCTT
Organism: Acomys percivali; assembly: GCA_907169655.1. Lineage (NCBI taxonomy): Eukaryota > Metazoa > Chordata > Mammalia > Rodentia > Muridae > Acomys > Acomys percivali. The sequence continues at coordinate 16,750,683 of OU015755.1, read as the reverse complement.
TGGCAGGGAGGGAATTTCTCTGACTGCATAGAAACACAAGGAGTACAGCTCTTTACCGAAGTGTTTATGAAAAGTATGGCCTAAAGCTACTTTATGATTCATCTGAGTAAAATTCAACAAGCAGCTCAAAGCGCCCATGGTTGTTTACAAGTGCTCATCTAATTGTAAGGGGAAGTGGGCACATGGTGTGCACAAGAACAGTATAGGAAGTCACCGAGACGGTTCTGCCTACCTTGAATATATTTCTAACCCTTAAGCAGCCACATGCAACAGAGGGATTTGTAACTTATTTTGTGGAGGTGACAGTTTGTGCATCTGAGAAAAAGTGGTACCTCATCTACACTAGCAAGTGGGGGCATGGTTCGTGTAGATCTCTGTAAAGTATGTGGGCTCTAGTTAAAATGCAAGTTCTTAGTCTCCCCTCAAAATACTGAATCAAGATTAAGGGGTACAGTCTCAGGACTGAATTTCTAAAACTTCCTGAGGAGTGTATGCACTGAATGTACGCACCACCCTACAGAGAGAGGAGGCAGAGACACAAGAAAAGCTGTTTAGGGGGCATAGAGAGTACATTCCTTCAAAGAACCAAGCATCAGTTATTAACTTCCACAGCTGAATTAAATCTCATCATGCTACTAAAAATACCCTAATTTGCAGACTATTTGACGTTTTCAGCTCCCCCTGGCTAGGCGGCAGACGCTTCTGTTAGAAGCCCTGAAGGTCACGCAGATGGTCCTGGAGCCCATCCCTACTTTTCTGAAGTTGCCCATTGCTGTGACTTGTTACTGGCTGCAGTCCACAGAGGCCAAGGCAAAGCTCCATCATCTGCAGGCCTTACTGCTGGGGATGCTGAGGGGGCCCTTATATGCCATCATCAACAGCCCTGGTAGGTTCTAGAAATCCAGGAATGCTTTGCCAAGTTGTATATAAACTGTACACCCTCAAGAATCTACACAAACAAAAACCAACCCCTATTACAACAAACTTAGAACAAGGTGCCAAAATGTCCTTCACCAGTAAATACTGATAGTTCCATGTGCCGGGAGCTTGGCTGGCTCCAGGTACAGAGCTGGGATGTGGCGTCACCAACTGTGCTCTGTTTCATTCTGCTGCCCCATCACTAACGCAGCAGCAGCAGCAGCACAAGAAACCTACGTGCGCTTTCCCAGAGAAGAAATGTCTCAATATTCCCAGCCATAAGCATTCTTGCTCATACCTGGTTTCTACCTTTCTTTAAGGCTACTAAGTTCCTATTAATATGTAAGTAATGGAAAGAAAAGATTAAAATTTGTCTCTACTAGAGAAATAACCTGGGCAACTTTTGTGCACTTAAATATTTGGTAAAGTAAAGGAAGCATTGGAATATTTTAGTTTTTAAATGCAACTTTCTCCTTAGAACACTATGAATACCATAAAGCTGTCACTATATAACAGGTCTAACAGGGTATCTGTTAGCCACAGCTACGTGTGGCTATTTAAAGTTAAGTTCACATAGAAACCTGAGCCTTTTGCGGCAGCCACATTTCAAGCACTTGCCACCCTAGTGTGGACATGTGATACTGTGTACAGGCACAAAACATTCTCATCGTGGCAAGCGTTCTGTAGATAATCCTACCTGGTGTATTCTATGAGTTTAAGAATGCAACAGCGTGGACTCAAAACCTTCCAAATATTCAGGCTCGTCTGATAGTAGCCATCAGAAGGACCATTGGCATATGACAACCAACAGAAAACGAATCAGGCCCGTGGCTTTCAGAACAGTTTGAAGCTGTTTACAGAAATCCCCATAGCACGAGCCACTTAAGGTTTTGTGTGAGTCCTATAGAAGGGGCATGTCTATTTGTTTTCTTTTAGGGAATGTGGACCCCGCACCCTGGCAGGCTCAGTGCCTTGCTTCCCGCTAACTGTGAAAGGTGGGCCTCCTTTTTATTCCTTTAAGTTGGTCCCAGTTTTATTTTATGCACCTCTGCTCAAACAAACCCGCAGAAGCTGCATCTCCTCAGGTCGTTGCTTCTTGCCCCTTCTCTGATGGAAAGAAACAATGCATTTGTCAAATTATTCGTACTTTTCATTTTCCTCCTGTAAAAGAGGCAAAATGTGCTTTGAACCTATGAGCTGTCTTTAAACCAGTGTGCTACCCCATGGGGCTTTGGTGGAAGGAATAAGCAGTAAAGACAGCGAAGAGAATGATGTTTAATGTCATATTTTCATACACACAAATCCTAGAGAATTTCCTTTGAACGTGTTTAAGGCCAGATACCATGCTGCAGGAGAGATTTTATTTCAAGGAAAATCACTAGTTTGGGGTTGAATAATGTAACCAAGAAAAGGGACCTTCCATGTAAATAAGGCATTTATGAAACCAGAAGAGAAAAGTAACTAGTTTTCAAACTAATAGTCTTTGTGGGCTTTGACGTTGGTATGTAGGGAAACCGCAAACTGATGCAGTGTTTTTTTATAAATGCTGCCTTTGGGTTGTTTATCTAGGTAAGGATGATCCACGGGTAGGTGGTGCCAAGATGTTGTATGAAGAATTACAACGGGTGGAGATGCCCATGCGGCCGCGCACAAGACTGGATTTAGACACGGCTCACGTCTTCTGTCAGTGGCAATCCTGTCTCCAGATGGGGTTGTATCTCAACCAGCTGCTGTCCACTCCTCTTCCAGAGCCAGACCTAACTCGGTAAGCACCATGAGAAACTTTAGTTCAGATGGGTGCACACAGAGTTTGAAGAGTTAAACAAGCCGCTTTGAAAACAATGTTACTAGACTCAATCTCAGAATACTATCATAATTGAAGCTTCTGGAAATGGAAAGTATTTCCAGTTCCCATTGTATTTCATTTTCAAAGTCAGTTAGTAGGGTGTAACGAATTACCTCAACTCTTTCGGGTGTTAGAATTACCACTTCATAGGAACTTTCCGCTGCTCTACCCCAGGCACATCTTGTTACTGCGGTAACATGTATATATACCATTCATGTATATGAATGAAGAAGGGTGCTGAGCCTGTTTACCAGAGTTTTTAACTCTGGAGTTTAAGCTGGGTGGGATAGGTGTGGGCCCGAGGAGAAGCGATAGTAATGTTGGGCTTAAGCACCCTGGTAATTGTCCACCCACGAGGTATTAGAAAGAAACTAAGATTCGAGAAGGCAATGGCTAGAAAATGGAATTTGAGGTTATATACATGCTTCCTCTGTATGCCATGCATGCTCTTCAAGGACAGGTTTGCTTGTTGGTACTAGGGAAGCACTCTACCAACTGAGCTATAACCCCAGACCTGCTTTCACTAATGTTATCTCTGGACCTCATATCTGAGCTAACACAAAACCCTCCACCAAGACTAATAAACTGGCTTTTGTTTTGTTTTTTAATTTGATTAATTTGGGTCTCCCTACTGCCACCAAAGGTTTGTTTTATTTGGGCTCATAGTTTGAGGATACAGTCCATCGTGGTGGGGAAGGACAGCACACAGGAGACTGAGGCAGCTGGTCATACTGTATTCACAGTCAGGAAGCAGAAAGAGATGGCTATTTGTGTTTAGCCTCTCTCTTTTTTATTAAATCCGTGACCCTAGTCCATAGGAATGAAGATGCCTACAGTTAGGGTGACTCTTCTGTCCTCACTTACACCTTCCTGGAAACTCCCATGGACACATCTAGAGGTGTTCCATGGTGATTCTAAATCCCATTAAGTTGGCAATTAAGATTAACTATCACACAGTATCATTAAGCTGAGACCTGTAAAAGTTAAGTTTCCTGAATCCGAAATCTACATGATTGCAGCCTTAAGATCCTAATCCAAATCCATCTAAGACTAACACATGTGTCCTTTATATCCTCCTGATGGATGTAAAAAATGTTGGGTCTTACAAAATAAACTGTGTTTCTTGTTCTTCAGTTTTGTTCTTCCTCTGCTCTTTAACTTCTTTAGTCATGTGAGGCACCTGATAACCACAGTGCCAGATGTAACACCAATCTTTTTGTATCTCCTGCTTGCTTGCATTAACGGGCTCCTCTCTGGGTACCACATGCCACAGTTCTCTCCACAACAAGAATAACAGTACCACTCATGTTTTTTTCTAATATACTTTCTATAAGATGATAATTGCAACTCAGCGTAAAGACTTCTCAAATATTGATTTCATACTCATTAAAATAAGGGCTGTACACTCACTGATGGCCAGAGTACACCAGTTTGATCAGCTCTGGTCATGAGTCATTAAATTAGGGGTTCTAGTTAATCTCATTTTATATTTGTGTAGTGGGATTCTTATTCCAAATGAATGACCATACAAATGATGCCATTACAATTTTCTGATATTGTAATAATAAACTGTCTTTTTGGTTTACCAAGACCATTTTATGAAATTCTTTTTAACTACTAAGTTCCAGCAAGTAATGTTAATGGTTACAAAGGAGCAGCAAGCTGAGTGTTTAGATACTTCTGTTGAGAATGTTCATCTTTGTTGCCCCAGTGCACTGAACTGATGCTTTCAAACCATGTTGTCTCCCACTGAACAGGTTGTACAACGGAAGCCTGGTACATGGACTCTGCCAGCAACTGCTAGCATCCACTTCTGCAGAAAGCCTCCTGAGCCTGTGTCCTGAGGCAAAGCAACTTTATGAACATCTGTTCAATGCCACAGGGACATATGCCCCAGCTGAATTATTTTTACCAAAGGCTAAGTCAAACTCAAAAAAAAGGAGGCAGAAGAAAAAGGTTGCCAGCCTAGGAACCACTTCAGACACCAGGCCCTGGTATGACAGAAGCAATAGGTTTGGGCTGTTAATGGTTGAAAGCTTGGAGGAACACGTGGAGAACTCGGAGCTTAAATAAACGGTCTGTAGTACACGAGATTTGCAGTTACAACTTAAATTTTTTCCTTTTTTTTCCCCCCTTGAAACTAATTTTTCTTCAAGACTAACCTATTATGGGATAAAGCTTACAAGAGATCGTCTGAATTCTAAGATATTTTGTACTGTGCTTTTAATACAGCCTGATTTAAGAAATGTCTGCATCATTTGTTTACTTGTATGTGTGTTGGGGATGTGAGAGCCATGGTACTTGTATAGAAATCAGAGAGCAACTTGTGAGAGTTGGCTCTGATTCCACCATGTGGGCTCCAGGGAATAAACTTGGTTTAGAAGTACCTTTACCTTGTGAACCATCTCACTGGCCTAGAAACACCTATATTTATTAAGCATGCTTTCACTCTTCATGGCTCTTTTCATAAAATAGTAATATTTATAACCTTTCAGTTGCAATAGCATAGCCAACTATATAGTCATAAGACTAGTAATAATTTCCCAGGAATCAGGAGGCTGAGGCAGGAAGATTGAAGATTTGAGGCAACCTTGGGCAATATTCTCAGATTTGTTTTAAGAATCCAAAATATTTGAGGCGCTACTCTAAAACTAGTAATGCTAACAGGTTTGTAAAGATGCCGGCTAGTTCCAAAGTTCAGGCAGACAAGAAAAAGCAAATGGGATGAATACATTGTGGCAAGTCTCAAAGTACAGTCTCCTTACACAGCTGAGGTTCCTCCTGCTCTGTCATCCAACCGGTATATTCCATCAGTAGTAATCTTAATGACAGCTGTAAGTTGCCGATGTGAGTCAGCCAATCTCTAGTTCTTAACAGTTGACAATTCTCTACACTAGGTAGACAAACACACTCAGAAAATAAAGTGGGCATCAGCCAGTAAATATATCTTCACATGCCTTCAAATGTTTCCAAAAATAATGGAATGCTATTTGTTCCTCAAATATTCCACCCTAAACACTAACTCCCATTTCAATATTTTAGGAGACCATTGTGCTCCTTAGTGGGGCAGTTTTGGTATCTCCAGACTGTGTTTACTAAAAGGATCAAGAACAGAACAGTTCTGTGCATCCATGTTTGAGGAGAAACATCCTTTGCCCACAAATGGTAGGTATAAAGTGTTCCCGTCTCTGGTTCTTGGACATAATGTACAAATTGTGTCAGCCTAAGTGGCCCATTCCCTGGCTTCTCAACACCACTTTTCAAAACCACTGCCAACCTGGTATATGGTATAGTGCGCGCTCTCTCGCATACACACGCTCGCGCTCTCTCCTCTCTCCCTCCCCCCCCACCTCTCCTCTCTCTCTCATTTTGGCAAATAACTGGCCTAATAGGCACTAAGACGGAAAGTATGGGTTACAGAGTTTACTTGAAATTCATGTGAATAATATCAGTTGGCTTTTTCTTTCATTAAGATGGTTATCACCTGTAGTCTCAGCACTCAGAAGAAAGGTTAACACAGGAAGGTTGTGAGCCAGCTTGAACTATATAGTGAATTTGGTTAGCCTGGGCTACACAGGGATATTTTCTCTAAGTTAAATAAAGTTCCAACTGAACACCATTCTTTTGGCTTTTCTTTTTTTAACTATTGATATCAGAAGGGCAAGTCCCTTGAAATCAACCCTTACAGGAAAGGAAATAGCATCAGTAATGTCCATGTTCTCTCATTCCTTCTGATAATTAAAAACTTCACCTACACAGGTATATCAGAGTGTGTATCAGAGGAGACGCCACAGGCACGCCACAGAGTATCTAGCAAGCTTCTAGTAGACAGTAACGACATAACCTGACTCCCAAGAGCCATATTTGCTTAACCTGCTTGGGGAAAAGCACAGGAAGAAAACAGAACATTTTATCAAGTCTGCCAAGTAAAGAGAGCAGACTTGATTGCTGTGTACTGAGACACAAGTCACCAAGAGGCAACAAGAAATCAGAGTTAGATCAACTAAACACACCTTTGCCCTGGCCCCTTCTTTTCTACTCTCTTCTGTTGTCTTTTGTTTGATTGGCCTTTTAAGATTAAAAAAAAAAAAAAAAAAAAAAATCAGATATAGGTGGCAATGAGAAAAACCTCATATAAACAGGATGTGGTGTGTTCCACACTTCCAAAATCTAGTCATCTGTGTTTTTAGCCAACTTGTGTTCTTTCAGATTCAGTTCTAGCAAATGAAATCTCACCTGAAGCTTTGGACACATCAGTCTTCAATTAGTTCAAATAACAAAAAGAGTTCTGGACAGCTAAGATGAGTAAATCGTGGGGTAAAACTGGAGAAAAAAATCATTTACTGTAATAGAAACATGCTCTGTATTTAGTGGTAGTAAAATTATATTTGATATGTATTTTGTGCAAGTTCTTTTCAGTCACTAAGACCTTGAAAGTTTATTCATCTGTAAATATAATCTCTGGCCTTTTCCAGGCCAGTTAGTCATGAAAAAAAGGACTCAAGTGGGCCTTAGTATTTCAACTTAAATTTCTAATTTAAATTAATTATAATTTTAGGAGACAAAGACCTTTATTACCTAAATGCCTTACCTTTCCCTCCTTTGGGCATAATACAGTCAATGACTATATCTCAGTTGCTCTGCCTATGAAATGAAATTGCTACACTCCAAATAACTGTACAAAGTCAAAATTAATGTGCCTACAAGCGTTTAGTACCCATACAAATAAGCCATGGCTGGCAGTAAAATGTGATCAGTAGCCACTACTGTTACTTCTGGACATGCAAAGGAAGAACAAAGCACGGCACAAAAGGTGAATGTAAAGCAGCAGACAAGGGCCCATGAGACAAGGGTCGTCAGAGCTAAGGGCAGAATCTGCCAAGGCAGCCAAGATCAGAACGGCTGAGAGGAGAAAGCCAAGAGTGAGAATGCTATAGGAAGTTAAGAGTTGTCATGTTGGGGGCTGGAGAGATGGTGCCTGCTCTTCGAAAGGACCCGGGTTCAACTCCCAGCACCCACATGGCAACTCACAACTGTCTGTAACTCCAAGATCTGACACCCTCCCACCAATGCACGTAAATTAAAATTAAATAAAAAATGTTTTTAAAAAAAAGGGTTGTCATGTGAAGTCGTAATAGAAATAATGCTGAAAGATGTAATGTAGATTATGTTAGTAGATGTATTTGCTTTGAAAAGGTGTGGGTACTAGATTGAGGATACAGCTCAGCTGAAAGCCCAGGGATCAGCTCAATTTCCAGAGCCCCGCCCACTTCCCCCCCTTAAAGCTGGCATCCTTGTAATCCTTCTTGCTTGACCTCAAAAGGTAGACATTGCGAAGGAGGAGATAAAATCTAGGGACATGAACATCCCCAAACCTACATTTGTAATGACTACAGGCCTTCTAGCACCCAGACTTATGTTTCCAAGAAACAAATCCAGCCTGGGGAGATGGCTCAGAGGGAAAAGTACCTGGTGCACATGTGTGAAGACCTAAGTTTGGATGCCCACAACCCATGTGAAACCTGGGCATGACTGCACACAGTTGTAACCCTAGTGCTCAGGGCGTAAAGGCAGGTGGATCCTGGGGCTAGCTAGTGAACTCTAGCCCAGTTAGAGAACCTGTCTAAAACAAAAAAGACGGAGCATGACAGAGGAAGACACCTAGTGTCAACCTCTGGCCTCAACGCATGGCAGTCACATACACTATAAAATAACCAAATGCTATTTTAATTTTTTATTAATTTTATGTGTAAGGATGTTATGCCTGCATGTATGTCTGTGACTGGTGTCTTCGGTGGCCCAAAAGAGGGCATTAAATCCCCTAGAACTGGAATTTAAAATGGTTGGTTGTACACTGTCTGGTAAGTGCTTGGAATTGAACCTGGGTCTCCTGGAAGAGCAAAGGACTCTTAATCACTGAGCCATCTCCCCAGCTTGGTTAAGTATTTTAGGTATTTTGAGCAAGCCCTTCTATTCCTATTCCAATTACCCTTTCTATTTGGGCATGAAAATTAATAATATGTAAATGAATATAACTGTTTCAATAAACTAAGAAAGAAAGAAAGAAAGAAAGAAAGAAAGAAAGAAAGAAAGAAAGAGGAATGAAGGAAAGAAGAAATTAAGAAAACATGTTGAATGCAGCTTTGGCCTGCACAGCATCACTCTTAGTAACAGCTCCATGTGAGTGATGCCATACAGAGGATTAAAAGAAATCGCTTAACATTTACAACTACAGCTAATTTGGGGAGGGGGGTGCTTTCCAGACCAATGCCACATGGAAAGATAATTGTGAGATGTAATAGAATCCTACCAACAACTATACAGATGACTACAAGGAGAGATGTAGCAAAGCACACTAATATATAACTTCCTAAGGTTTATCTGTCAGATGGTTTCTCACATCTTCTCTTACATGCATTCTTCTCTACACAATCAGCTATGTAACAGTAACATGTTCCTTATTGCTTCACGGATAATGTTTTATAATCCTTGCACGTCAGCCTCATTCATATTATGGCTGGAAGATGAAGACTTGACAAACAAGAGCTAACTAGTCAAGGCATTTTCTTTTCTTAATGACCAGAAGATGGCACCAAAATGCCACTTCTCGACTAATATGCACTTCTGTATACTTACAACAGGAAATTTTTATAGAAGTAGTTTTTTTCGTATATAGAAGTAGTTTTAAAGCATTTAAAAAACTATTTAAAAATCACATTTTGTCAGAGATCTAATGCCAGAAATAACCCTCAAAGCAAACCTCCAGAACAATTTTCATTTGTTGTAGAGGTTTCGCCCAATTTCTGCTCAGTGATACTGGGAGATACGGTTACTACAAGAAACATTACCAAGAGGAAGAAATGCAACTAATACTTCTAAAATAAATTGAGCATGGTGGTGCATGCTTTTAATCCCAGCACTCAGGAGGCAGAGGCAGGCAGGTGGATCTCTGAGTTCAAGACCAGACTGGTCTACAGCCTGAGTTCCAGGACAGCCAGGGCTTCACAGAGAAACCCTGTCTCGAAAAGCCCCCTATGCCCCAAAAAATAGTATTTTAATTTTGATGAGCCTAACAGCCACAAAGGATATTTGTCAGTGGGCTAGAATTAAGCAAAAGGGTAACAACAAGAAAACCATGACCTGGAACAGTCCTTCTCAACCTGACTTTCACTGCCACCGTGAATGCACTCATGTACTGCACACAGGGATACTGATTGGCTCAGATTAATGGGGAACAACAACAATGAAAAAAACATTTAAGAATGAAAACTAAGACTCAGGTTGTTTTCAATTTTCTCCTCACACTTCATCACACGACTTAGTGTTGATTAAAAATTCTCTTGCCTAACTTCTGCCTATATTTACCAATGAAATGACTGGGACTTAAATATCTAACAGTTTCTAAAATGAATCCTTACATTTCCCCCTCAAATTTATAGCAGTTTCCCCTGGACAGCCTATAAGGTGCTGCAACTGACCCGTCACACGCCACCTCTTCCCCTTTCAAGCCGTCTGGAGCCATCTTAAACTGGCCTCAGCTAGGCTTTAAATACAGGTGAAATCTGCAATTCTCAAAACTAAGGTTAATGAATACTGTCACAGAAATAACAGTGATGCAGCGCGGTGTGAGAGGAGGCCAGAAGGGCGTTGGCTGTTGTGGAATGTCCGGCTTATATGTAAGCGTGTTTTTGTTTTAATCCCACGTGTGGGATATGGGAGCTGCTTCAGTTGGTCCACAGCTGATAGCTGCCTCCTAAAAGGGTACCTGATCTTTGTCAGCTGACAACTACTTCCTGCTGGGGCGTGGTCTTTGTCAGTGGGGATAGAAGCCAGTGGGGCTCTGAAAAAGAAGAAGGCTGCTGGCACTTCGCCCTGCTGCTTCTGATTGCTGCTGACGCTGGGTGACAAGAAGAGATATCCTGAAACAAGGCTCAAAAACTTGCCCCAAGGAACCCAATGGCCCTAAACAGCAGGAAGTAGCTAAGGAACACTAACATCACCACCAGCACCTTTCTCTGTCTGGTGTTGGAACGGATTGGGGTGGAGAGGGAACTCAAAATAAAATAGATTTTTAAAAATACGACAAGTGGCGCCCAGACAGTGGAGAAATGAATATACTGTTTCAGGATATGAGCAAAAGGTTTACTGCGGCAGCTGCTGCTGTTCTCTAGTGTTCGCCCCATTTGTCCATTACAGGGCACACTAAACTATAGTATTCTCCGATCCATAGACACTCATTTATTCACTCATTCATTCTCTCCCCCTCACCTACTAAGAGAATCTAAGTACAAAAACTAAAAAAAGTTACTTCCAGTGATTCAGACCAGCGTTTCCACTTGGTTGCCTTAATGTAAGACTGCATTTGAAAGCTCTGTATCAAAGGAGACTACACGGTCCCTACTGCTGCCTTTTTAATGTATCCATCTGTTTGCTGATTGTTAACTGTCAAACTTCTTGAAGGGTCATGTTCTGTCAAGATGAGCTTTATTGCATTTATTTATTACTTGTACATGGGTATGCATGTTTTCCACAGAAAACATCCTGTGGAAGTCAGTCCTCTCTATCCAACATGCGGGCTCTTGCGCTTGAACTTAGACTGAAAGAATGAGAGCCTAAAAGATTTTTTAAAATTGGCTAAGAGACAGGCAGTTAGCCGGTGGTCCCAGGAAGTAACCGGGGAGTGTATGAGCTACCAAGATACTGTTCCCAAACCGGCCACCACAAATGGCCTATCTAAGAGTCACCAAGTTCTCTGAAGAAACAGACATATAAGGTAGAGAGAGAAAAAAAAAGATTCAAGCTCACAACTGCAACCACAGAGTGTTATCTGATAGCAACTGACACCTTCCTTCCCACCCTCACCCACCCCCCCACCACCCCGAGATGAGATTACTAAGAAACACACTTCCCTGAGCAAATGCTGAAAAAGAACACAGGAAGTTAAACCATTTGAACGTCAGGCCCTCCTTATGTTAACTAGGATCCCCCCTGCTAGGGAGGCACTGGGAGGGAAGAACTTATAAAAAGCCCCCTAGGCCAGGTCAACGACCCCAGGGTCACTTCCCAAGACCTTGGGTTAGGGGTTGGGTGCTGCCCAGCCTGGGATGAATTAAAGACTCCTCTTGTGTTCACAGGCGTTTCCAGTCTTGTGGTTCCTTTTTGGGAATCAATCTGGGTGCACCAAGACCCTTCAGGGCTAGTACCCACTGAGCCTTCTCACCAGCCCACTCAATTTATTAGTTCTTGTAAACCTCAAAGATACTATGAGCTTCTCATTTCAAATGAAGCTGTGTCCCACTAAGGCCTGCTCAGCTTAGGCCACTGTCTCAACAGGTCAAAAGCATTACCTACCAGCATGCCACAGTTCAACTGTTCCATCTCTGGCCCAACTAGTCAGCCCTTCACACCACAAGTGCCGCCTTGGCAACAGGAATTCTGTCAGTTTCCATGTTTCTTCTATTCCCCACTAAGCTCTCTGTGGACAATCTACTGTTCAACTGCAAAGACCTTTGACTAGAACTTCCCCATTGAAGGACTTAGTGATATGCCACTAATCCTAGGACTTTGGGTTTTTGTTTTGGTTTGGTTTGGTTTTTGGCAACTGTCTGCCACAGAGTCATCTCCTTCGCTCATCTTAATATTTTAGACAGTGTATTTCACACTGGCCTCCAAAGTGAGAACCAAAAACTTCCTAGAACAAGATACTATTTATAAACCTAACACTGCCACAATGTTTACAGAAAATTATGTCTGCTAAATCAGCACATTATCCACTACAGCAACTACTCTGACAACTACAAGCCAAAGTCAGAGTCTAACTGAACTCCACAGTCACATCAAATGCCAGCAGAGCTCATCAGGATAACTTGTTGTTCAGCCACAGACCAAGTGGGATTAATATTTACATCCTCCTCATATGTTAGTGTACATACACCACTTGCTATTTAGATTACAGAGCTAAGTCTGAAAAGCCACTTCAAAGATTTTCAAATGCCAAAGTGAACTGTGTATTGTATTTTGATCTTTTTAAATAAATAAAAAGATCACTATTAACATTGACAAAATAGCTTTTAAGTCTTATCATCTGCTTTTCCTGTCCAAGAAGTACTGAAGGGCAAGAATGTCATTGTATTCCTAATACACTCATGTACTAAATAAAATTTAAATGAAAATATAATCAATTCATCTCACTTTCTGGGTGAGTCATTCAAGCCAAACAAACTGCATGAAAATTGCAGGCAACAGAGGCAGAAAGCAGTGTTAATAATGCTAATCAATTCATAAATGGGATAGTTATTGTTGCTACCAATTCATTTCAGTGAGAAAATCTTACGTGTGGACAAAACTTAATTTACTTATGTATTACATCAGAGAGATCCCAAATTAAAGCAATTTCAGAAAGATTACATTGTATCAGATGTATAGTGATATAGATTTATCTGGATCTGTATTACACATTTTTTTTCAAAACTACTAAACTGTTTGTATCTTTCAGCATCTACAGATGTAATAGTAATATTAACGATACTAACTGGGAAGTCATTAATGAACTTATGAAAAAAAATCATTTTATTTTTATAGTTCAAAAACCAAGTGAAAAGATAGGCACATTCATTTCATGAATCATATTCTCAACCTATAATGTAAAACAATTAAGACTGAATATGCACTTAATATGTATTTTCAAGTCTGTAACAGAATGTAAAAACCATTATAAAATTTAGCTATGAGACGTCAGATCTCTTAAGAGTCGATTAGACAATGATTTCATGTCCCCTAGTCAGACAGAACAACGTACACGTGACAGTTCAGCCCGAAAGAGTAAGAACAAAGTGCAGACACTCTGGCTCCTTATGCTCATGCTTCAGCAGGAAAGACTCAAACAACAGAATTCTCCTACCAACAACAGCACATCAATGTTAACAGTCACTATTAATGTTAAACAAGCTTAGGAACAGTTATTTTTTTCTGACAGTTTATGAAATACAAAACTTAACACTCACCTTTACTTTGCCAGACTTTTATAAAAACTTATGGTATTACACAAAGCAAATCCATCAATTTCCCAAGCATACCCAATGAAACAGAAGACAGAGCACAAACAAATCGTAGAAAGGGCAGACTCAGGGTTGTGCTATAGTCTAGGCCACGGCAGCTGCCTAGAAGGTTCAGAGGAGCAAGGCTAGCACAGGATCTTCCGATGTACACCCTGGTTCATATGTTATCTCTCTGAGTTTGGAACTGTTTTATTTTCTAAGTATAATAGTCTATACTCTCTAAGAAATAGGCTTAAAAATACACATATGAAATAGTAATAAAGGTCAATTATTCAGCTGAAGTGTTGATTTATAAGCAAGGAATGACAAGATGATACTGACAAATACAAAGTATATCTGTATTAAACTAAAAAGGTGACAAGGACACGTTAATAAAATCTGTTATAAATTCCAATCCTGCCTTAACTGTTTTAGACTCTATAACTGTGCGTTAAGTACAATTACTCTAAACTGTAATACCAAAGACAGCCATGAACTAATTCTGCTAGACCAAAGACTCACACCTCTATGAAAAACAAAACAAGCATTTACACTAAGAAGAGCAAACATTTACTTCAATTATAGTATATGCTTTTCAGTCACAAAAAGAAAGAAAAGAACAGTGATTAGACAGTGGTTGCATCCTGTGACAAAAAAACAAGAACAAAAAACAACTTGAAATACAAAAATGGTAGCACAAAGTATCAGTCTGCTTACATTGCAGGAAAAAGGAACACAGTAACTGAAACATGGCACTCCTGGCAATTTCTAAACCAAATAGAATGCCTCTGAAATGATTAAATTTATTTATTAGTAAGAAAGCCCCACCACCATAAATAGTACAATATTTAAAAATAAAAAAAAATATTTATATCCATCTAAGACAGATAGTGTATTTGTACATTAGAACTCTTTAAGTGCAGAAGGTGGTTCAGGTTTTGCCTTTTGTATTTTTTATTCAGTAATTGCCTATATGTTTATAAAGTTCCATTCAATTGCAAAAGCCAATTCAAATCAAGAAACTTGTCATCAAAGTTGCATAATTTCATTTGGGACTACCAACAGGTTAAAGGTTCAAATCAAGTCTTCTTATATTAATGTTCATGGAAAGTTAAAAAGTACTTAAATCTTCATTATCCTCTTGAACTTGCCCTTCTAAATGATTCTCAGACTGCAATTCTTAGTTTGCAAATTTAAAAAATGCAATATGCATCATACTTCAAGAAAAGACGATGATGTTGAGCTAGTATTCTTCTGGATCTTTTCCCTGCTTCTTTCAACCTTCTTTATAATTTCAGACACAATGCAGACTGACGAGGTAAGGCCCAAAAGAAACAGCAGATCTGCAAGAGAAAACAAGCTGAGTTTTACAATTCTTTGAAGTAGCTTACATGTTAGAATGCACTGTTTCAGAAGTATTTCATGAGGTAGAGATGATTAGTATAAGTTTAAAATGTTGAAAAAGAAATGTAGGAAAAGCAAGATAAATTCTTGCTGGGCAAGCTGGACTGCCCAAGTTCAGCCCCAGAACCCACAGCGGAAGGATAAAAGCAACTCTGGAAGTTGTCCAGACCTCTGTATGTGTGCTGTGGCACAAGTGCTTGTACACACATACAAACACACACTAATAATAACTAACTTTAAACATGTGTGTGAAAGAAAAATCTTAAGAGAGAGAAGTCAGAACTGGAACCCAAATTCTCTGAAGACCTTCTCTGAATCCTAAGATCACATGACTAACTTTTAATAGCAATGCCAAGGGTTTCCTATCTGACGGATATCAAGGTTTTTGCAAAGCACTATTCAAGTAGTAACAGGACCTCTGATTGAAAGTGCCTTTTTAGTGATTGACAAGTTTTCCACGTTACATTTCCAAGCCTAGAAGACTGTTTTAATAGTATTCACACTATCTCTATCTTATTTATTGCTTTAAAAAACTGGAGCTGACTTTTTAAATTTTATTTTTAAAAAGTGGAGGCAATGTGAATATAGAATTAAAATATTAAAATTAAGCTAGCTCACATTTTAAGGTAATCTTCACTTTATATCAAAACCACTAAACTTATACTAAAAAATATAGGCGACTATAAAACTCACTTTATAAATAAAGAAATTAACTTTTAAAATATGTAAGGATTAAGGATACATTTTCCGAATATTATACTCTTCTACACACTTAATTTTATATATATATACATATATATATATATACATACATATATATATATATAATTTTTTTTTTGAGATAGGGTTTCTCTGTGTAGCGTTGGTTGTCCTGGACTCACTTTGTAGACCAGGCTGGCCTCAAACTCACAGAGATCCACCTGACTCTGACTCTGACTCTGCCTCCCCAAATGCTGGGATTACAGGTGTGCACCACCACACCCAGCTCTAATTTTGAGTGTATTTTATATTGTTGGTTGTTAGTAATGCTGGATCAAACCAGTGTGCTCCTCATCTAGCCCTGTAGCATATAGTTAATGCAAGCCAAATGAAAGAATTATAATTTCTACAGAAACATTCTAAAAGTTAATATCTCCTGGATCAGACTGAGATTTCATGAAATATGAATGTGTTAGTAAGAATAGTGAAATACTGAGTTTATTTTAAAATGATTATGTTTTAAGGACAATTTGATTTTCAATAAGCTTAAATATAGTTCTCTCATTTCATGATGGAAATGTCCACATTCTAAAATAAAATATTATAAACTACAATTAGGGCTGGAGAGATAGCTCAGAGGTTAAGAGCACTGGCTGCTCTTCCAGAGGTCCTGAGTTCAATTCCCAGCAACCACATGGTAGTTCACAACCATCTATAATGTGATCTGATGCCTCTTCTGGCATGCAAGTGTACAAGCAGGCAGAGCACTGTATATATAATAAATAAATAAATCTTTACAATTAATCTACCATAGGTTTTCTAAGTTGCTGTATTTAAAAATCATGAAACATGATTTAATAACATATACAGAGTGCAGAGGGTCAAATAAATGAAAACAAGTTTTCCCCCTGAATATCCTAAAATGAAAATATACAAGACCTTTTGTTATAAGTCCTGTCAGTTATGTTTTTATTTCCTATTTTAAAACAGCTTTCTAACAAACACATTTTTAAAATTAACAACAATTATCAATGGTACATAGACAGCATTTTCTTTACCCAGTATACTTAGGCTCTCCGTCTGAAAAACCTTCTGAAGTGGAGGGAAGTAAATAACAAGTAACTGTCCCATGATGGATCCAAGAACTGCGTAGCAAAACATCTTATTGCTGCAGAGTCCAATCTCAAACACAGACTTCGTCTGTTGGCAAAACAGAGAGTTCCGTTTACTCAGCCTTGCTCACAGAAGTGACATCATGATTATACTTTATTCAATTTCGAATAATCAGTATCACTGAACTCTATCATGCCAACACCACAAAATGCCCTAACTTTATTATTTTTGTAAAATCCATATGGAATAAGAAATTCCAATCCAACTTTTTATTTATCAAGAAAAAGGTTGGGGTGGGGGCAAAGATTGTAGGAGCCAAAAGTGGAGGAGGTCTATAGCAGCATAGCATTTGCAGGGGTGACAAGGCTGCTGCACAAGGCAGAGACGGCACAAATGCACAGACAAGCAGCTGTGTCTGCAGGCACAAGACCTGTACAAGATCTAGCCAGCTAAACCTCAACTGGACAGAAGAGGTCATGACACCCCAACCCTAACTGGGAACTGATGGCTGCTGAGGGAAAGAGAGTAAGTTTCTTCACAGGTATGGCCCTAGGAAAGTAGCCCTGCTCAAGTAAGATGGTCCTACAGCTATGCATATATGGGCAACACTAAGCAGACTGTTTTGTTTCATTTTTTAAAGAGAGCAAATGAAGTGGGGAAGGGGGCTAAAAGAGGATTTGGAGAGGAAAGGAGTGGATGTGACCAAAACCCATTATATGTATATATGAAATTCTCAAACAATAAAAATAATTTAGTAGGCTATATTTATATGTATATGTTTATATATATGTATATAACAATGAATAACTAATAAAAAGAGGCCATCAAGTTGAAAGAAAGTCAGGAATGTGAAGGACTGGAGAAAGGGGACATGAGAAAGTCTGGAGTGAGGAACAGGAAGGGGGAAATGATGTAATTATGCTTTAACTAAAATTCAAAATAATTGCAGGCTGGGAATCTTAATCCCAAGCACTAAGGAGAGAAGTGGAAGTGACAGTACTGCCTATAATCTCAGCGAGCTCCAGCAGCTGTAGACAGGAAGGTCTCAGGGGCTCACTGGCCAGCCAGGTGCAGACAGGAAGGTCTCAGGGGCTCATTGGCCCTCCTCTCTCCCTCCCTCCCTCGCCCCCCCTCTCTCCACTCCCCACCCTTACCCCTACCCCTACCATTACCCCTACCCTGTGGATTAGTATGTAGCCTCAGCTCCTACCCTAACACCATGCCCACCTTCCACCACATTCTGGGTCATAATGATAATGGACTACATCTGAAACTGTAAGTGGGCCCCAAACTGAATGTTTTTAGGAGTTGCCTTGGTCATGGTGTCTCTTCACAACCACAGAACACTGACTAAGACAGTATCCCCAAAATATCAGTAAATTTTATTCATATTTTGTGAAATTTTTTTATCCATTCACTACGGTAGATAACCCCAAACCCTTACCCAACAAATACACTTAATTATGAACATATGGAAAAAGTAAAACTACCTTTCATAAAACAAATACATGTTCTGACTACATGTAGGCCTGCATACCAGAAGAGAGCACCAGATCTCATTATAGATGGTTGTAAACCACCAGGCTGTTGTGGGAATTGAACTTAGGACCTATGGAAGAACAGCCAGTGCTCTTAACCTCTGAGCCATCTCTCCAGCCCCACAAGTACTAGTTTCTAAATTAATAGTCTAAACTAGTGATAAATCACTATACTTGGAAAACTCTGGTATGATAAATGCTTAAGGATACAGTTAGGGACTATCAAAGGGTTTCAAAAGGGTAAAAGACTTCTGGAACAAAAAAGAAACAACAGTACATAATGTGCTTTGAAACTGCAGTGAATGGCCACGCAAAGTAAATTATTTTTCAAGGACACTACACTCTCAGAAAGCGCCCCAGGTTCTGGTGCTAGCACATTATTTTCTATCAAGAAAATGCAAACATCGATTAATGTACAACATAGGAAGAAAAAAAATAAGAATTCTAAACTTTGACACAATGACAGATGTGATGAGGAACAAACTATCCTTATAACAAGCCTTTCTAAAATGAGACTAACAGCTTTATAGCACAGTGATATTTGTCCTATGGTCAGATGTTAGTCTAAATATATTCTGTAAGTATCGAATAATTGAAGATCAGACACCATCTAAGCTCAAACACCCCTTCTTTATTGTTGACCATGGCACATCTTTATAGAAAGATGTATGATGCTGTAATCTGTGGCTACAAAAATAAAAGCTGAAGTATCCATAATCTCTGTCCATTTCCTATGAAAGGCTGTTGTTCTTTAATGGGTGAATTAAGTAAGACATTTTAAGCCTACCTGTGACCTGGAACTTAGTGCATTGAACATGTCAAAAAACACAAAGCAAGTGAAAGTCATTGTTGTATCTCGCGGTGTTATCACGTTGTCACGAAGCTGCCAAGAAGAAAGACAAAATGATCTCTTTTTTTGTTTGTTTGTTTATAGCTGAATAAAATGGACAAACATTGCATGCTTTTAAAATTAAATAGCTTCATTCTAAACATGAAACCTATCTGAACTTTCTACAAACCACCTAGTGAACAAATACACTCTTCATTAAAGTTTAAAAAAAAATCTCATGAGCTATGTTCAGAAATTAAAATACTGGCACTATTTTAACACACCTATGCAAGGACTTAGATTTTCTTATTCTCCCCAAATTTCCATGCACATACTTTACTATATACTTAATGACTTTAAGCTATATTCACTTAATCCATATTTTTCATTCAGAGGGCTCTTCACTTGCCAATCATCTGTACAACACACTGAAATAACTAAGAATCCCAGTACACAGATGCATGGTTAACACTGCAGTTTATCCAGTGAATATACCTCTCTCCAGAAGACAAACAAAGTCCCACAAACAATGATTATTGATGAAACAAGTATTTTAAGTATCAAATTTTTTGTCAAAATGCTGTCCTTCCAGTTTCGGGGAGGTTTCCGAATGACATCTTTATCCACTGGCTCTACTCCAAGGCTTAAAAACAAAGAGAACAAAGTACTTTAAAATGTTGTTTACACTTACTTTTACAACCTAATTAGCTTCAATTACCTAGGAAATGAAATGCTTTCTTTTGAAAACAAAATGTTGAATCATAAAGCAAACACTGGCCCCACTGTGGGCCACGCTGGCAGCTGTCTATAGCTCCAACTACAAGCAGGAAGAAGGAAGCAGGGGACAAAGGGAAGAACAGGAAAGGAAGGAAAGGGAAGGGGAGGGGAGGGCAAGGGAGACAACTAATTTTGTCATTTTCTGAACTCTTACGCTTATGCATTTGGCAAAGTACAGCAGGTAATTGATAGCCAATTTTCAAAAAAAACCCATCTAATTTCATTTACATATAAATTGATTGTTCAAATCCATAACCTACCAAGAAAACAACGTATTTCATACAAGGGTGTCTTTGATTAGGCAGATGTACTGCAATGGCCATGACAGACACCATTCACCTACCACACTACTAAAAAATGAGGCACTGAACTTTTTAAACACATATCTTACCAAGGCTCTTAAACAGAATTCAGATATGAAAGTAAATTTGGAGAGTGTTGATTCAGTATTATGAAAGTGTTTCTTACATACGAGAGACTGAAACTGTTGCTAGACCTTAGAGTCACTAACAACTGCTATGCACTCAGCATGCGTAACCTGTTTTTGAGAGAACAGTAACAAAACCAGTCTTGCCTTGATTTCCCATGTAATCAACGTTTACTGTGTGAGCTATTACATAGCTGAAAATCTTAAGTTACATACTTGTCCATGCCCTGACCCAGAGTAGTACATATGCATTTTCATGTGCACCATAATCATTTGCTGGAAACAGCAAACAGGCTGAAAGAGGCCTTATAAAATGGATATCTACAAGTGCTAAAAGCAGCATTAGGAGTCAGTTGAGTCAGTGACTTGATTCCTTGTACAACTCTAGTTAAGATTGTTTTAAAGTATCCTTCATTCCTTCCATATGTGATGCTTTCTGTGCTGTTCAATAAAAGAGCCCTTTATTGGAGAAAGATACACAGACATACAAGACAGCCTTCAGGCAGGCATAAATTCTCAGATTCACACGTCGCAGTCAGAAAACAGAAGACATGGGGAGAGTCAAGAGGAGAGTTTAAATGCTGGCTCACTCTTGGTTAAATAACAATAACTGGGTGGGAAAAGGGAGTGGCGCTTCTGATTTCTTCCCCTTAGCCAACAGCAATGCATTAGTGGTGACTGAACTTATTACTACTGTGTTCAAACTGACTGCAGGAAATGTCTTCACTACAGTCAGTTCTTAGAATTCAGCTTATGTCCTAAGAACAAGAACTGTGATTGTTCCCTGTTCTGTTCTTACCTAAAAGCTGGCACCTCACACAGTGTAAAGGAACAGCACTACAATGAATAAATGCACAATGAAAAAGAATAAATGATATGCACATATGACAATTCATAAGCAGCATGGTGCTGAAAAGTCCATGATGAAGGTTTGAAATGTATCATTCACAGTTGCCTTGTTTTTCCATCATTCCTGAATAAAGACTTACCTCTGAGCTGGAGGTCCATCCATAATAATATTGATCCACAAAATCTGCATTGCATTGAGAGGGTTAGGAAAGTTCATTAATGTAGCCAATGAGATTAAAGTTAATGCTGCTATACTCCTGTTGAAAAAGAATCATGTAAAAATTAGCACAGTACACTTTATACATTTTACTAGCACTTAAAGTCTCATGTCACTGCAGCTGGGAAGCCAGCTTAGTTGTGCAACACTTGCTGAGTAAGCTTGCAGGACCTCAGTTTAGACCCTCAGGACCCAAGGGAAAAGTTAGGGTTAGTGGTGCACGCCTGTAAACCCCAGCATGTGAAGATAGACAGGTGGGTCCCTGCAGTTTGCCAGTGGTCAGTCTGGCTAATCAGTAAGCTCCAAGTTCAGTGAAAACATGTTATCAAAGATTAAAGGAAGAGATGAATGAGAAAAACATCCAATGCCAGCACATACAGATGTGTACACATTCATTACACACACACACACACACACACACACACACACACGAAAATCATCATGTTCTACATATTTTCAAGTTTCCTATTAATTCAACTGACCTATACTTCATTCATAGGAATATTTTGTTAAGAAGTGAAGAGGCATTTTTGGAAAGTGAGTATGACTCTGCAGCCCAGAGTTGAGCTAATGTACACTGAGCTGGCTCAATAATCTACTCAGTCTCCCCTCCCCAGGTACTGGAATCCAAAGGGAGAGCCACTCTGCCCAGCAAGACAAGAGTAGTTTTAACAAAAGTGTTGTTGTTGTTGTTGTTGTTGTTGTTGTTTTAAATGTTTACACAACAACAGCAAAAGTAGTAAGATCTCCTAATTCTGGTAAAGGCTCACCCTTAAGTAATACAGAGCAGGCTTCTAGAATGCTAGGATTACAAACATGTGCCACCAAGCCCAGATGAGAAGAAGAATTTTTAAACCTACAAAACAATAGTTTCAAAACTATTTAACCACTTTTTGGCTATAGAAAACTATTCAGTCTTTAGAAAAAGATAACCAAGAAGCATTACTGGGATTTGATACATCCTCTGTTAGATTTCAGGAACAATTAAATAAATCTCAAAAGATTATCCAGGTATCCTTTAGTATTCATGGGAATTGGCCACTGAATCTCCTTTAAAATGTCAAGGCCCCAGTCACTTAAACAAAATGGCAAAATAGCTACTACCTATTATTTATACATTTCCTATTACATACTTTAAATCATCCTACATAACTGATATCTAATATACCTAAACAGTATATTAATAGCTGTTAACACTTTTTTTTCTTTTTAGAACACTACTTATAAGCAATCTTCAAGATATATGTCAGAATTTCTAGGCATTCTGTTTGTGATTACTTTTCAAATACTTTCTCTTAAAAACCCATTGGTAAAAGTTCTTACAAACTTACGTGCTCAGTTGGAATCTAACAAAATTTTTAATGTTATTATAAATGCCTTTACCCTCTTCAATTGCAGACCTGAAATTTAAAAATAGAGAAATAAGAAAATATCACATAAAATATGCCTATACATTTTGAAACTAAGTTTCTAACCAAATAATAATAAGTGCTTTTTAAAAAATCTATTGTTAAGTAAGATTAGGAAACATGAAAATATTTTAATTCACCAGAGAACTAAGCTCTATTTAAACTATTTTCATTATACAATATTCAAATTTTCTTTCCTCAAAAAACAAAAACAAACAAGCAAACAAAAAAACCTGATAGGGCTGAAGTGATGGCTCAGTGACTGAGAGGGCATTCTGCTCCTGCAGAAGACCTGAGTTCTGTTCCTAGCACCCATGTCAAGTGGCTCACAACCAGCTCTAACTCTAGCTTGAGAGGGGCTGCCACCTCTGGTCTCCATGGGCACCTGCATCACTATGGACACACATACATGTAATTAAAATAAATCTTTTTTTAAAAACTAAACAAAAAAAAACCACATATTCTCTCTCCACCCAAGACAATATTACACATTTCTGATACTAAAACAATGATATTGTATATCCTTCACAGCTCATTTTTTAAAGTAGGTTAAATTTAACAGGTCAAAAATTAAATGGCCCCAGGCGGTGATGGCACATGCCTTTAATCCCAGCACTTGGGAGACAGAGGCAGGGGGATCTCTGTGAGTCTGAGGCCAGCCTGGTCTACAGAGCAAGTCCAGCACTGCCAGGGATGCATCAAGAAGCCTTGTCTCAAAAACAAAACAATACCAACAAAGCCGTGAAAGAATTATGGAATTTCCTTATTGTTCCTTCATAACTATTAGACTAATATGCTGTGAAGAATTTAAAGATGTGGTTTACAAAAATTTACTTAAGAATTCTCACATTCACCTTGACCAAGGCTAGAAAAAGGTGCATTCTTAAAATAACTGTATCTTCCAGGAGGAGAAAAAAATACTTCTTTCCTTGCAAAAAGCTGGCAAATGTGGAATCCCGCACTCCAGAGTGAATCACTTTAGGCCACACGTGGGTAACAAAGCATGGCAGGACTCAGGGTTAGAATGTACCATTCACGGCAAAGAGTGCAGCTCAGGTCATTCCATGGGCTGTGGAAAGTGAGAGTCACAGAGCTCCGCCCCTGGCATTCCCCTCGAGTCCCAATCAACTGGAACCATGAGCAGCAAAGGCATTCAGAGCTCAGAAGCAGTATCATGAGCTGAGGGCAACAGCAACACTTAATAATATAAGAAAATACACATGAATGTGAACTTAACTCCTAATACTACATACATGTCTCTCATAACTTTAATTATAATAAAGACTGGAGCAAGAGAGTCACTGTTGTAATATCACTCTATGCCCAGAAAACTGTGAAAAATGGCTAGCACTCAGTAAATATTTCTTAAAAGAACAGACTCATCGTTTATTATGTCTGTTCCATTTACATCATTAATTTTCTCTTGAATTACATAAAATAAGTTATCCAAAAAACATAGTTTAATCTGCCCAATACTACCAATTCTTTTCAAGCTGAATTATCTGAAGGTGAGACGCGTGAAGGAGAGAAAATCTAAGGTCTTACATTATGGTTTGGAAATCATCATCCACCAAGATCATGTCTGCAGCCTCTTTGCAAACATCCGTGCCAGTCTGGCCCATTGCAACGCCAATGTCTGCTGCCTTCAGAGCAACTGCGTCATTGACTCCATCTCCTGTCATGGCCACAACTGACCCATTCTTCTGCAGAGACTAAAGAGGGCCAGAAAAGTAGAGCACAGAGAATTATTCTGGTTTTTTAAAGAATCAGATAATGGTATAAGTAAGTATTATCAACCACTTTTCACAAAATTAAGATTAGAAAAAACATAACTTCATTTTTCAATCAACTTCAATGAAATTTACAAAATAGCTGTTACTAGCACTCTCATCCAAGAGAACTGTGTCTGAAATATGACAGTGTACTATACTATGGTTTGTAACTAGGGGATTTTGCTTTCCAGAGAACATCTAACAACTCTGCCTTGAGTTGTAAGATGGCACTGACATCTACTGGGCAGGAGCTAAGTATGACACTAAACATTCTAAAATGCCCAGGACAGCCCTATCTCCCCTAGCTACAAATAACCCACCATAAACTGTAAACAACCTGAAAATTCAGAAGCTCTTAATTATATGATGGCTAGCTACTATACATAAGTAAATCTGCTTATCAACTGTTGGATACAAATTCAGTTGTCCTATACTTCAATCAAATGGTATATAATAAAACTCTAGTCAATGATGCATTAAATTAAGACAGCAGATGAAGCTGAAATAGTCCTAATGCCTGTTGATATGCAAGTGGTATTGGTGTGTCACACACTGCTCACTTATTTGTGGAACATGCCACATAATGAAAAGTTATTTAATGATACACTTCTAAAACATAGCATTATTAACAAACTCATGGCAATAATAAGCCTTTCTTGATACTGTGCACCCTCTTAAAACATCTTTCTTAATTAAATTCACAGTGTCTAACTATCACTTCTCATACTGGGATGATTCAGCTATGGATCCCTGCCAGAATACACATCTACGCTCTGTTTAAAGAGGCTCTACTGGAAAATGATTAATAGCTTCCTTCTATGAGTTCCTATGCCAACTAAACTGTTATCGTTTCTTTGTAAAGCTCTTCAAGAACTGTGTGTTTTGTCTCACAATACTTTTAAGTTTGATATCCCATCAATACTCTTTGTAATGAAGACAAAGTAGCAATATTTTATATAGTAAATTTAAGATAATTTGGTTTTCAGGCACCCACCTTAATAATTTTCATCTTGTGTCTCGGGCTTGCTCTGTAAAATACTGCAACCTGTTAAAACACAGCTACAATAAGAATCCCCAATGTTAACAAGTAGCTGTATTTCTAGATAATAACAATTTTAACAACTTAATTTGGCACAAAGACTGAAATCAATGCCATATATGTGCCAACATCCACCTCATGCAGGAATGAAACCTTTACCAAAGGAAAGGGTATATCATATTCATCAAAAGGAACTGCCTACTTGTATAAAACCTTCCTCTGCAGCTGCCAAGCAAGATTCCAGGACACAGTTTTTGCCTTTAAAACCCCCTTACCCTTCTGTTTCTCCATTCTCCAATGTTTCTCTCACTTAGAGTGCCAATAGGGTCATTATAACAGGCAGATCTGGGCCCAGGGGTCCTGCTCAAACTATGGTACCAGCCAAGGACAATACAGGCAGTAAACTCTGAACCCCTACCCAGATCTAGCCAATGGACAGGACGTTCTCCACAGCTGAGTGGAGAGTGGGGACTGACTTTCACACGAACTCTGGTGCCCCATATTTGACCACATCCCCTGGATGGGGAGGCCTGGCAGCACTCAGAGGAAGGATAGCAGGCTACCAAGAAGAGACTTGATACCCTATGAGCATATACAGGGGGAGGAGGTCCCCCTCAGTCAGTCATAGGGGAGGGGAGTAGGGGGGAAAATGGGAAGGAGGGAGGAATGGGAGGATACAAGGAATGGGATAACAATTGATATATAATATGAATAAATTTTATATATATATATATATCTCCCTACCTTAAATACTTGGTGCTACACATAGGTAGTGAATGCCTGAGTACAGTACAGTCCTAACCAACTGGAATAAAGACTTCCAACTGGCTATAAACTGTGTCTGAGTGGTCATCCCTAGTGGGCTCCCTGTAACATTTAAATGTATTAAAAACAAACAAACAAACACTAAGCCACATATATACGCAAAGCATACTTGTACCAACATATGTAAAAGTCTAATTATTCAGAAATCAATGATGAAGTATATGCTGCACTGAAATGCCATGTGTTTGGCAAAAGCCGTAGAATGTACAATATATTCAAATAAATACTGATGGTGAGTACTAATGTGCTACACTGTGCCTTTGCTCCACATAATTTATTTTCAACACTGGCAAAACACTTCTCTGTAACTATTCTAGGTTACCAAAACTGAAAAGCCTGGTACTATTTGACTGAAGATGCATTCCTTTATAGGCAGGCATACTTATTAATATGCAATAAATATATCTGTTAATTATAAGGTTTTAATATGCTTCTGATTTCATCTCAAAAATAGAAGCAGTCACTTTCAGACCAAGCAGATCAATCACAACCCATACTGACAATGATTACTTGGTCTTTTATATGTGGCATGTATTACCACACAAAGTAAAATGGGTTCTTAAAGCACCCATATAAGTTCATCTTGCTGAGCAAAAACAACAAAATTTGGTAAATGTAAAATTAAGGTCTAAAGAAACTATATCCTATACTAAGAGATGACTAGAAAATAAAGTGTATCTCTACTACTTGCAATTGAAATCAAACTTAGAGATAACAACACACTGATAATCTTTTGAATTTTATTGTATGTTCGTCTATCAAAGGGGAGTAACAGTGATTAAAGACCAAAGTACCACCACTTTGTAAAAAGTAAAAAGTAAAAAGTGAGGCAACAGGAGGACAGGATAATGCAAAGCTACATTACAAAAGAAGAGAATACAGGGAAATATTGGGGATGGGAAAAACAAGAAATTATCCACAAATGGCCTCCATATTCTCAGAAGGGCTCTGCAAGGGCCTTTCACTCTTCCCTGTTAGCACTGTGCTTGGAATCACATTAGTGATCGGCACCCACAGCTGTTTAGACTGACATAAATTGACGAGGTATGATGGGGAAAGGAAGTTAGGAAGAAAACAGAAAAGCTTTAAAGCAGAGGTTAGTGAAGAAAGAGGTTAGGGCGATTAGAATAAGCAGTCAAAGGTCCTCAAAGCTCATAGAAGACTTCCTACTCATGTAGTAGATAAACTGTAGGTGAATTTTAAAAAATGTATAACCTTCAGAAAGTGAAGCAATACACAAACCAGGAGTATGAGGATTCATTAACAGACGAGTAAACAAACGGATATGAAACAGAGAAAACAAAGAGTGAATAAGGGTACCCTGCTCTACCTGTAATGGCAGGACATGTTCTCACAAATGGGAGAATGCTGACAAGCCCCACGTATACTTTACAAGCAGCCAAAACTCATCTTCCACATTCCTCATTATTCTAGGTAAATAAATAAATAAATAAATGCACATGTAGATACTAAAAGATTTGGAATGTATTCCACAGAATTATAAAGATGAAATACTGAAATGGCAAACAGAATTATATGATATTAAGATATAGGAAAACTAGTAGACTGGTAATTTAAAACTCTTAACTATAAAGTAAGAAAAAGGCTCTGCAAATTAATGAGAAACAAAAGCAGGTGAAATAGAACCTGCTGGCTGTCAAAGGTTTACATAACTACAAGACGAAGGGTGGGGGCAAAGTGGAAGGAAGAACAGTCCTGCTCATTAAAAAGTCCATTAATGAGTCTGGCATGGTGACACACTCAGGGAAGCAGATACAGGCGGATCTCTGAGTTCAAGGCTAGCCTGATCTACAAAGAGAGTTCCAGGACAGCAAGGGCTGTTACACAGAGAAATCCTGTCTGGGGTCGGGGGTGGAGTGGGAGAGATCCATTAGTGTTTAAAGCACAGACTCATTTAAAACACATAAAAAACCTATAAGAAGGCCATGCTATTATACAATTCTTCTCTATTTAACTAGGCCAATAAGCTAACTTCAAGGCTTGGACTTGATTTTATTTGTCTCTTTAGAACAGTGCCAGGGTATCTGCCATAATTAACGCACCCACACTCTACTTGGGAAAGAAAGATGACGTCATCTGTCCAGGCTAATGATATAATTCAGAATTTGCTTCTTCCTTCTCTAAATATCTTTTAAGCTTGTTTCCAGAATGATTAGCATTTTGTCAAAGAACCAGGGGGAACTGGAAAAAAAGCAAATCCAAAGCTGGAAGCCCAGGAAAAAGGCTGAACAAAGGTCTAGTGGGGAAATGTTTTAAGTAACTATAGATTTTATAATCACTTAGTAATGCATCCCTAGCCCATACTGCTGGAGAGGCCAATATAGGGTTGATTTCATAAACTATAAGGTAACACAATACACAAGCTCCCATTCAAATATGTTAAGACCCCCCCATCCCCCCATCCCTTAATCTCAAACAAAGAAAATGTATATGCTACCCTGGATGCTCTGAAAGAACATTCATGAATGACTAGGGCTTCATAATGCTCGAATTTCTTGAATTTCAGGTGAGTAAACAGTGCATTTCTGATAGAAGCACCCCACTTCATCTGTATACTCAGAGATAGAGAAAGTGCAGCCAGGTGTCCAAGGACTCAACACTGCTGCACTAAGTACGGAGTGTGAAAATACAAACTGAAATCTTGTCAGAAGACAGTTCAGCAGGAAGTTTTAAGAACCTTCCCCATGCACTGAACCTTGGTCAGATTATTTCAGATGCAGAAATTTGGTCTACAAAAGTAATTCTACCTGCAAGTTGCATGTACAGTAATGTTCAGAACTACAAGTAACACAAGATGAATTTTTAAGTTACAGACTTGGGCTCCAGTAGCAATGCCATCCCACTCTCACTGGCTCTGAGACATCAAACTTTACAATTGCCCAAAATGGAAATAACCAAGATGCCCTTCAAAACCAAGTGTCACAGTCATATATTCAAGTAAAAATCATAGTTAAGCAAGCTACTGAGTCAGAAAAGGGCATGGCAATGCTTAGTCAAAAGAGCCAGCCTGGAAAGGCTATTTATGATGTAATTTCAACCCCATTACACTCTTAAAGTATAAAGAACAAGTAAGGGAAACAGCAAGGATCTCTTAAAGCAACAGGATAGTTCTATATAACACTAATGGTGGGCAAAGTAAACACCCATTTGTCAAAACCCCTAGAAGTAGTAGAGCTGGGGTAGGTATAATTTCCTCACTTATTCTGAAGAATCAAAACTTGTGCTAAAGAGTCCATTAATTGCTAAAAATTTTCTAAGTGGAGTAATCCATCCTCTATAAAGTGACTACAAATATGTGTAATATGTACACTCCTGATTGCTTCATTACTATTAAAATAGTCACAATAAAACTTCATAAACTACATAAAGTAAAAACTAAGTTCACTAAAAAAGTGGTTATATAAACACATCTATACCAGGTGTTTATATACTCATGCACAGTAGACAGCCACACAAAATACAGTATTAAAGGCATATTTTCAAGTAGTATCTCGTTTTCAAAATGATGAAGTTACATGAGTATTAAGCTTGTAAATATATAGAGTACAAACTATGTTTTTGCTAAAATACGTATTTTAAAATTCACACAGGTTAACTTATTATACTAGTGTTATATGGGCACGTAACTTGAGTGTCTCTGTTAGATTATTGATAATTTGAATAGTAACTTGCTGTTTAATTTTTCTACAATAAGTATATGCTATTATTGAAATTTTTTCTAATAAAAGTTATTAAAATATATATTACAAGCACATACACATAGTGTGTGTGTGTGTGTGTGTGTGTGTGTGTGTGTGTGTGTGTGTATACGTTAAGTTAAGATGTTGCTATAATTTAAGGAAATTCTGTATCTTGAAAAGGCAGCTTTTAAGTATAAACCGAAGTAAAAGAAGCAATACATTTTATTATTACTGGAAACATATGGCTAAAACAGCTGGTAGGTCAGGCATAGTAGCACACGCCTTTAATCCCAGCACTCAGGGAGGCAGAGGCAGGAGAATCACTAAGAATTAGAAGCCAGCCTGGTCTACAAAGTGAGTCTAGAACAGCCAAGGCTACACAGAGAAACCCTATGTCAAAAAACAAACAAAAAACAGCTAACCAAATAAATTCCATATAGTACTTACTTTGAAGGACACATGCACACAAATAACAACACGGAAAACATAATGCTGCTCAGCCAGGTTCAATAAGGCCTCCATTAAGCAAACTCAGTGAAAATAACTTCATATAAGGAAATGTGGTTTTAAAGAAGTCACTATGCTATTCAAAACTGGAATGTTTTTTTTTTCTTATAAATAATCTGCTACAAAAGCATTAGAATCAAAGATTAAAAAGCATTCCAATGCCAAACAATCAGCCTTTCAACAGATGGTGCTGGAACAATGAAATACCATGCATAACAAAACAAATTCTGACCACTGCAATATTTATAATTAAAATTCTAAATGAATGCTGGCCAAAATAAAAAGCCCTAAAGCTATAAACCTAAGAGAAAACCCTCTGTAATCCTACTCTGGACAAATCTCTTAAATAAGAAATCACAAGGATGACCCATGAAGTAAAGACTGATAAGCCAGACTTTATCAAATTAAATATTTCTCTGCAGCCACGCCAGAAAAAAGCTGAAAAGGGCTACAATTTTTTTTTTAATCTCAGAATTAAAAAAGAAAGCAACGTAATTTTTAAAACTATTCAGACCAGGTAAATAAAGGCCATAATATGGCAAATAAGTACATTAAAAAAAATTGAAAGTGAAAGGTTTTAAGGGAAATGCCAATGAAAATCACAAGGAAGCCCTCGTACATACCCTGAGAAGGCAGTGAGGGAAATGACCACGCCATGGGCGCTATCACTAAAGAACAACAGGAACAGGCCCACACTGCAAAGAGAAGCTCATGGTAGTGCCACACTGTCACTCAATGTGGAGTATCTTACAAAGTTAAGAACACAGCAGCCATAGGACCCAGAAATTACTCAGGTATTTACATGTGAGGAAAACTGACTTTCACAAAGAAACTGATAAACACAGCTTTACTCACTATCAGCAATCACTGAAACAACCCAGCTGTCCACGGACTGAAGAGATACAGCGCAACCATACACTCAAACACTGCTCAGCAACTGGGGGTGGGCGGGGCACTAAGACACAGCAACACAGTGAAGGGACATCTCCAATGTGTTATGTGTCAAAGACTCAGGAATCGAATTCAAAAGTCTCATACTAAATGGCCTTATTCTAACAGAATTCAATGAAGCCAGGAACAGAAAATGAATCACTGTGCCAAGCTCTGGACCTCAGAGAGCAGCTGAATATGAGAGGTCATGAAAGAATTAAGGGATAGGAAACTGTTCTGTGTCCTGTTTGTGACAATGTTTGTAAGTAATGTAGGAATCTGTCCACACTCAGAACTGTACTCGAGAATAAGTGTGTTTTACCATCTGTAAACAACACCTCGATCTCTTAAAAAAAAAAAAAAAAAAAAAAAAACTCAAGCAAAAATAAAAGCAACTAAAGTGTAAGTAGTGTCAACTAAACTGTCTTCTCTCCGTCTTCTAATTTATACATACAAGCCCTGAGTTACCACAGTCTTTCCTCGGAGGAGATTCGGTTTTTCCCAGAGGTAATGATAACAATGTGGTTTATTTCAAAGAAACGTCACTTCAGAATTTGGAGAAGCAAAATTGGTGAGCATTTCTCATTTGCAAGTGGGCAGCTTTGCTGAGACACCAAGGATGGCTGGGGTCTGGGCGCTCAGTGGCAGCAGCGCAGGCCTACCTTAGGCACTATCTGTGAAAGCTGCTGGATCTCCATAGCATCCACCTCTTCTCCAGACACAGACTGAGAAGTTTTAGAATACAATCCCAGGCGGCTAGCTAAAGTAAAAGGAGAAACAGTATATAACTAACCACATTTCTTTGCTTGAAGAGTTAGTAAAACTAGGATTATTTAGTGTGTTTTTCTTTTTCTTTTTTTTTTTTTAAGATTAAAAACTGTCAAGGGATCATACAACTGGTAAGACAAAGCTGAAATTCATAGCACTCTGAAGTTTTCTGCTTGAGTATTTTGGTTTTGTTTAAAATTAACAGTAAAGAATTGTCCCTAAGTCAGCAAACCCTAAAAACTAAAACTAGACTAATCAATTTCTGCTCAGCAGCTCAATTCTAATAGCAATCAGAATGTGCTAAAGCAAAAACTGGTGGCAGATTGAGTTGCATGCAATCATGTAGATGCATATAAATGAAAGCACAGGTTGAAAAATCATTCTCCCAACATCATGATTCTAGTGACCCTTAAGGCAACTAAATTTAAACATTTTAGCCCAGACCCATCACAAATTAATAAAATCAGAATTAACAAAGCCTAGCAAGTGTTAAATTTAAATTTTACAGGCTCCAAAAAATTGGCACTATGCTTCTCCCCACCTGACATTTCTGAAGGTAACTCTAACTAACTTTCAAACCATGTGATGAGAAACAAGAAGTAGGAAACATGCTATCCTCTTAGTATTTGTGTTCAAGTCTGCTTTGAAAGTTACACTTAAGTTGAAAAGAATATATATCCTCAATTTATTCTTCCTTTCACCTCCCTGAGCTGTGTTCACACCTGTCAGCAAGTGAATTATAAAGCATAAAGTCACTATCCCTCTGAATACACAAATGATTTCATAATGAGTTAGTTTTCAATATTCTTTAATCAAAATTCAGTTTATCTACAATCTTTGATAAGTTTGAGCAAAAGCGAGTAAGTTGCTATATAAACTCAATAGTATACAAACGTTATTTCCTAGCTAATGTTTATAAAACTAGGCACTGCAGTGTTTTATGAAATTTATTGAAACAAAAATGCAGCAGCTCAGCTATACCGATGGCAATTGCAGTCTCCTGTGAGTCTCCAGTGATCATTTTGATGGAGACTCCTGAGGCAATGAGTGTTGTGACAGCTTCTTTGACACCAGTTCTAGGAGGATCAATGATTCCTACCAGGCCAAGGAAGGTCAGCTGTCCCAGTTCCGGACCAGAAGCCAGGGCAAGAACTTAGGAAATAATAAAATACAAAACTGAAAAATACTGGTTGTGAAAGCATTAAATTTAGCTGACCCAAAAAAAAAAAAAAAAATCACATAAGGCATATGTCATCTGTAGTTACTGCGTATTATTTACAATTCAAACTTATCACATACCAACACACTGTAGTTCAATAATTCTGTAGGTTGCTTAAAAATTAAAAGAAATAAAACCAAAGAATATTAAGCAGAGAAGACAAATGAGAAAGAATTAAGAACATTCTTTCATAGCAAACACATACAGCCACCATCCAAAGAAACTACAACATCCTTAGAAAATATCATTCATTATATAGGGGAAAGTCAGATTTCATCAATTAAAACTCAAATTTAAGCAAACAGGCCCCTTTGAAGGTGGTTTCTAATATATCTTCATCTGAGAAGGCTACATTAATTGTACACAGCCTGTATATACACAATTTTATACATGCTAAACACTAAAAAGAAAAGTTCATCTATAAAGTGTTCTTAAGGTCATTAATACCAACAAAGTCTGTTTTCACTGCCTCCAAACACTGACAAGCATCTCCTGCTCATAGTTCTAGCTGTCTAGGAACTCGTATCTATCTATCATTATGTTTAGTTTCCTGTCATCATTGGCAACAAGACTGAAGAGAAAGTCATGCTCATTTTCCAGGTATCACTCAGCTTACTCTGAGAATTCTGTAACTTCTGGTCACTACCATGATAAATCAAAAGGACATATGTAAAAGTAACTTTTATTCTCCTTGCTCAATTATCTCAGAGGCTTACTACCTCCTTCTGCTGGCCTAGGCCTAGTCCTGGAAGCTTCTAGCCTCCATACCATCTAACCTAGGCCTAGCACATTTTCAGCCTCTGAGACTGCTTAATAACCTCACCCTTACTTGTTCTTTCTGAGCTCTGGCCTGGCTGGTTCAACTCAGCTGTTCTAGCTCAAACTCCTCTCCCAGCTGACTTATTTAATCTGGCTTCTCTCTCAGCTCTGAATTGCTCTGCTTGGCCTCAAGTTAACTCAGCAATCTGCTCTAATCTTCTGGCTCACTGCCTTCACCTGAGTTCTCTCTGCAACCCATCTCTCTATTACCATCCTGGTAAAAACTGCCGCCTCCCTCCCTCCCTGTCTCCCCCCCTCCCTCCCCCCCCCCCCCCCCTCTCTCTCCCTCCCCCTCCCTCCCTCTCTCTCTCTCCCCCTCTCCC
>OU015755.1:16689582-16715110 GCA_907169655.1 Acomys percivali | reverse complement strand
AGTATCCACAAAAGCACACTAAACTTAAGTGTCTCAAAGGGAGCTTGCAAAGTCCCAAAAGAGACCAAAGTACAGTACTTATTCTTATTTAAGCAGAAAACATACATAAAGGATTGAAAAGTCAAAGTTGAAGACAAACCACTTCTGTTTAAGTGTGCAGGTATACCCCACAAAGGCTTTCACTCTGAAGGGAAAGAGCTACCTGGCAGTCCCTGGTGCTAGGAGAGGGCAGAAGGCAATACAAGGAGTATCAATGTGCATGCTAGCTAATGGTAAGTAAGATCATTTCTGCGTAGGGTGGCACTAGCCCAGAGATCGTTCTTCTGTATTTAGACACTCTTTAGAACTAATAAAGACCTATTTAGGATACTCTTTAGGGCAAGTTGATTAAGAATGTGTAGACAGAAGTCCTCTGATACAAAACAGTTACTATGGTTTTGAATATGAAATTTCCCATACCCTCATGTGTTTGAATACCTGGTCCCCAGCTGGCAACATTTTGTGAGGCTGAGGAAGCTTCAGGATATGGGACTTACCTGGAGGAAGTGGGTCACTTAAGGATAGAACCTAAGTGTTAGAGCTCACCATCCTGGCCCTCTCTACTGCCCTGATATATAAGGTAACAACCTCCCTCTCCTATTTCTACCACAAGCCACTCCCACCACCATGATGGACAGTACTCTTCAACTATGCATCAAAATCTTCCTCAGTTAAGTTTCTTCCTGTCAGATAGCTGGTCATAACCACCACAGGAAGAACTAAAATATGCTGAAATTTCAAAATGTAGGACCACAAGCATTTTTAAGAAACAAACTTTGTAAGATGAAGCATAACCATACATCAATTAATATTTTAATGTATACACATTAACATTTAACACTTTAACTCCTCCATTATAGTAACAACGAGTAAAGAAAGGATGGACAAAAGACCTAAGAGACAAACACCACAGTATTTCCTAAATTCTATGAAACAAATGTTTTCCTCTAACAATTCTGGTTTACCTCCCAATGCTACACTATTACCTATACACAAAAAAAACTCAGCAATTCTTCAGCCAAACGGCCCAGCAAATAAAGATACTTCCTACAGACCCTGACAACCTGAATTTCATTCCTGGAACTTAACACAGTAGAAGTAGAATTGATTTTCATGTGTTGTCCACTGTGACACTCTCTCTCTCTCTCTCACTCACTCACTCACACACACACACACACACACACAAATCTAAAATAAATCTCTATACTACATGAGAGTACTGTAGATCTATAGAGACCCAAGAGTTCACATCTTGACTTTCCATCGTTTGAGGGCCAGTTCTCCAACTCTTATAAAACACACCACCTCAGAAATCACAACAGTTCTGGCACCTGGAGTAGAGTTGGACAGCTCAGGCATGAAGTAGGGATTCAGCTACAATTAAAAGAAGACCTTTTCTCCCCGAACAGGGACTATGCTGAAACAGCCTTACCTCTGAGTCCTGCTGAGCCCATCCGTGCCTTCTCTTGTTGGTATAAATCCCTCTGCTGCTGGGTAAGGGCCAGAGTCTGTCCTTTGTTGTTGTACGTAGTACAATACTTAATCACCTGTTCATAAGCACCCTTCATAAAACAAATCTCTGGTCTGTCCTAAAAAGAGAATCATACCAAGTTTACATTCAAATTGTATATATATATATATCCTACACAAATCCAAAAAGAGACATCAATCTCTCATGACCCTTAGCACAGTTATTCAAGTCCAATGCTTCGTGTGGTACTTACACTTTAAAAACTATTAACGCATATAGGGGTTTGCTGTATGTTTTATAAAAGCACCTGTCCTACTATACCTTATGCTAGAAGAAACACTTTACTAAGCCTCAGGTTGGGCACTGTGAGATCTGGGACATGGTTCTTCACCATGCAGGAGGGAAATGAAAGTGATCTAGAGTCAGTCCAAGGGTAATGGTTCAGGCTCTTAATTAACAACTATGTTTCTATGTATCTACCTACCTATGATGCTCTTTAATGCTCACAACCACCTTGTGATTAAGAGAACTAAAGGACTTCTTCCCTTTATCATAGTAGAAATAATATTAGTCTAGCACATACAAGGCCCTCAGTTCAATCCCAAGCATGGGAAAAACAAATACAAAATAATCCCCAGTGGCTTCTACTGAACACCTGCAGTCTCTACCAGTCCTTATTCTAGGCCCTTGTCACTAAGACAAACCAATTTACAATCTTTCAGCTGTCTTCTTTGGTTTGTATTCCTGAGTTTTTAATACAGTTATACTGTGTCTCCTTCAGTTAACAATTTACATGCTGTCCACTGCAATGTCAGTTTGATCAGGTGCATCTATGTTCATTCCCCAACCTCTACAATATAAAGCACAAGTCAGAACGTGCACTGATTCCTCCTTACTGAGCCAACAACAACAGTGAGTAAAGTGGCTCTCTAACATGCTGGATCTCTGCACCCCTTAACCCAAAAGTCAGATGTGACTTGTTTCATCCTGTAACTATGTCAAGAACCCTGTCATCTCCACATGGAAACGTAAGAGCCACTTCAGTTTGCTTCATCTACCCATGGCTGTGACAGTGTGTGCTCACTTCCAGCCTCCATCCACCAGGATTATCAGCAAGGGATGAATTCGTGAGAGATTGAGAATGTTTATATAACCATCGTACCTGATCCATCAAGTCATACTTCTCTTTCTATTCAAATTTCGTCATCTGAAAAGTTAATATTTGTTTTTCTTTTTACTTAGCTTCATTTACAACTTCCTGAACTCTCCATGTGGTAATGATCACAGGATAAAAAGAGCAGGTGATCAGCACTTCTCTCCTTTCCCTTCACTCTTCCTCTCCTTCCCCCCTTTCTAACCTGAGACGGCTAAGTATGGGGCTGTTACATTAATGAATCAGGAACTCCCTTAGTCCCATGCCCTTGCTTTAGCCAACAGTCTCCACCCTTGCGCTCCCACACTTCTAGGATCTCCTGTGGAGGCTTTGCTGCACTGACTCCCACGTGCCCAGTGTTGCAGCACAAAGCACCAAAGAGCCCCAATCAGCCCTAAGCCTCCTCTTGTGGTCACCCTCTCACCTTATACGTGGCATTGCCTCCTATTTCAAATGTCTCAAAAAGATTTACAAATGCTCTTTTCACCCCTATAAGTAAGGGTGCATCCTTTCTTGAGTATGGACCACATGTTTATCCCCTTACACCATCCCCATGTAACACAGTTTTGAACAGCTGGGGATTTCTGTTCTGGAAATATTTCTAGCATTATCTGACAAAATTTCATTTCTTTCTTCTTTTTATTTGTTGTGTTTTGTCTGGCTGGTTTGTTTGTTTGTTTGGTTGGTTGGTTGTTTTTGTTTTGTTTTGTGTTTTAAGAGATAGACATCTCTATTTAGCTCTTGGCTGTTCTGGAACTTGATATACACAGACCAAGCTGGCCTTGAACACACAAGAGATCGCATGCCTCTCTGCCCGCATGCTGAGATTAAAGGCATGAGCAGCATGCCTAGCACAATCTTACTTCCTGTCCTCTCTATACTATTCTCACTGTTGCATGTGTCCTCAATCTGCAAAGCTTCATTACCTAATCTCCTCCACTGGCTACTTCTCACTTTATACTCTGCTTCTGACAGAGTCCTTAGTTATCAACTAGCACTTCTACTTAAATATTTTGCCATTACTTCTCATGGTCTTCAGGAATCTCCTGCAGCCTCTGGCACTACCTTTGCTCACTTGCTCTGAGCCTTTGTATGCTACTTCAGTCTGTATCTTTATATTAAACACTTCCCCAGGCACCAGAAAACCTCCCTATTCATTTAGGCTCCCAACTAAAGAACCTAGCAGCTCCCTGGGTACTAGTAACACTAGTCAGCTGGCTGACCTGCTACAAGGGAGCAGAGAAAGCCCAAGAGTAGGAAAGCTTTTGTCCTTGCTACTGAAAAGACCAGGGAGCCCTTCTAGAACTCTCCAATATTCTAAGACAGGATCACCTGTACACAACTCAAAGAGACAGTGAAAATGAGGCCTAGAGGCTTGTTCTTTCTGGTGACTTTCCCTCAGTCAGCTTTTGTCATTAAGCCTGCCAGCACTCCACTCCTATCCTCTACTCAGACCTCCTATAAAGAAATACTAATAGTTTTAAGTAAAGAGGCAGAAAAGGCATTTGGAGAGGAAGGGTTCCTACCGGTTCCTCACTTAAGACTCTCAAGCTTCCCTCTCATTCTTTGCCTGTCTTACACCTGCCTTTAAAAGTACTTATGGCTTTTTATCTTTTATTCTGGAGATTAAGGAAATAAGTATACTGCCATATTCAAAAGACATCTCTAAAAGCAAACTAGGGAGCCGTTCTAGTTATTTTTAAATTAGCAAGTTTGACCAATCTCTCAGGCTGGCCTCCCTTCTAGATCCACTTAGTGTCATTTGTGTGCTTAAGTTGTGCCCATTAATTCCATTGGTTGCTTTCATCTTCCAGGGAGTCTTCTGGTTGGAAAATGAGAAGAATCCCGTAATTAGTGTGGTCTTACTTATTCTATGGATAATACATTCCTTCAGTAAACAGCAATCTGACAAGATAAAATCAGCGGCTTATAATGAATTCTCATTGAGAAGAAAATCATATCAAGAAAACCTGATGTCAAAAGTTGTCAATATCTAAGATCAGGTTATAACCCACTAAAAGCTGTCAGCTCACAACCCAAACTAAACATTTCAATACAAAAAGTCCATAAAGAAGAGTGTCATAATAAAGACACTCTTTACACTGTTGATTGTTATGCTCTTAACCCGTGGTTCTCAACCTTCCTAACACTGCAAACCTTTAATATAGCTCCTCATGCTGTGGTAACCCCTAAAAATAAAATCATTTTCATTGCTTCTTCATAACTGTAATTTTGCAACTGCTATAAATCATAATATAAATATCTAATATGCAGGATATCTAATATGCAACCTCCAAATGGGTCACAAGTCAAAGACTGAGAACCACTGCTCTAAGGCAACAGGACCTAATAGATACAGCAACTTGCGGGATCTAATGGTAGATTAAAAAATAAAGTTGTCACCTAAGCTGAATTGGATGTGCTCTTTTACTGTTTGGAAGTGGGTGTGAGATAGAGCCTCACCCTACAGCCCAGGCTAGCCTGGAACATACTATGCAGCTGACCTCAAACTTGCAGCAATCCTACTTCAGCCTCCCAAATGCTAGAATTCTGTACACAAATTTTTAAAGAGAGCGATACCTGTTGTGTTCGGTGTACACACTTAACAGCCATCCACTTTTGCTCAGAACTAAAAGGGTATTCAGTTTTTCTGATGTAGTCTTGTTGCAGTCCATCAAGTCCCATCTGTAAGACCAAAACAAAAATAAAATTAATTCTAACTAACATGTGTTTGTTTTTACCTTTAACAAGCAATGCAAATCACAACTTAAACATGTTGAGTTAACATAAATGGATCCTCTCCCAAGTATTGGTGAAAGAATAGTAATGTTCTATCTATAGACTGCATTTCCCTGAAGAGCAGCATTTATTTCAACATGAAAGCCTGGCTGCTATATAGACAGAATACTAGATTATATGTATACCAAGCCTTCACATAAACTGTATTAATCTCTCCAGCAGTTCAAATTCTGGAAATAAATAACATAATAATAAATAAACATGTAACCAATAAATATTAAAGATGAACTTTTTTTAATCAAGAAAAGTTTCATATTTAACTCTTCACTTATTAGCAACTGGGATGTTTCTTGTCTGTTGCTATCACCTTTATCCCAAGACTTTAGTACACTATTGTGAAAGTGTTTATCAGATTGAAACATTCCATCTTGCAGAGAAAGTAAACAAACCAAAAGAACTTCAGGAAGTCCCTGAAATTGACCAGACTGACTATGCCCCTCCCTCCAAGACTAAGCAATAAAGACAGCTG
The DNA here is from genome assembly GCA_907169655.1 of Acomys percivali. Taxonomy (NCBI): domain Eukaryota; kingdom Metazoa; phylum Chordata; class Mammalia; order Rodentia; family Muridae; genus Acomys; species Acomys percivali. The sequence continues at coordinate 16,709,179 of OU015755.1, read as the reverse complement.
AGAGCCGCTTTCAGACAAGCTAAACTACAAAGACAACTGAGACCAGTTAGTTGCCAAGAAGAAGCAGAAACCAACTGAGCTACCTAGAACAGTTTTAAATCAGAGTCACTTGGAAAGAACACTCTCCAGCCTGTTTAAGTGGCTCCAGGCTATGCAGGATGCTCCAGATTTCCCAGCTTTTGAGCTCTGCCATGTACACTGGGGCTGGACCTTGGTGATGCAGCTGTCTTTAGGTCACTTCTGCAACAGTAAGTAACTCCAATAGAACTCATTGGTTCACCAAGTCGGACTTTGATAATGTCTATGGTTTGGTCTGTCATGGGTTTCCTATCTCAGTTGAGTATATTGTACATGTGCGCATGTGTGTGTGTGCACATGTGTGTGTATGTGGGCACACATGCACAGGCATGTATGTACCTGTGTGTGTGTGCGCACACACACACACACCGCAAGAGAGGGAAGGAGAGAGAGACTGTTGTGTTTCTCCTAGGTTCTAGGAAGTTTTGTAATACAATACTCATCACTCTATAAATCATAACTACTAATGTCATACAGTGGTTGGTTCTCACTCCCACTTCTTTGATTCCTTTGTCTCTTATTCCAAATATTCAAATGTATTTTAGAACTATTAAAAAGTCCACGCTATTTTCTTCAGAAATATGTTCAGATTCTCTTGGCATTCATATACCCACCAACTACCATCTATTTAACCATTTCCCTCTTTACCAAACACCTTTCACTCCTTCCACATTAGCCAAAGTTTCAGTCTTGACGCATTTGCTCCATACCTACTTATTCCTTCATGCTTTCATTCTAGCTCCTTCCTAGCTATGCTCACTAAGCCCTTTCTTGTCCTTTAAAGTCAAGCCAGCTTTGAACTTGCTCTGCCTTTTCTTTGTTCCAGGGATGTCAGTATTAATGCCTAAAAGAAGCAGCTAGTAAACTGTTAAACAGAAACACAGGGAATAACTGATATCTGATTTTTTTTATTCTTATAAAAGCTGTACATGTTTTTTACTTATAAGGACAGATGATAGAGGGCTGTACTTTTCTATAGGGAAAGCATATATATTCTAAAACTACTGGGCAGTGGCTTATCTCAGAGTTAGAGTGCTTGTCTGCCATATGGAAGGTCCTGGGTTTAATCTCTATTATATACATTAAAATGAACAAGTGAGTGACTAAGTAAATCCAGTGATCATCTTCTTCTGAATTAAATGCTGAAGTAACTTGCAACTGTATGTGAGATTCCCAGGAATCCTGCTTTATTCAAATTTCAGTGTTTTCTCAAACTACTCTTAAAAGTGGGAAAGGTTGCTTTACTTATGTTACTAACAGGTTTCTCACTGAAACCAATGTAAATTTAGGTTGTGGGCTGGATATGGAGCAATACATCCTCTCCCAAACACAGATTTTAATAGCACTGACTTTGGGAAATAGGTAAAAGGAAGGACATATCTATCGGAAGGGAAAAGCTGATTTCCTATTACTGCATTAAGATTGGTATATGAAGTTACTAGAGAATTTTATCTATTATTAATGTAAAGGTACAAAAGTATATCAGAATATTATCTTTTGCTCACGTGCAAGTATTTAACAGCAACTACACAAACTTAGAAAGCTTTTCAAATTAAAAACATATCCATCATTGGTCACTAGTCCACAGCCTGCAGTGAGGAATAAGTCACACTGAAGTGGTTCTGCTCTGTATATTTAACTGTTCTCCAATGCAGTTAAGACAATAGTCTTGCTGAATATCCAAAAACAGAGTAGTGATGATTCTGAAACGCCTTGCACTCAGCTGGGAGGATAATATCCCACATGCCAAAGATAACAAACACATACCTTCATCGCAAGAGCAATTAAGGCTCCTTCAGTTGGTTTTCCCATCAGTGTGTTGTTCCTAATTACAGCATCATTGCACACACAGCCTGCCTAAAAGAAATGCATTAGAACTATAAACTCATCAGTCTGGCTTGTCATCACTAAGCAAGTTAACTTTTTGGACAATATAATTTTACCTCAACAACTCTGCTAACAGCTGGATTATAGAATCCATGAACAACATCACCATCCACAATTACTTCACCAAACTGATTATAGCCAACTCCGGTAACCTGAGGAACATGAAGTGAGATTAATAACACAAACAGTACTTAGCTTAATGGCAGCCTGCTCTGACAGCACACCACATGGCCGTCCTAAAAATCATGAGAAAAGTGCCACGTATCCCAAGTGGCTAGAATCTAGCTAAACAACTATCACAATGAAAATAATAAAATTTAGAAGAAAAAATAAGAGCAATCATTCATGTTTAACATAAAATGATGGACTCTGAAGAGAAACTAATATCCTGTTTGCCATATATACAAGCATAGGTTATCCAACTACCCTTCTGAAAGAGGAGCACATAACAGCATCACATATCCTTGATCAAACCTAATAACCTAGATTTAACAATCTCACTTTAATAGTCAATAATCAATTCAATAAGACTCAATAATCTCAGTTTAAGGACTACGTAAAGCAGACCTAAACAAACCCAAGTATAACCTTCTGCCAATTTTTCTAATGCTTGTTTTATTTGATGAATTATCTGTACAGTTTAGAATTCTGTGCCCTTCATAACTACTATTAAGAATATTCTAATCAGAGAGTCCACAAAGGCCGGGAGGGCCTAGAACTAGCCTTCCGCCAGCTTCTGAACGAAGTACAGTACAGAGACCGTCAATGTGTAAATTTATATAGGCATTCATTTATTGATTCATTCAAGTGTTTACTATGACATGGGTAGCCCTGGCACGGTTAACGCAGCTCCTGCTCTTAACAACTCACCATCTAAAAGAAAAGAGGAAAGAAATTTTGGGCTGGAATAAAAACTGGAATGCAAAGAAAAAATGCAGCAAATGGTCAGTCAGCATAGGGCCAGTTCTCAGTGTTCAGCAAGGCTTTCTTGAAGGGGGTGGGTAGAATCGAATCCAAAGATAAAGAGGCTATTTTACACAAAGTCACAGGGGAAATTCTACCGCACAGAAAGAACGATGAAGCTAGTATGTTTCCTGTACCATAGACAATGGGAAGGTAGCCAAGGCCGGAGAAGGAAGTAAGAGGCTGCACAGCACCTTAAGAGTCACAGCTGAGAATGCTCAGCACAAAGGAGAACCACTGAATTAACTCAGGGTGATGTGCTCACTGCATCTCTGCAAAAGGCTCTCAAAGTACAGAGGGTGTGGGAACCAAAATAAATACAGAGAAGACCATTGGAAAGGACACCTCAGAAGGCCCGGGGAGATGTGTAGCATGGCCTAGAGAAGCCGGCTACAAACAAGACAAGCAGGTAACTCACCAGGTCCACACTGGCAGACTTGGTGAGGAGCGGATGGAGGGGTGAGTTAAATGCCAAGGGATCCAAGCTTCTAAATTGTCCACACAACGTGAAATGAGTGATAAGAGCACATTTGAAGCAGAGATTTTGGAGATAAAACACTGGAATTGCTAAGCATTTTACACACTAAGTTTACTACTAACATGGAAGTTTGGGGTTATTTTTTAAGGCCATTTTTTAAAACATAAAACTGAATACCTCAGCATGCAGGCCATCTGAAGTAAATATGTGAGTAACAGTCATTTCATTCTTCGTCAGTGTTCCAGTTTTATCTGAACAAATCACGTTACAACAGCCTAAAAATAAATCACTGGGTGTCACCACAAGAATAAGAAAAACAGGGTACCTAAAAAAAGGAACAGAACACCTGGAAACAGCATTCTAGTCCTCTAAATTCACAAGTCATTGGTAATTATAATTTCTTACATTATGTTTGCTTTGTCATAAGGTAAAGGTTCTGAAGTCAGAAACAAATTTTAAATGTTTAATTTTTCTTAGTTCCTAGAAAGCTGCTTCATACTGGTTTTGGCCAATGACATTCAGAATACATTTTCTAGGAAGTTTGAAAGAGTCTAACTTATAAACCCACATAAATTTCTTCAGTTAGGGTATTACAAACAAGATATTGAATTTAAAGCATTTTTGGATAGCTAAACTGTTTGTTTGTTTTTTGAGACAAGGTTTCTCTGTGTAGCCTTGGCTGGCATAGATTTGTTTTGTAGACTAGGCTGGCCTCAAACTCACAGAGATCCGCCCGCCTCGGCCTCCCTGAGTGCTAGGATTAAAGGCGTGGGCCACAATGTCTGGCTCCAAACTGTTTTTAAAAGAAGTTCTGTGATATTTTAAGACTAAAACCCTTCTATCATTATAACTAGGAAGTACTCATTGTTCTTACTATAAACAAAGTCAACCCGAGCAGGAAATTTTGAGCTCTGTAATTATCAACTGTCAAAAACAAAAACAAAGAAGCAAAAACATTTTATTACATTTGCTCCAAGACTTCATTTGTAATATGAAAACCAAAACATGATCTAAGTATTAACATACTCCATAATGTATAAAGATTCTGCTTGAGGAATGAGTTTTTAATTGCTTATTTTGATTACTAAAACCACACCGATCACTGCTTAGGTCCAGCATCACTATGACAATAATAACAGAGAAACTGTAAAGTGCAGTGACTCTCTACCTCAGTGCTCTTCACAACCCTTACCCAGCGTTTCAACAATCGGCAGTTTCTTCACAATAGCCCTTTTCTTCACCATTCTCATAACACCGAGGGCTAGTGTCACTGTGACCACAATAGGCAGACCTTCAGGAATTGCAGCTACAGCCAAACTATAAGCAATAAATACACAGTATGAAAAGTTAAGTTTACTAATGTTGTCACAACAGTAATTCCTACTCCTGCTTCCTAACAATAACGTTCTGTGCTATTTCTGTAGCCACAATTTACTTTCTCATTCTTTTTTAAGAGGCTGATTATAAAGGCTGAAACAAGCAACATTTAGAAATACGTGGCAGACTGAACACCCTGAAGGGTTAAACACACATACTACCTTCTACCTCTCATTTGAGCAAGGTGAAATGAAATCCTTTGCTCTTGGGCTTCCACTAGCCCTTACTAGACCAAGAAAGAGCGTGCATCATGGCTTATAATCCACATCAACAAGCCTGTCCAATCATTCACTCGTAAGTCATTTAAAACAAGTAACATACAGAAGAATAGATTACAAACAGCTTTGCTATAATTCCTTTAATCTTACTCAAAAGCTATTCCTTGTTTTGACAGTCTGTATACCTGAAGTAGGTTACATACTCTAGTACTGCCCAACTGCTATTAATGAAGCATTTCTGAATAAGATTTCTTTTCTAATCACCCTTACAATCAGACTTTCTCCACTTACATATAAGTAGTATAAGTGAACAAAAATGAGCATCATTAAAAATGAAAGGAAGCCATCATATATTGTCTTAGCAAAAAGGAATGGTCTAAATTCTTATTGGATTTTTTGCTACAGAAATAACTGGGAGAAAGGGTCAGTTTCATTTAGTCCTTAAAAACACACCACTCACTCATCACCTCAAGAGTTTATAGCCTTATACTTCAATTACATGGTTAAATTCACCCATTTTAAAGCCCAAAGAATTTCTATCTGGTTTTCTGTATTCTCTTTTGTCTGATAATTGTTTCGCTATCTGTCCATTTTCTTCTTTGCCATTATGGTACAAAACTCCAGAATTCTCACTTTTGTTTAATGAATGTCCCAAAATTAAGTGATTTTTTTTTTTTTTAGAAAAGCCCACCTACAAAGGCCATCTCTAAAATTTCTTTTATATCTTCTTTTATGATAGTGGGATATACTGGTCAAAAAACCCTAAAGGATAATAAGATATTGATAATTTATTACTACATCAATCTTCTACTTCCAGGCAATTCCATCATTCTACTTTTTACATCAGTCATTTTGGTACATACAGAAATAGTTGTTCAATTCTTAAAGTGGTAAAAGCAAAACGTTTCAAAAAACGAGGAACATTAGATCACTAGCAATTCCTTCATGAATCATGTATTAACACATGAGTCCAATGGACCCATAGTTTTTATTCTACTACCTTTCTTTTTAATTTTTAGAATGTTGAAATATCCTGGTGAAATACCTAAATTCCGTGAATGCAGAATTAGTTTTAAAAAGGGGGCAGGGGGAATACTGAAGTTCTCTCATATGCTAACAGTACATCAAATATATTCCCCACTTTATTTCACATGCCTCCCACAACACACACTTTTTAAAACAAGAGTCTGGCGTATGCTCTAGCTCCTTTACGATGTCACAAATACCTTTCCGAGAAGGTATCTCTTTTCTTTCTAATATATTCCTTATAATCTACTCAATTTGTCCTCTGGAAGTAAATACGTGTCCTTTGTTCTGTTTTAATATTTGAACTTTTCCATCCTGGCTGACTACAGAGAAATGCTACTTAGAATCCCTTTCCCTTGCGCTGCCTAGCTGAGTTCTAGCCTTTCTTGATACCCACATACCATCTTTTCCCTTTTTCTTCCCTTCACAAACATCCTGAGCATTTGCTACTTTAACTGATTGAACTAATACTTGAGCAGGTCATCAATTATTTATAATAATTTTCCTGTTGTTAATCATCAATGTCCCACCATCTTACGATGTGATCTGATGTTACCATAGATGAAAAGTGAATAAAATGTTCCCCTTCTTCACCTGACTAACTCTCTAATTCTGCTCCCTAGTAACCTGATAAGAAGTATTGTCCAATTTTGCTGGGTCACACCGTTTATAATAAGGGACCTGCTGATAATCTTTCTCTGAGCTGAGAAAAACATAATTATTTTACAAGAAGACACAGTTACATATTACCTAAGCACAGTGACTCTTTTAAATAATCTGCATCTTGCAAGCACTCTGTGGTAAATGAGGCCAATGTAACCCAGAGGGATGCCTGAACTTGAATCTCCATGCCTGTGTGCCTGAGTGAACAGCTGCATGCTCTGCTGCAGGAGCATTTCTCTGAACCTGCACAGCTATCAGATGTGCTCTGGGAGGGAACAGCTGCATGCTCTGCTGCTGGAGCGCTCTCTGAACTGACCCTGCTATATCAGATGTGCTCTGTGAAGTGCTGAGTTACAGCGCTATTACAACTCGCAGTGGGAAATCACAAATACTGAGGAGTCTGAGGACAACTAAGTAGACTTCTGCTGTAGCTGGCTTGTGTTCCTAGACTCACAATGACAGGGGTTGCAACCTACAGACTTCTCCATCTGGCTTGGTATACGACAAATCCACTCAGTCTCCACAGACCAGGTTGCACTTAAAAAAAAAAACATTTGATTTATTTATTATGTATACAATGTGCTGCCGGCATGTGCGCCTGCCTGCCAGAAGAGGCAGCAGATCTAATTATAGATGGTTGTGAGCCACCATGTGGTTGCTGGGAATTGAACTCAAGACCACTGGAAGAGCAGTCAGTGCCCTTAACCTCTAAGCCATCTATCTCTCCAGGTTGCACTTTATGTTGAGAAGATACTCATATTGTTTCTGGCATGATTTTCTCTTATTTCTTTGTTAGAAATTATATTTCCTGAAATTATTCTTGTTACTTTTATCTCACTATCTTTTGGGAGTTTTGTTTTTCTGTTTTCTCTCTTGAACTTCATGCTGAATTATTAATTTCAGCTATCAAGATCTTACATTTCTAGAAATTCTTTGTTCTTTAATGTTTTTTCTACAATAACCTATCCCTTTTCCATAGATGACAAAAGATACTTGGTGTTTAGAGATTTTCTTTATCTTTGAAGGCTGATTATTCAATTAATACAGTGTGGCTTTCTATTTCATACTATGAACTTTTGAACATTTCCTTTCTAGTTATATACAAAAATATAGTAGTGAGTTAACAGTCCAGTCATGTAGTCTTCTTTTTCTCCACTGACAAATAGATTTCTCTTTTCCCATGACCATTACTTCAACATATGGCTTTTGTGAGGCAAATATTATAACTCTATGTATACTATACACACACAGACACAGGATATGACTTCTGAACTAAGTAGAGACATTATACTCTAATGAACTCCATATAAAGCCAATCCCCATAATGAAGTAAACTCTACAAGAGAAGCAAGAGCCTGCATCTACAAACACATACTAGAACTTACCTTACACTAATAGTAAACATTTCCAGAATGTCTTTTCCTAGTAACCAGCCAACCAACATGATGATACCTACAACAAAATCAAATACTTATAATTACCTACAAAGGATAGATTAACAAGTTCAAGGGTACAAGAAAAGTCTCTTGACAGAGGAGGAAAAGTGTATCAGATCACAACGAAGGCTTTGCAGAAATCACTAAGCAGGAGGAGTACAGTCCCCAGGGGCTGTCCTGAATGGGTACTGCAGAGGCTCTGCTGTTCCCATTGTCTCTCAAAGCACTGGCAGCACTCATAGGATGGCACAGGAAGGAGATCTATAAAACATATAGGTCTTACATTTACTATCAACTTTGCAAACTTAACACTAATTTTACTTTACATATATCAATATGCAGACATCACACAACAAGTTTGCACTTCACATAAAGGTATATTTAGAACTACCTTAAAGAGACTGAGATTTCTTACTAAAATCCTCTTCAATTTATCAAATTCACTAAAAGCTCCTGTAAATAACAGTAACTGAATAAAAAGTACATCAGCTAAAAGCAAAAGCATTATCTTCCTACCTCCCAAGAAGACAAATGATCACTAAACAGATATAAAGAAAACAGGTATTTTAGGGGTTATTTCACTGAAACTACACGAGGAAAAGATTGCCTTAAAGTGCATTACTGACTTTAAAACACTGAGAACTATAATAAGAACAATGGGAGAATCAGGGGAAATCTACAGTAAAATTCTAAATTAATAAATTAATATATGTACTTTATATGATAAAGATATCATTCCAAAACATTAAATGATGAATTATAAAATTGACATTACTGGGATAACTGACTTTCAGTAAGAAAGTTACAACCCTAACTTAAGATATAATTTTAAGAATAAGTATTTTGTTTAAATTTAAATTATTAACTGATATAAAAACAAAAGGTGCTTTTACACAATCCCAAGCAAAGCTGACACCATCTATATACCACTCAATATGCTATACCACTTTCTTCTTAAACAGTTAAGATTTCATTTTGATACTTTCTATTTGTTCTCTGAGAATTTCATACAGGTATACACTGTAGTTTTATCCTATCTACCCTTCCTCTCTCCAGCTCCTCTTGGATACATATTCCCACACAAACTTCAAGTCTTCGTTTCTTTCATTATAAAACTGATACTACTGGGATAATTAACTTTTAGTAAAGTTTCATAATCCACTGAGCCCAATTAGTGCTGCTCTTGTGTACATGGTGTAGGGCCATCCATTTGAGCATGGATAACCTCCCAGGGGCCACACGCTTGATCAAAACTGACTCTACTCAGCAGCCATGCTTGCCAATAGCTCTTCAGTTAGGAGTGCAGCATCATGAGCCCCTTCCCCTAGCCACACTAGAATGCTGACGGGCTTGATCTTGTAGACGTCTCATTCAGGCAACTACAGCTGCTATGAATGAATGACTACCACGGCCCTGTCGCCTTCTGAAGACACTATTTCTGATCTTACAGCCTCTCTGCCACTTGTCTACAATACTCCTAACCTTAGTGGCAGTGTGCTATAGATGTCTTGTTTAGGGCTGAGCACTCTAGTCACTTATTCTGCACTTTGACCAGTTGAGTCTCTCCCTCAACCACTGTCTCAAGCAGCTTCTCATTTGGAGATGAGAGCTGCACTCATCTAAGGGTGTAAGAATATGTATTCAAATGATACTATATCCATTTACCAAAATAATAGGTTCTCCTCTGAGTACCTTGCTGCGAAGCAGATAATCTTTAAAAGAGGGTAAAAGTAGGCCAGGCATAGTGTCACAGTCCTGCAATCCTAACCTTTGAGAAGTATAGGAAGACCTGGAATTCAAGGTCATCTTTGACCACAAAGTAAATTTGAAACTATCATGGTCTACATGTTACCTTAGTAGTAGAATAGAGCATTAAAATTTAAACTTATATGGTGGCTGGAAGTGTAGTTCTAAAGTAAGCATTTGACTAGCATTTGTGAGACCCTAGGTTCAATCATCAGCACAAAAAACAAAGCAAAGCAAAAATTTAAACAAAAAGAATTAAGAATATTTCTTTTTTTTTTTTAAGAATATTTCTATGGCTAGATTCTTAGACATTTTTATAAATGTGAAGATGGACAATACCTACAATGATCCAAACTTAAAATTACTTGGACATCTATGACCTCAAAATTTTTACTTCTAAAAATGTATTCCAATAAAATGAACAATAGTTACAATATGCTATTAATATCTGTACTGAAAGAATAACATCCATGAATTAGAAACAATCAGAAAATCTAAGTAGACAGAATAGTACACTATCTTTAAATTTGCTTTACATCATCATCTACTTAATGACAAGACGTTTACGATAGAATATCTGAAACAGAAAGAAAGAAGGCAGACAAGCAGACAGGCAGGCAAGAAGGAAGGAAGGAAGGAAGGAAGGAAGGAAGGAAGGAAGGAAGGAAGGAAGGAAGGAAGGGAGAAAGGACGGGAGGGAGGGACGAGGGGAGAAAAAGGAAGGGACAAGAAGAAGCGCCATCAACACTATCAGAGCTAGGAAGACAAATATTAAAATGTTTAGGGAAATGCTCACTGACCGTATACAGGAATTACACAATTCTGGTTTTATGTTTCCAGAGTTGGTTTTATAATTTAAAAAAAAAACAATACCAAGTGAAAAGGAAACATGTGAACAAAATCACTCTACCCTTCACACTCAAAAAAGAAAACCCAAGAAGGCAATGAAATGGGAACCCAGTGGGTAAGGGAGCTTGTCATCATGTGAGACAGCACGAGTTCAATAATTAGAAGGCACATGGTGATGGAAAGAACTGACTTCCCGAGTTGTCCTCTGGCCTCCCAACATGTGCACGTGTATGTGCAAAATAAGTAAGTATGTAAAAAACAGAAAAAAGAGAAGTCAAGTAAGAAATGTGCACATACTCACTCTCCTCTTACCTATTATACCAAAGGAGTAGAAGGACAGCTGTTTGCCTAAGAGGTCCATGCTCTTCTGCAGAGGGGTTTTTGGTGCCTTTACAAATTGGAGAAGGTTGTCACAGTAAGTTAAATTTAATATATTTTCCAGGTGCCGGAAACTCTGTGAGGTACCTAAGGGTACATTCTTGAGTCCAGCATGTAAGTCTTCTAGAGGTTAACACTCTCACCGTCTGAAGAAACTGAGACCAATGCTCACACAGTGCAGGCCACACAAAGACAGCGAAAGCTTTCCATTTAAAGACCTGCCTTACTTGAAAAGGCTTCTTGATACACTTCCCACCATGCTGAAAATCTCTCCTCCTCTCCTCCCAGCTTCTCCAGGTTGTCCTTACTATCAGCTGTTCCTGCCATTTCTAATTTTCTTCTCTGTAGCCACAGACATGCTAGTAACCCAGGTTTATGTTTTATCCTGTGGCTCCCTGATCTGCTAACCTTCTTCAGTGAGCTTTCACTGCCAAGCTTCTTGTTACACATTACATCACAAACTGGAGTCTTGCTCAGTTAGCTAAGAAATCTGGAAGAACATAGCATTTACAAAATGCAACTTTCACACACACACACACACACACACACACACACACACACACACACACACAGAGCTGTGTTAAAATTCTGAGTAGAAGATATGATCTGAGTTAAAAGCACATCAACAAGAATCCTCAGTGGCAGAACAGGTGCTGAGTACATGCTACATATTAGGTTAAATACCAACATAATAACAGAACTATTTTCTGTAAGAAATAACGCCTAACCAAATGTTGGCTATAAATCTTTCTAACATAAACAATGAGTAAAAAAATACTCTTTTAGAATAATCACAATGTAAACTCAGGCCCTTCCAATCTTAGGACTTCCTAGTGTGTTTGTATGCAAAGATAATGAGCAATATCCTGAAGAAAATAGTTTTGAACAGCATATCCAACAATCTATAAATACTGACTTATCCACGTAAGACAGATTTGAAACAAACCACTGACATAGTGAGCACTCACTTCTTCTGCTTGCATCATCTTAAAGACCTCTCCAAATTCTGAATTTTCTCCTGTTCCAATGACAATACCCTAAGGGGAAAAACGGAAATTCATTTCTATTCAGATAGAATTACTGCTAATTAAATAAAGAAGAAAGGGAAGGGGATGGGGGGGAAAGAGGTGGCGAACAAATATCTCTCATTTTCTTTCTTCAGTCTTACCTCCAGACCTGATTGATACATATATATATATTCCTGAATTCTTTGTAAATTTACATGATTAAGCTACTCTTACTAATACCTACTTATTTAGAATATAGACCTTGGAAACAAATTGACCCAAATCTCGGGCCCATATTTTAAATTTCAAGTGTCTTACACTAATAAACATTTAATGCTGCTTCTAGTAGTCCCCCATTCCACTCCTGCTCTTATGAATGAATGGTGACTTTTATGTTGGTAAAAATATTAGAAACCAGGAAACAAAATGGCTGAAATGCATCATTAGGTTAATATATATATATATATATAGTCAGAACATTATATCAAGTACTATATTAAAAATAAAAATAACCAAAAGAACAGAATAAATTAAAATAAGAAAGAAAAAGAATGAATGAATGAATGAATAAATGAATAGGTGGTGTAGCTCAGCAAATAAGGGCTCTTGCTGCCAAGGCTGATGGCCTGCATTTGAATCCCTGCAGCTACACAGTGGTAGAGACAAGTAACTTCATAAAGTTGTCCCAACCTCCAAGCACACGCCATAGGGCCCAAGTGTCCACACATATACATACACACACAGAGATATCTTTTAAGTGTTTTTAAAGGAATAATAAAGAAACTGCTGTTTTCAAGAGAAATATTATCATCACCTTTGCTTTGCCACATCTAACCAGAGTCCCCATGAAGGCAATATTACTTCTTGATGCAAGATCTCCATTAGTAGCAGCTGGCTGAGGAGCTGTCACCTTAGAACAAGGAGTTGTCTCTCCTGTCAAGCTGGACTCATCAATGGAAAGATCCACAGCCTTGGAAAACAAATGTTGCATAAATTTAATTTACAGTCCATTTCACACTGCAGGAGTTCATGACCGTCCAATATTCACATCCCAGCCACTAGCCACTTCTTGTTTTATATCCATTACCTTAGGAGACCAGATCAGTATAACCATGTATGTTAAATGAAGTCAACAAAGTCTGACACACAAAACAAAGAATGCTTACCCTAAAAAAAGGTTAGCATAAAATTCAAAATACAACTAAACAGCTGTCACTGCAGCTAACCGCTATAGCTAAGAGCCCAATTTTCCTAACAAAACATCATTGCTTAGTTTTGTCATGTCTTAAAGTGTTCACCTTTTTAAGCACAGAAAATGACATATAAGGTAAAGAAAATGCCACTTATGTGATCTAGATCTGTTTCTGAAAGCAAAGCCCATAAAAGAGTATTTTCCAAGTGTAGGGAGCAAATGAAGCCCTGGGTGAATGAGTACAGAGAGAGAGAGAGAGAGAGAGAGAGAGAGAGAGAGAGAGAGAGAGAGGGGGGGGGGAGGGAGGGAGGGAGGGAGGGAGGGAGGGAGGGAGGGAGAGAGGGAGTGTATGTGTGTGTTTTAGTTACTGACACAAGCCCAGACACAAGCCTCAGCAAAGCCTCTTACTTCCCCTTCACCCTGGAAGGATCTGAATGTAAGCCAGAAACCACATATCAAGTCAGGCATGGTGGCATGGGTTTGTAGTGCCAGGGCTAGGAAGTGCAGACAGGACCCTAGGGCCCGCTGGCCAGCAACCATACACTACTCTGAGCTCAGGATCCAGTGCGATGCCTTGTCTCACAAAACAAAGTGGACAGCACCTGAATAAGACCCAAGCTGGTCTTGTGCCTCCAAAGGCACCCACACAGGCACCCACACATACACATACACAAATATTTAAGGACATTTGAAGTTATGTTACCCCTTAGTAAATGCTATAAATTGCTGATATTCTGACTCAAGTCCTTAAACAAGAAAAAGATGCCTGCAATTTGGATAAGTAGAATTTTTAAAACATGCCTACTACCTGCAATCATCCAGAGATTATTATACCATCCCACAAAAACATAGTTAAGAAACATGGCCTTGGGGACTGGAGAGATTGTTTAGCAGTTAGGAGCACTGGTTGTTCTTCCAAAGGAACCAGGTTTGATCCTCAGTAAAGAAGGGTTTCTCTGTATAGCCTTGGCTGTCCTGGAACTCTGTAGACCAGGCTGGCCTCAAACTCACAGAGCTCCATCTGCCTCTGCCTCCTGAGTATTGGAATTAAAGGCTTGCCCAGCTGTTATGGCTATTCTTGGTTGTCAACTTCACTACACTGGAGCACTTCCTCCATGAAAATGACAACGCTTTGACCTTACTGGAGCACTTATTCTGGCTACAAATCTGTCTTTCCTGCACATAATGCATCTGCCAAAACCACCATAGATAGAGAGAATGCCTTATCCACCACAATACTGAATTCCATTACTGTATTGCTTCTGACCAAGTAACTCACTTCTCAGCCCGAGGAATGAAGGCTCATGATCATGGCATCCACTGGTCTTATTATGCTTCCTACCACCCTTCAAGCACCTGGCCTGACACAAAAGACAGAATGGCCTTTTGGAGACACAATTACATCGCCAACTAGGTGGCGGGGCAAGGGCCTCCAGAAGGCCGGCAGTATGTTTTGAATCAGTGTCCAATATATGGTATGATTTCTCCCCAAGCCAGGATCCAAGGTCCAGAAATCAAGGGGTGAAAAAGAGAAGACGTCTACTCACTATCACCCCTAGTGACTCACTAGGAAACCTTCTGCTTCCTGTTCCCACCAAGGGGCAGTCTGAGCTTCCAGTTCAATGGAATGTTTGCTGTGACTCTTGGTAGGAGCACTCTCCCCTCTGGAACCAAATCTTCTAGGCATAACCACTAAGAATATAACGGGTGTGATAGTTATTCTGGGTTATCAACTTGACAATATCTGGAATTAACTAATACGCAAAGTGCTGGACACACCTGTGAAGAATGTAATTCTTGATTAGAATGTTTTTCTTTTCTAATCCAGGTCTTTGAGGTGAGAAAATCCAACTTTAATCTGGACCACCCCTTCTGCTGGCAGTCCATATAAAGGACATGGAAGAAGGAAGCTTGCTCTCTCACTGCCTGATGGCCCTTGTGCTTACTTGCATGTCCACTGGCATTAGAGCCTCTTCCTTGGAATTCCAGTATATACTGAAGGCCAGTGGAGAATCCAGCCTCACAGACTGAACAACTACTGGATGGATTCTTGGACCTTCCACTGGTAGACAGTCATTGTCGGACTAGCTGGACCACAGCCCGTAAGCCAGTCTAATAAATTTCACATGTAGATGTGTGTGTGTGTGTGTGTGTGTGTGTGTGTGTGTGTGTGTGTGTAGAATATACACATACTCATTCTAAAAGTTCTGTTCCTCTAGAGAACCCTGATTAATAAATATGCATATGCATCACATGCATTGGCTGGTGCTCACAGAGGCCACCAGAGAGAATCGGATCCCCAGAAACTGGAGTTGCTGATAGCTGTGAGTCAATATGTGATTGCTGGGAATCAAACCTAAGTGCTCTTAACCACTAAGCCATCTCTCCAGCCAACAATTTAGTTCTTTATGTAAAAATTAAAAAGTATCTCCATCTCACTGGTAAACTTGTTTTTCCCTTTAATAAATAGTGAATATATGCATACTAAAGAATTATTTTAAGGTTCTTTGTGGTTTATTATCTGTTAATGTTTGATTTAAAGACATATTTTATATACCTACATTTGGAGTCACAGAGAAATTTCTCAGACAAAGAAGTCATGAGTGGAGGGATCTAGAAATATATTCCCCCAGACAGCAGCAGGACTGCAGTAACATAAACAGCAAGATGCTTCAAGTGTAAGTGGATTGAATTTACTATGTGCATATCCATAAAATAGAAAAATATGTGGCAATAAAAAGTAATAGATGAAGTACCTGAAAACATGTTAAGTGAAACAGACAAAAAAACAGAAGAAAAATAAAACTATGTATTACATGACTATTTAAATTAAGAAATGTGTAGAATAGCAAACATACTTTAGTGTCAAAAAATCAGTAGCTGTCAGAAGTAAGAACACAGTGAATGCTAAAAGACAAGAGTTTTCTCTAGAGAGTTATGAAACTGTACTAGACTGTGGAAATGGTCACATAGCTCTGAATAGACTAAAATCCACTAAATGTTACACTTCAACTGTGCATATCACATGTGAATTATATCTCTACAAACACTACAGCCCAGTGTGGTAGCTTCAAGCCTATAACACATCGAGGAAGGAGGGGGACAAGTTGACCTACATTTTAGGAGCCAGACTGATGAACATTTAAAAAACCTATACTCTTTAAAGATCTATATCCAAAAGAACCTGTCTCAAAAATATAAACACTGGATTTTTAGTGAATCTGCAATGAGGTGTTGAAGCAGCACGTCTGGCAGGAGGTGGTTGCATGCACAGAACCTTGAGCCACCCGACCGTGACCCCAGTGACCTCTGTGCATCGCTAGGGGAGGTAGAAAACTGTTTCCCCTCGGAGAAAGTAAGACTCAGTAAAAAACATACTTCCATTTCTTACTTTGTTCTTTTCTAAGATTGCAATATGATACTCATGTGATGCTGGGCAGTGTAGTAAGCCAGAGCTCTGAGTCAGACGCAGTCCTGTGAGTGAGCACTGTGTGTCCTAAGCCTCAAGAGATTAGGTACATGCAATTACTTTTGAGTGTCCCCAAGGGGTAACACTTCACACTGATCTGTGTTCACACATAACTGGATTCACTAATGAACAAAACTCCATCATTTCTTTCTGTTTGCTACAGTACCTAACTCAGATGTTCATAAATGCACACAAATTGACTAAGTAGAAACCTCCAAAGGCTGTAATCTATTAAGGGGAAAGGAAGGAACAAATTTATGCTGGTCACTACTTCAGTCAGAATACTAAACATTTCAAATAAACTATATGTTAGTCATTAAAACTGCAAAACCTTTCATTGATCAATATCCATGTGCCCTCAACTTACTTCAAATAAGCGTAAGTCCGCAGGAACTCTGTCCCCCACAGAGAGGCAAACCGTGTCACCTGGAACCAAGTCTCGGGCAAGTGTATGCTCCAATTTTCCTTCACGCACACTGCGGCATAAAACAGAAATTATCACAGTAAGAAAACAATACTATTTCTCTTTAAAATTACATTTAATTTCAGTGACTCTGTCTTAAGAAAAACACTGTTACTTCCAAAGAGCTAAGTTAAACATAAAAATTAAGAGGCTGGCTAGAAAGATGGCACCGTGGTTAAAAAGCACACATTGCTCAAGTGTCGTTGGTTCCCAAGCACTCACAGCAAATGACTCACAATTGCCTACAATTCCAGCACAAGAGAATCCAACACTTCCTGCCTCCTCAAGAAACTGCACTCACATGTACACACCACACACATTCGTAATTTTAAATAACTTAAAAATTAATCTTTAAAGACAAAATTTTAAAAAGCTAGGCATCATGACAAATTCCTTTAATCCCAGCATTTAGGAGGCAGAGGAAGTTTGAAAATGATCTGGTCTATATAACAAGTTTTCAGGCTAGCCAATGCTACATAGTAAGACCTGTTATTTAAAAAAAAAAAAAAAAAAAAAAAAAGCACAGGTAATGGGGGGTAATGGAGAGAGGGAATCATTGGCAAAGCTGATTAGCTATTCCAACATGAACATTGAGGCTATCTTGAGATGTATTTCATCACACTGCTTTCATTATTTACTTAGTGTTCAGCATTCAATCACTCCTGCACACTAGAAAGTACCTATGGGTGAAGCCTTAAAGCACAAGCGAGCCAAAGTGCACACAGTAGAGGCATCAGCGACATCCCTGCCTGCCTACAGGAAGACAGGAAGCAGAAAGAACGAGAATCCCCAGAAGTTCCCAGGAGCACCAGGATACATGGTGGTCAAGAGACTCTGCCTCAAACATTGTAGAAGGTAAAT
Source organism: Acomys percivali (assembly GCA_907169655.1). Taxonomy (NCBI): domain Eukaryota; kingdom Metazoa; phylum Chordata; class Mammalia; order Rodentia; family Muridae; genus Acomys; species Acomys percivali. Next base: position 16,691,088 of record OU015755.1, on the reverse strand, counting down.
GACAACATCTGAAGTAATTCTCTGACCTTCCCAAGTGCGTCATGGCCCGTGCATGCCAACACTCACACACACACACTTACTCTAAAGCCTGTTGAATAAAGCTGTATCAAAAACATCAATAGTAGGATGTTTACTACACTGATTTTGTCATATTCAACAGTCTTTTCTTTATATTAAAACAAAGCTGGAACAACAATGCTTACAGTGCTAGTCACATTCAACTTCTATTTTTTAAGGTATAGAAATCTCTTTCAAGTGAAAGGATCATACCAATGGCATTCTGGTGGCACAAGTTTACTCAATTCTTCTAGAGACTTTTCTGAACGATATTCCTATTTAAACAAAAAGTAAAATTTAGTATTAACAAAAACACAAAGTAATTCAAATATATAAAGTACTTTTAGAGTAAAATATTAACTTAAATTATTGCTTAAAAGTTTCTCCCAATTCATATCTTGATTTCTTTATCCCTATATTCCTAACCCATAAAAACTTGTCCCTAAATTATAGTAATCAAATAATCATGAAATTTAAATATTCCCCATTACACATAAAAGTCAATAAGCAAATCAAAGATTGTTTAGAAGAAAATGAAAGCCAATTATTACATCCAAAGAGTACAATAAAAGTTAAGATAATTGAGTCTCATTTTTAAGTTAATTTTACATTTGGTGTTTAGTGACCAGGGAAGTCAAAATAATAACTATATGTAATGTTTGCTTTGAGGACCTAAGCCCACACTAACTACACCAGTTTGGTTGGAAACAACATGGCTGAACTCTTCTGACACTCACTTTTCCTGTCACCTGAATCACATTCTGAGAGGCCCTCTGGTGCTGTTCTGCAATCACATGTAACTGACAGCTATGGCTCAAAAACATCCTCCACCTCACTGTGCTACTTAATCTATTCTTCACTGGCAGCTGCTTCATATGGTGCCTGGCCACTCTTGTCTGTGATATGCACACTCATCTTTTGGTCTAAAGTTAAAGCGTGAGGGACAAAAGCAGGACTGAGAGACATGAAGTATCTGTCATGGTAGAACTCGCCAAATCTACTCCTCATCAACTACCTCAAATGACAATGCAAAGCTATGTAGGTTATCTCAGAAGTACATCCATCACCACGAGACAAATGTTAGCAAAATCTAAACTATAAAAAATTATCAGACATTCTTCTAAATACACCAACCATATTGAAGAATTTGGAAGTTTTATACAAAAATTCTGTGTGAGTAGAAAATACTAAGCAAGTGTAGTCTCTAATAAGTAGTCAAACCACAGCTTCCAGTCTTTATCTTTGCAAAGTTACCATAAGAGCTATCACTGATAATATAACAATATGGAATAGCCAGAGGCCTGAAGGGCTGGCAGAAGGAAAATGATTTGAAGAACGGTATCTAATTCATTTTTAAAACAGTTTGTTGCTTTCTTAGACATGTTTGAGGAAAGGGGTCAAATCTGTATGTGTGTATGTGTATATATATATTGTATGTGTGTGTATATA
>OU015755.1:16669307-16689572 GCA_907169655.1 Acomys percivali | reverse complement strand
TAATGCCACATTAAATAAAACTACCACTGAGACATCAGCAACAGACCCCAGCTACATTTAAAATACTAATACACTCCATGTAAAACTCCATATTGACTATGTTAAAACACAAACTCTGTGGGGTTTTGTTTTTTTATTTTTTCTTCAAGATAGGGTTTCTCTGTGTAGTGTTGGCTGTCCTGGACTCACTTTACAGACCAGGCTGGCCTCGAACTCACAGAGATCCACCTGCCTCTGCTTCCCTGAGTGCTGGAATTACAGGCATGTGCCACCACACCTGGCTTCTGTGAGGTATTTTGAGGATAGGAGCTTTTTATTTTCCAAAGAGAGCAAGTTGCTAGTGTTTTTCACACAATGGTAATACCTATATGGAATCTTGCATACATCTGATATATTAGTGAAGATCTAAGAGGGAGTTGCTTGCCATAATGTAGGGTGAGAGGTTTTGAGAGGGTTCCAGTAACCGCTTCAGTACAGATCACATCAGTCACTTGGCAGAAGTGAGTAACTTCCTTAGATGATGCGCAGCCTGGAAGGGCTTATACTACATTTTCCAGCTCCAGCAGCACAAAGGCAACACTGTTATAGGAAGATGACCAACCCCTGACCCTTCTACACTGAACAAGAACACTGGTGGTCTACTAAAGGAGCTCATAAATTTGCAAATAATCGGACTCTGGCTAACTTTCTACACTCAGTTATTACAGAACTAGTAACTTGCTATGTCAGGGACTGCTTTTAGACACCAGGACAGTGACAGAAGTCACCAAAAAAAAATTATGCATGATGTAAGAATAATTACAGTCACTGTCTTAAGAATCAGAGCATAGACCTCAGGACACACAGCACTACATTCTCCCTACACTAGATTATGCCTTCTACTCTTATTAGCCATATTCAAAGTGAGAACTGATGATATATGGAAATTTCTAAAATATACAGAAGTTTCAAACATTTCAATAAGCATAAACAAGTGTATAAAACTAAGTCTATGTTTTATTCTTACACTTGTTACCCTGACACCATGCCTGGTGTATTCTGATCCCTTTCGTCTCTACCCACTCCTTTTTTCCTTTTCCTCTTCTTTATTCAATGGTTTTAACATAAGGACCATGTTAGCCTTAAATTGACAATCCTTCAGCCTCCACCTGAGTGCTGAGAAAGAAATCATGGCACCATCTCCAGATTAGTCAGAACAATCTTTTTAAAAGAGACTTCTTATCATGCTTCATTGGCTATTTGAATGGCTATACATACAGGAAGTATGATCACCTCTTGTGAGGAAATTAAGAACTTTTGAAAGGGGAGTAAGGGATTACCAATAATGAAAAAAATAACTTTAACTATCAAACAAGGCTAATAATGTTAGGACATAACTAAGAGAACTAAGAGAAATCAGCTGAAATAATCTACAATGGTATCTAATAAACTGCCCATTCAACTTCCTACTTATTTTTTGTTTTGTTCAGCTAGACTTAGCCCTAATAGGTACTGGCCCAATTTTATAACTGGAAAAATTCTTTAAGCTTAATAGCAGATTATACTGTTGCAGTTTTTGTTTCCATCTGTTTCAATCACAAAAAGTAGCCTATGTTCATCTCACTACCTAAATCACAGCAGTGCCTTCCTCTCACAAACCCACTCAGAGGGCTATTATCTAAAATAATAAATTATTAAGATACACACTGCCTTTAATCCCAGCACTCGGGAGGCAGAGGCAGAGGGATTGCTATGAGTCCAAGGCCAGCCTGATCTACAAAGAGAGTCCAGGACAGCCAAGGCTACACAGAGAAACCCTGTCTCGAAAAACCAAAAAAAAAAAAAAAAAAAAAAAAAACCCAAACAAACAAACAAAAAAAAAGAGATACACACTGCCACCCAATAATAAGTCCAGATTATTTTACATAAGTCACTTTAATTTGTTTTTAAGTAATCAAGAAATATACCTCTCTTACCTTGGCAAAACAAATTACTCACCTGAACAAAGGCCACGGTGACGACAATAAGTATTGCCTAAAAAACAAAGAGCCTTTTAAATCAGACATTAACAAGAAATAACTTTTAGCCACGCTGTATTTCTCCAGCTGTGCAGTCCCACAAGAATGGAATTTAACACTAAAGCTAGTGAGAGAAGAAATCAATTGCCTGAGGGCCTGAGGGAGAAGAGCATGAGCTCAGACCGCTAACCATCCCCACGACAGTTTCCAAACCTGCTGAATCCACCCAAGCCTTCCCAAAGGAAGGTCCAGCTTTTGTTTATGTGGGTAGCATCTGCTATAGGACACACATTTTAATTATTCCTTTAATTTTAATTCCTACATACTAACTGGTAAAAATAATTTAAAAATCCAATACATGTTAACACAGTTTTTTGTGGGAAAAAAAAACTTAACTGGAGGGAAAAAAAGTGACCATTTTCCCCCCTGTGTTGATTTGTTGAATACATGATAGGCAAAAACACTGCAGAGCTAAACTTCAGTCACATTTTTTCTACAGAAAGCTAGAATCCAATTGGTGTGTTTTTATGCAAAATCAGCATAATATAGGAATTTTTCAATCAACTCAGGAGAAATATCAAGCCTCAGACAAAAAAACATTTTAAAGGGAAGAAATATTTGCCTTTCAAGAGTACAAACCTTTTTATCTAACACACTAAAACTCAATAAACATCACTTAAATTACTATTAGTCAAAACATTTTCACTTACAATGTAAAACTGTATCAATGAACTTTTTATAATCTGTTGCATTAAAATCTATTATCAGCTGGGCACAATGGCACACACACCTTTAATTCCAGCACTTGGGAGACACAGGAGGGCAGGTCTCTGTCAGTTCAAGGCCAGCCTATTCTACAAAGAGAATCCAGGAGCCAGGGCTACTTAGAGAAACCCTGTCTCAAAAAGCCAAAAGTAAATAAATAAATAAAATCTACTATCTACCTATTATTTTTCAATTGAATCCATTGACCTATCTTTTTTCTGCTGAAATTTGATCATCTCAGACACCAATCATTTGGAAAACACTGGTTCATCTAATTATCCAAATGCAAATGCTGACATATTTGCTAAGTGTAAAACTTGCTAAAAATCACTACTAATGTCATCAGGGTTTAAACATTGGGAAGCTAATCTAAAGTTTATGGTAGTACATAAAAATGTATAGTAACTTGAATTATGACTTGAAAACCTATTCTTATCACATTACTCTTTAAAGTAAAAGGCTGGTTCACCTCACAACTGCCCTTCCTTGAGAAAACTACTAAACCTCAATCTATACATGCTTCCCATTCATCACAGACTACTAAAGACATAGACACTCAAGGGCCAGAATTTTATAAAATTTATTTTATTCCTCTACCAAGAACATCCCAGATACATGAGGAAGGGTTTTCTTCACTACGTTGCCCATAATACCCTGGGGCTTGCTATCCCCCTACCTCTACCTCCCAAGCAGCATAGCTAGTAACTGCTGTAACTGTCTAAAAAGAACAACAAAGGGAAAAAGTGGCTATTGATACAGCTTAAAGCCACTTTCAATTGTGCTAAAGCTCTAACTCTTTGAAACATTATGTTTGCCATTAACACAAAGAGTAAGAAAATTTCAGTGTCAAATAAAGTTTTGACATTACAGATTCCCTGAATAATTACTATTAGTCAAAACATTTTCAACTGAAAAGCCACAGAAATTTGTATTTAACTAGAAAATTATACAACATTTCTTATCTGTGAGACTGACTGCACAAGCCTTAATCACAGCTATCTGGGAAGCTAACATAACAGCACAGTTGAGCCCAGGAGAGAAAGACCAGCCTGCATAACAGAATTAAGACCTCCATCTCAAACCAGAACAAAAGAAAATCCTACAACTAAAGGTGGATTTAACTTTTTTAAAATCTAATTCATTTTGATTCACGTTAATTTCCAAAGTAAAAACCAAACTCAATTCATACAATTAACCAACAGATTAAAATTAAAAAAAATAAAAGCCTTTCTTACCACAGTGATACTGACAGCATCATCAAACTGATGCATTAAAACACTGATGACTGCAGAAGCCAGAAGCAGCATAATAAGTGGATTTTTAAACTAGAAGGTAAAAACAAACAATTCAACACACTTATATGAATGGCAATTCTGCTTTATCTCAATAAAGACTTTTTTAAAAGGACATCATTATAAAATTATAAAGAGTCTATATGTGGCTTATTTTTATTTATTTTTTTTTTGTGGCTTATTTTTAATCAACAAAAAGTAGAGCTTAAAAGCTACATAACTGTTCCTTTTCAGAGAAAGAAAGTTAAACATCAATCTAGAAAAGAAGGCACACACAGCCCCACCATCATAAAGCTTTACTTCTGATGCTTTATAGACAACCACATGTTCAAAGCTTTGCTCTTTAGCTGACAAAGCCTTCATTAGGAAGGCTGAGAGCCACTGCTCACAAGTATCTATTTATTTAGCATACCAAACTCTCCTAGTTAAAACTAGCCACAGAATCATCCTACATTTTACACTAATGTAATTGTTAACAAAATATTTAAGCTACAGTAAGCCTTTGCTAAAACTTAAGATAAAAGTAATTATGAATGGCCGTAATCTACTGTGAGCTTACTATTTCCTGAGGTCATTACCAATGGAGGCAAATGGAAACCATAGAGTTGATAAGAAAGTAACCATGTTTTCTGGCAAATAAGACAACTGGGCATATAAGACGACCCAACTTTCCCAGTTAAAATATAGAGTTTGGAATATACTTGCCATATAACACTACCCCTCTTCCAACGCATACCGTGTGCAGCAGACTTGGGCCTGTGTCTATCTGCAGGCCGGGCACAGACAGCCAGGTGCTTTACTAAATGCTGGCAGACAGCCAGTGCCAGCCTACATGCCCCTTTTAGGCGTGCTCCACACTCAGCCTGGTATGTGCAGCTTGCTCCTCCCTGCTTCATACTCCAGCTGCAGCGCGCGCGCGCGCGCACACACACACACACACACACACACACACACACACACACACACACACACGCTATATGCACCGGACAAATGAAGCAAGCAAGGGGACGCATGCTGCAGGTAAGTACCTGGCATAGAAGATGACGATGATGATGAACGAACACACACACACACACACACACACACACACACACACACACACACACGAGTCGTCTTATATGCCAGAAAATACATTAAGTATAGCTTTTGCCCTGTCAGTATGGTTTATGCCCTGTCAGTTAGGATATAATTATGCATTTAATAATTTCCTAAGCTGGCCAAGACTGCCTTCAACAACATCTGCCTCCTGTAACCAGGAAGCCTAAGCTCAGCATCCACTACTGCTTGCTGACAGCCCAGCAGCAAGAAAATGCTGTCCCCTGCAAGTTATACTTTTCATCAGCCTTTTGCCTAAAATCAAATGAAGAGTCAGAACTAAAACTTTAGAAATTCTAACTTAACGTGTAAATTTTTAAAGATACAAAAAAGACATACATTGTGGGACAAGTAGTTCCTTTTTCTGGAAATAAAGCTCAGTAGATTCACAACTGTAAAAGTCAAAGTAAGTTATACAACAGAGATACAGGGGAAGCAGCGTACCTGAGAAATATACTTCTTCCATAGTGGTTCATCTTCACTGATATCAAACTCATTCCAGCCATGGAAGGCTCGTCGATGACTAACTTCAGACTTGTTTAAGCCATTCTGAAGATCAGCCTATTAAATTGTACATTAAGTCATTCAATGTTAGTCAGAGAGCAAACGGAGAAAACACAAAGAATATGGTGACATCAAAAGAAGCTTTTTTAATGTATACAAATATTCTGCCTGTGTGTACATTTTTTTGTGTATCACATGCTTACACTGCCTAAGGCCAGAAGAGGACACTGGTTCCGCTGAACTGGAGGTTCAGACATTGTGAGCCACTAAGTGGGTGTAAGGGAACTGAACCTGGGTCCTCTGTAAGAACAGGAAGTGACCATAACCACTGGGCTATCTCAGCAGCCTCTAACAGTAATAGGAATTTTCCCAGAGGTTTTGTATGGGACCCACATCCATGGTCAGAAAGATTAACTATAAAGGGACAAGGAAAAGCTTTCTGGAACAATAAAAATCTTGTATATTTTAGCAAGCATGGCGGATCATACAATACTAGCAGTCAGAAGGTGGAGGCAGGAGAATTATCTTTCATTGGAAGCCAACCTGAGATACACAGAGAGTTCCACACCACCAGTCTAAGCTACAGGATAAGATCCTGTCTACAAAAAAATAAAAATTCTATATGTTATTAGTGGTAGTCACATTTGTCAAACTTAGAATTTACTTTTATTTTGTTAAAAGGGCATGTCAAACTGTCTCTTAAATACTTATGTATAGCCACAGACGAGTACTGTTGTCAGATTTGATCTTCTCCTTACCACATATGGCAGTAAATGAAGACTTTCATAGCTAGTCAAAGTCCTCCTGAGCACAACTGACTTCTGAGTGCTTAGCATTAAACGGGACACCCAAAATCACCCCTGCCAAGGAGGCTTAGAGGGGAAGGGAAGAACATACGAGCCAAACAAGGAGCAGAGGGCCAACAAACACCATCTTATGGGTATGACATAGCTACTGTCTTATAAACATGACATGGCTATACCACTCATGAAGTCACTATAGCTGTAGGCGCCTGCTCAGGGCCTGAGCAACACTGAGTCAGTAAATATGCAGTCTCAAATCAGGGTAGGGGTTCATGCAGCCCCACCTACCAAAGGAGCTAATGTCTGTCAGGAGTTGCTAGAGAAGTCACTGTCGTCAGTGCTGTAGCCCCTCATGAGCTGTTCATGCTCTAATGTACAGTGCCACACCCAGGCCCACTCAACCAGTCCTAGCTAAGCCCTGTGGGCCACCCAGAAAAAACCAAAGTCATGAAAGTGGGATGGGGACCTGGTGGGAGGAAGGCCTGGGCTGGTGAATAAGAGGGTAAAGGGATATGTGTGGCCAGAATGTATTGTATCGATGTATAAAATTATCAAAGATTAACTTTTTATAAAAGCACATCTCAGGAAGCAACAAATTAGTTTTTCTTTTTCTGGGGAGAAAAGGAATAATAAAAGTAGGCCATAATTTTAATAAGTTTTAATTATTTTTTTTCTAAAATTATTGTTTCTAAAAGAATATCCAGTGAGCTACAAATTCTCTTCTTGTTTTATGAGCTTATTAAACCTGAGGCTGAGATTTTTTGTTTTGTTTTGCTCCTGTATATTATTGTATCAGAATAGAAATTGGCGTCTTAGGTTACTCAAAATAATAAAGCTAATACAAACTTGTTCTTGGGACATGACAATAGCATCAAAGTTTAAGCTGCTATCATGATTTTAACAGTCATAAAAAAATGAAATTACACATTCCAGAAATGGCTAATATCTCTGGCCAGCAACTTGGTAAAAGTTAAGTAATCAAGCTTTCTAATATTAAATTTAGTTAAAATAATTTGTTTTAAAGCTAAGTATAATATAAAATTTTCTCAAAAATGGATACCAATGTTTTTGAAACAACAACTAAAATGGCTGAAAATTAACAATGTTCTTTTCTTCATGTTTGATTAGACTGTACTTTTTAAAACTAAAAAGAGAATAAAATAAAATTACATAACTAATAGCTCTTTGTAAACCTGAGCTTGTACTTAGTTTTCACATTACCTTAGAAAATCTAGTTAAATTTTAAAAAAAGAAAAGAAAAAAAAAAAAATCTAACATCACTTATGTTGCTAATTGAATTACTTACTTTTCTAACCCAACTGGTAAACAGTGCAGGCAGATGCTGGCCACACTGCTCATCTTGGGCCCAGCTACCACACAGCTATTTAAGCATATTTAAATTAAATGCAATTTCTCCACAACTCCACCCACATTTCCTGTCATGTCATCGTGCTTAAGTGGGACTATTACGCTGGACAACATACACCAGTATTTTCTATCACTGATGAAAACCGGCTTAACCTACATGGCTGCTTTACTCTCCCCCTCCTCCTCGCCGACCACTTACTTGGAGAATGCCTGCAACCTCACTGACTGGTAATTCACTTGCTTTCTTTGATGTCAATACAGGAATCATTGTCTCATTTTCACCATTAGGTAGTTTTTGAAAACGTGCAACCTGGGATTAAAAACAAAGGAAAATTATTTGAATATACTACACAATTGGAACGTAAACGAGAATAATACATGAAAATGAAAATTTACAGCAACTTATGCTCCACTTAAGAAAGTCTACTCAGACCAATTATGAATCTCTAAGACAACTTAATACTAACAATTTTATTGAAAGCAAATTTCAAAACCATCGGCACCCGTTAATACCAGGTTTTATACAAACTCTTCAAATTACATTTTTTTAAAGATGCAGTTTCTCCACCAACATATGACTCAAAAATCAAACAGATGCTTTTCTCTCAGATTCTGATGACTATGCACAATCATAATCCTATAAAGTCATTATGTTAATTCGAGGAACAAGAGCTCTAAGCTTCCTGCACTTTAACTGTTCCCGTGTTCACTTCTCTTTTGGGGACACCTGGCTACACTTGCAAACACTTCGACAGCGAGCAAGACTAAAAAGTAATTCTCACATCAGGAGAAAACCAAGAATCTCAAGAGATCAGACAAGCCGAGGGGACACAGGTTAGTAAGTCACAGAAATGGCAGCAATGATGATGGCTATTCCATACAGTTTTATAAACATGTGTCAGTAGTGTTCACCATGATTCTAGAAGCAAATGTCCAATTCAGATTTGCCTTTGGTCCTGAGCCGAGATTCCTCACAGACACAGCTCTGAAGATAAAGAGTTACAGGCTCCTCAGTACTGAGAAAAGTATCCTTTGCCAGATACCTGAGCCACTTGGTGAAATAATACTGAAACTAAGACATCCCTGCTCCTGCTAAGACATGGGTTTGTAAGCTGAAATTATCCATATTTTCAGGACAGATAATTTCCTAAATTTTCTAAGTAACTACTCTTTCAGACAACAAATGAGACCAGTAAATAATTCACAATTCTACTACTACTAAGTAGTACAGTGGACTACTTACTACATATGTATAAAAATTCTTTTGATTTAGTACAAACAAAACCAAAAGAACAAGAAAACAGCCAGGGGCTGAGGACTATTCCATCAACATGATCATGTTCTGGAGCAGAATACTTACTCCCTAATCTAAGTTATTAAAAAGCACTACTAAATTTTACATATTGCAAAGCAAATAGTAGTAATATTTTACGTTTCTAATAAAGAAACATTAGTGACAAAATTATGAGGACATTTTAGAGTACCTTACTCTCATGCAAAGCCTTTAAACTGTTTTGTAGCATACTGTTTTCATATAACTAAGAAATTTAAAGAGATTAAATTTGAGAATTTCCTAGAACCACTGAAATGCTAGCTTTCAAATTCATAAAACAAACTAACAGAAGGGGGGCCTTTACTGAACCATTTCCAGGTAAATGTGGAGAAAATGTAATGAGAAACAAACTTATTGCTATTTTACCTTGTAAGATCACAACAAAAAAAAATTTTTTTAAAGATCAGTTGTGTTTAACATAGCAATGCAAGTAATATAATCTTTTACTTCTAAAATTGCTGAACCTTAGCATATTTGTATATAAATTAGAAACAGGAGTGCCTAAACAGAGTTGACTAATTCAACAACTATAGCATGTGATCCACCAGTACCAAGGGATCACAGATAGCGGGCTGGAAAAACAGCTTAGTACATTGCTTACCACTCAAGCTGATGACCTGTGTTCAATTGCCAGAACCCAGAGAAGCCGGGTGAAGCAGTGCACACTTACGATGCAGGACCAGGGAAGTGGAAAGGCAGATTCCTACAGCCAGCCATCCTAGTGCAAGTGGTGAGTTCAAGACCAATGAGACACCCTGCTTCACAGCCAAGGTAGCCTGCACCCGAAGCTAACCTCTGCCCTCCAAACATCATGCGCACACACACATACACACACACAAAGAATGCATATGGCTGTTTTTCTCCTACAAATTACTAAATTATTATATTTACTTGGTCACTTGTATAATTAACTCAAGTATGTCAATATAGAACTTTAATTACTTATCAAAATAAGTTAGATTTACAATAATGTTTCAGTTAAAATATGTATTTCTATCATTAAGCTACTAGCTGGAAGTATAGTTCAGAAGTAAAGTGATGCTGACGCTTAACATACTTAAGACTCTGGGTTAGATCTAGCATGAAAAAAGTATTGACAACTGCTAACTCCAGCATTCAATGAGCCTTATTCAAAAATTTCAAGTAATCTTTTGGCAAATGGTGCATATAAAGGGTCTACATTTGAGCACACTTTATGCAAAACCCTTCAAAGGCATTCAATTGGCTGAAACCCACTGGGAGGTGGTGGCTCAGACCTTTAATCCCAGCACTCGGGAGGCAGAGGCAGGTGGATCTCTATGAGTTCCAGGCCAGCCTGGTCTACAAAGCAAGTCCAGAACAGCCAAGGCTACACAGAGAAACCCTGTCTCGAAAAACCCAAAAAAAAAAAAGAGCTGAAACCCATCAAAGGATAAGACCGTAAGGGGATGTGATGACAACTCTCTATGCAACCACATCTACTGTCTCAAGTGTGTTCACAAGTGGAGGGAGAACTCAACAACTAGAAAGCAAGCCATCCAAGTCCTGCCCAGAATGCTGGACAGAGTTTACCACCATCACCCCAATGAGTACTCACTGAGGCGGACAGCAGCACAAGTGCAGGTGGAAAAGGCAGCCGTGGGTTTAAGAATGAGACCCATGTCAGAAGAACTAAAAGAGCTTTATGCTTTTGTCCCACAACAACACAGCATGGCATGTGAACCTGAGTGCCTCAGATAACAGCTGTCCTCACAGGGCAAGACTATCACATTTCAGGTGCAGTCACAGTAATTTCTATGCAGGTCCCATCTTCCTCCCCCAGGAGAAAGCTGCTCTCTCTGTTTATATGGTTTCAAAAATAAAGCTCTGAGACAATTTTCCTTCAACCTGAAATTTCCTGCAAAGTAAACTTACTCCATTTGTTTCCAACCAGATTCACTTTCCACGCTAATTCTGAGAACCCCAAGTACAAAAGAGGAAAATGCTGACCCCGCTTTAGGATCAAGAATGAAGGTGATGGGCAGAACAATCTAATCTGGAAAGTAAGCAGCCTTTAAGGAGATCCCTATGGCTTTGGTCACATCTCTACATATTTGTGCTTGTATTTATACCCACCATACATGCCTGTTTAATGGTTTCAATTTCTTTTTTTCAATGACACAAGAAATACTGAGTAATCAGACTCAGGTATAAATGCATTCAGGCATTTACTAAGCTTTTCATAATAAGAAACTGGGAAAGAACAGATAAGATGCAGAAGCATAAAATAAATTTGGGGTGGAAGTAAGTCCCCATGATGCACAAGCTTGTTTTGTGAGTCTGGACATGCAATCAGCTGCTTATCCATGCATACATGTATATCTTAACATTCCTGGGATATCCTAGTCTCCTGGTTTCAGCCTACTCTAAGGGACAGGTTTTTCAGACTTTTGTTTTGTTTGAGACAAGGTCTCTCTCTATGTAGATCAAGCTGGCCTCAAACTCAAGAGATCCTCATGCCTCTGCCTCCCGAGTGCTGGGATTAAAGGTGTGTGACACATCCCACAACAAGCAGATTTAAAGGGTAAAGTAGTACATTGGCAATGCTAACTTTGTCTATATAAGGGATTAATATACAAGTGAAAGCCATCTCATTATCCCATATATTAATGCAAACTGAATCTAAGACACACATTTAATGCATTATGATCTTCCAGCCAGTCAGGAAACTTCCTAAAAGAAACCTCTGTCTTCATTTGAGGAATCTTATTATCAGTGTTTTAATGTCTGTTCTTCTAAGCATTTGCCTTACTTCACTCCAAAAACATTGTAAGTGGACACATGCCGTTCAAAATTACATCCTAACATTTACTGCACTAGAGTAAGTGGTTTGCAGTAACAGACCATGTTTTTCTACTGCAAGAAGGAAAGTAGTAGCCTTCTAGTTGTTAGAAGTGGAAACTAGATTTCCAAAGGGGGGGGGGGGCCACATCTGTGTTAAGGGTTCCTACAGGATTCTACAGGATTGATAATTATAATTTCCATAACTGTAGAAAGATAGAATGTTGCAGATACAGGCCCAGTTATCTGGGCTACATTAGGCCTATTAATAGCTATTTTTGCCCGCCTCTGCTTCTCACTTAACATCTTAACTACCAGGGAAATCCTTTAAGAATGAACTGACAAGGTGCTAATTTCCACCAGCCCAAAGGCTAAGCCTGTCATCAAACAGGACTAACAGGATACACTAACAATTAGATAAGAAGTGGTACAATACAAATTAAGACCACAATAAGATATGACTCTAAAGTACTAGAATCCACTAGAATAGTTAAAGTCAAAAGAACAGAGGAGGGAAAATACAATGCTGGTGAAATGCAGAGGTGTGGCTGTGAAATGTACAGCGATTACAGAACAGTTCAACAGCTGTTGCATATTACTCTTCCGTTATTAAGCAAGCATTTGATCTTTCTTAGTTAAGTGAAAAGTTATTTCATCCTTTAAAATCTGAATGGTTTATTTAGGTTTAATTTTGAGATACAAAATATAAAAAGATCAAGTTCATCAGAAGGTAAATGCATCTTAAGAGATATCGTGGCTGCCATATGGTATTAAGTAAGTCCACTGGGTATGTCTGAGCTGTCAAACATGCTTATCTACCATTTGGTCTTAAGCGCATCCTGAAGGCTAGAGGGCAGAGCTACCCTCTAGTGGTAGAGCCTGTTTTGCAACTGAGGCTCTGGTTTTAATCTCCACTGGAGGTGGAGGGGTGGGCTGAGCTTCAATTTACCTTCAATTCCCTCCTCAAGAGCCTTCCATTTTGTGAATCACTAACTCTTGCTACCAACTAGACCTTTTACAAACAAAAGCCCACAGGCACAACCACTCCTTCCATGATCTACAGCCTACAAAGGTGAATTAACTCAAGAGAAAAGTCAAGTATTCACAACACACAAACACACGAACACACAAGCACACAGACTCCAAAACTTCAGAACTTTTCAAATATTTATAATGTGTAAATAATTGATTTACATGTTGGTCCTGTATGCATTAGACTCCTTCAGAGTTCCACTGAAGTTAGATTTTCATTTTACAAAGAGTCAAGGATTTGTTTTTTTATGGTAAGCAGTGCTAAGTACCAGTTTCTAACTAATATATACCAGAACCTATGGACCGAACTGAGCCCCTAAAATTCACACTGTAATCACAACCCTATCACAATCCAACAAAGTGATGGGATTTAGAGAGCCCCCTTTAGGAAGTTAAATAGGTTCTGAGAACAATGCCTTCCTGAGAGGTTAACTGTCTGACAAAGAGACAGGGAAAGCTTCTTCTCCCTTACCCACACGTAAGGAGATGAGCAGCCAGCCCTCCTCCTGGAACTACATCATACAGCACCTCCTGACCTGGCTCCTCTCATCCTCCGGAGCCTAGAGAAATAAAACTCTGTTGACTATGAGCTCCGCAGTATTCTATTACAACAACATAAATTGACTAAGATATGGATGGGTCTTACATGGTTTTTGTAAACATAACTATGCAGCCACCACCTCCAGAAAGCAAAAATAATTAGGTCTGGAGTGAAACCAAAAGATACTTATTTTTTAAAATTCCTGATGTTGAGTCTAACGTGCAGCCAAAGTTAATAATCACTGACTTGAATGTGAAAGGGGCATATTATAGACAGAAGGGGAAATAAAGAAAAAAGAAAGCCAGGGTGACAGCAGGTCCAAGCAAGAACTGAAGTTCACAGTGATTTCCAGAAACCAAGCAGACTTAATTTAAAAAGCAACTGCTTTGCTGGCTAGGGATGTGGCTTAACTGGTAGGAAGTCCCAGGCTCAATGTCTAGAACACTGTGTCGGTGCACATCTGTATTGCCAGTACTCCTGAGATGGAAGTAAGAAGCCACCCTTAACTACACAGAATGTTTGGAGACAGCATCTTAAATTTTAAATTAAAAAAAAATTTTTTTTTTTGCTTGTTAATTAAAGCCAAAAGTGAAGGACACTAAATAATTCAATCTGGGGCTAGAGAGATGGCTCAGTGGTTAAGAGCACCACCTGCTCTTCCAGAGGTCCTGAGTTCAATTCCCAGCAACCACATGGTGGCTCACAACCATCTATAATGTAATCTGATACCCTCTTCTGCAGGTAAAACACTCATATGCAATAAATAAAATAAATAAATCTTAAAATAAATAAATAAATTTCAAAAAAAATTCAATCTGGAAGTAACAGAGCATACATACATGAGCATAATCAGGTAGAACATATACTTTTGATACCTAGATAAAGTTAGACACACAAAGGCCCACACATTATTTTGGTCCCCAAAATATCCAAATACCCAAGCCCCACCCCTACAAATTCCTTTCACTGGTGTTCTGGTTAGGAGCCAGTGGGTATTTTCCTGCATCAATCTGCAAGCCCACTCACTCGTGGCCACACTGTACCACATTCCACTGCATGAGATAACAGCACGGTGTGACAAGTAGCAAACCAAACCCCTTCAGAGCTTAAGACAGGACGAGACAGCAGGCTCTCCAACAAAAAGCTAATTTAAGCAAGAGTTGTACAGCTTTATGAGAGGACAAAAGGAATCCTTTAGCTCACTGTCCTCACAGCTTAACAGTAAACAGCAATAGGCTTTATAAAGCATGGGTTACTGTACTGAGTCCTCAGCACTTCTGAACCAGTAAGTGAGTAAGATCCAGAAGATCCATTTCTAACAAGGTTTAATTAATGATGCTCCTGGACTGGGGACTACACCTGAGAACCACCACTACAGTAAGGTCAGGCCCCATCAGCTTCAATTCATAATTCCAAGTCCATGTTTTCCCAGGTGTATTACCAAGAACAACTTGTTTATCTTCTGTGTTCTTTCCCTCAGAGAAAAACTAGGAAAAAATATCTATTTTGGTTTCAATAGGAATAAGAGACAAACTCTTTACAAGAAGTGTGTATCAGAATATATGACAAGTATTCAAATTCAAACACTAACACATATGTTTTATCCCATTCTAGATCTTTAGAAGGGTCAAACCATGCTTTTGACATCTTGGCATCTTTTGAAAAGTTCTCAATAGCATCAAAACTACTAAGAGGAAAAAAAAATCAGGAGGCCTTACTGTCTTAATGGGCAATTATGCAGCATACAGAAAGAGAATGCTACCCTTTTAAATGATCTTCCTCTGGAAGCACAAAAGATGAACTGATCTGAAAAATAGCCCTCCATCATCTGCAAATTACAGATGTTTTCTACAAAGAACAGACAAAGCTATGAATTCCACTCGAAGGGCTGAGATTACGGCTTGTATCCACCAAATGCTATTTTATTGGTAAATGAAGCTGTGCAAACAGGAGGTCGCCTCTCCTGATGAGGTTCTTCAAGGATTACACCCTAGCAAAGGGCTAACAGAGGTCAGCAATTATCTCAGAATGGCCAAGTCCCCTTAGATTAGGATCTGTGTTGAGCCCTACCAATGAGGAAATGCTAGCATAGCAAGGCAGAGACAATGTGAACACATTCCTGTGAGATAATAAATAGGTGAAAGAGGCTAAAAAGTCACTCTGTCTAGAGACAAACAGATACCAAATTATTCAGGAACATCCACAAATGTTTCTGTAATATTCAAGCTGACAGATGGCCTTCCAACTGTTCTTGCCAAAATTACCAACATAAAAATTCTGTCTTACAGTCTAAAGGGCAAGATGGAATGAGTTGACTCTCAAACTAGATCTAGATCAATGCTTCTTAACCTTGTTGCACATTAAAAATCAGAAAGGAAGTTCTTGGGGTTTTTTTGTTGTTGTTGTTGGTTTTTGGTTTTTGGTTTTGGTTTTCTTCATCTCTATGATCAGGAAGCCAGAAAAACTGGACCTGAATCATATGCCATCCTGAGGATGAGCAGGTTCCAGAGATGGGTCCTTCTCTATTCTCTCCAGTTACAAGCACAGGCGCTGGAGGAACATACTAAACTTTCCAAACAGTGAGTTCAGCAAAGTACAGGCTGTGCAAACTCTACAGAACAATAAGTGTGTTCTGTCCACAAACTGCAAGGAAAAGAAAGGGTGACAGTTTCAAACTATAAGATATTCAAAAGACTTTGTGTCAACCAAACGTGCTGTACAGTGGAGGCTGCTGAATGGATCTTAGTCTAAACAACTGTTTTCCAACTTCAACCTGGGATCTCACATTCAACCTGTTTGTCTCTTGACTTCTTAGCTCTGAAACAATGCCTTACATCCTTTTACCTTTCAGATTGTCAGTTTTTTCTTAAAGACAAGCAGATTATTATTATAGAATAGTCCCATTTTATAAATCACGATTTAGATTTTTCTCATGGGCTCATGTGATGCATTGTGAAGGGAAGGGAACACCAGCAAAAGAATGGTATATCCTTCTCAGCATGCACCAAAAGGCAAAGAAGCTTCCCATGGAATAAACTGTGTCCTTTGCCCCTCCAAAATTTCTATGTTGAAACCTTAGCAATGTGACTGTTGACTGTATTTCAATGTCACTGCATTAGAAACAGGTCATTACAGAGGTAACGGTATAGAGGAATTTTAATTCAAAACATCACTACTCTGGCTACCTTTAATCCCAGGAGACAGTGACAGGCAGGATCTCTGAGTTCAAGGCCAGCCTGATATAGAGCAAGTTTCAGGTAAAGAAAAGGTCCAGGCACAGGGGGTGGGGGGTTGGGGGGGGGTAGGAGGTTGGGGGGGGGATTGTACATGCCTTTAATCCCAGCACTCAGAAGACAGGATCTCTGAGTTCTAGTCAGTTTTGTTCAGGCAGTTCAGCTGAGTCAGTGAGTCGAGAGGCAGTGCAGTGGAGTTGAGTTTGTGGCAGTTCAGTTTGTGGAAATCAGAGGCAGTTTTAGCAGAACAGTAATAAGAGACAAGTTGCAAAAGAGAACAAGCTAGACACAGATAAAGACAGAGCAAGTCAGAGAATAAGGACCCAGAAGATTAAAGCATACTGCCAAAGTCAGTATGAGGCCAAGCAGAGCAATTCAGTCAGAGGCTGAAAACACTCTAAGCCTAGATTAGACTGCAAAGAGGCTAAGAGCTTCCAGGACTAGGCCCAGGTTAGCAGACAAAGGCAGTAAGCCTCTGAAATGACAATTAGACAGATGAATAAGTTACTTTTACATAAAGGTAGCTCTACAAAAAGAGAAAGCAGAGGATGAACACACAGAAGACAAGGCCATGGAAGACACAGCAAAGGGTAGTGGTATTTGACAAAGAGAGGCCTCACCAGAAGCCAGTGCTGTGACTATATAACTTTGGACTTCTAACCTTAAATCTACAAAAAAGTAATTTTTGTTTATAGTACACAAGCAGCTCAGACAAACTATTCATATAACTGTCTTGTTACCTGTTAATAGTCATGTGAATTTTGATTACTTTACCAAAATAGTTACCTATGAGATTGGGGTTTTTTGGCTATCAAAAAAACTATTTGAGTTAGAACATTTCATGCACTTAATCACTTTGAAACTAAAAATATTAGGTCTTGCTTCTTCCCAATAATACTGCTCTCAAGTTGTTCTGTCTATATTAATTACATGAACTCCTCAGGTCTTTGCTATTTCTATGTGTGGCTTTACACATATATAATGACATTTTATGTCACAGACCTCCTATTATTCTGTGGATTAATATATTACACAATCATTCTATTGCTTAAAATGTGCCAGTTGTGGCCCACAGGGAGCACTGAATAGGCTGGCTTATAAGTCCTTCTGACCTGTGCTCACAATTTTTGAGTATTTCCTTATTTTCTAGCACAAGATGTTCCAAGATTACTTTTGTATTTTCTTAGCTATAGCACTGGAATTAACCATTTCTCAGGCAAGCTTTGGTTCCTTTTACTGAAAGTAATATTCAGAAGTGTTATAGATTATAAGGCGCTGCAACAGAGTCAAAAGATTTTTATTTACACACACACACACACACACACACAAACACACAAATACACGTATTTGTTAATCTTGAGTATATGAAAACATAACTTAATTCTGTCAAAACTACTCAAAAACAGGTAAAACCAGAAGTTTTGTACCCGCCTCCATTCTTTCCATCTCTCTATGATCAATCTGTTCTAGGACATCCTGCCTGTTTCCTTCTGCACAAATAAGGTACATGGTTTCTTATTTCCTCCTTTTTGATTTAGGGTAACAACGAATACAGGTAGGTACCTTCTTTTTACTTAACAGTATATACCCAACATCCCTTGGTTATTTAGAAAGCTCCCTTATTCTTACTGCTAAGAGTTTGTAAATAACCAGTTTTTTCAAAAACTGCAAACAATGAACCATAAAACAAGCATTTCATGTTGGCGGTATGACTTCAAGAAAATGTCCTGAATGGAAGACAGAAGGCAAAGACACGTGTTATCTGTGGAGTTTGTTAAATAGTGCTCAATTCTCTACATGGGACGCACACACCAGCACATGTGTGGGGTCAGAGGACAACTTACAGTCATCAGTTCTCTCCTTCCAACATCTGTTTTCCTGTGGCTTTATCATTGAGGAGGGCTGCTAGACTAACAGTGAGAGCTAAAACATGGTGCCTCTGTATTTTAAGTTACATTTCTTTGAGTGAATCTGAACTATTTCTCTTACATGCAGAGTTGATTTTAGTATTTTATAGGAATTATCTTTTATGTGCTTTGAACATTTATCAGGTTTTTTCAATTGTTAGAGCTCTTTACATAATAGGTATCTTAGCCTTTATTTGCAATCTAGTGCAGACATTTTCTCCTGACAGCTCTACTGCCTTTATGTTTTATAATAAAGAATTTCCATTTTTATATAATAAAATTTAGTGAGCTTCCCTTATACAACCTCTATATTTTGAATCATTCTTAAGAATGACAGTATTTTATGGAGCTGTAATGCCTAATTCTATTAACCTTATGGTACTCAATAATTATGCATAATTCTATTAACCTTATGGTATTCAGTAGTAATTAAGCACATAATGACAAAATTGTACAATTGTTTCATTTATGTCCAGAGTTTTATGCCCAGCCTGCACAACAGAGCATGACACCTGTGTCAAACAAACAAACAAACAAACAAACAACAACAAAAGGCTGAACAGAATAATCATGTGCCAGTAGTTCTGCTTCTAGGGATGCAGCCAATATAGTTTAAAAGACCCATATACTGAGGCTCTAAGGTTCTTTTCAGCATTTCTCCAACAGCCAAAACATGGAAATAGCCCTGTCTGTCCAAAGGGGAAATGAATAAATACAATGTGGTATGTTAAAGTCTTCCACTCATAAAAGAGATGACATACCATGAATGAACTTAGAAAGCATACTAAGTGAACTAAGACAGATGCAAAGAAAGCATGCAGTTCCACTTGGGTTAATTAGAAAACACATTAGCAGTCACCAGAGCATAGGACTAGTAAGCTAGTTTCTCTTTAGGGTGATGAAAAGTTAGACGTATATTCCAACTATCTCTGTCTCCTCCATTTCAGCTTATCTGCTAACTTTTATTTGCCAGAGCCCTAAGTGCTTTCTTCAAATAAAAGGTAAAATCAGTAAATATTGTTACTGTTAAAATTCTACCAATCTTGCTTTCTACACAGCCAGTCCTACCACACAGCTCATGTTTTACATGGGGTAACTCATCTTTTTTTCTAAAGCATTCAGTGTCTTTAACCCTAGATTTAATATTGGCAATTTCACTACACTAATATATAGGGCTATTCTTTGTTCTTCTCTTTGACAAACACAGTTATCTTACCATATTATGAAATATAGTAGCCAAAAAACAGAAACAATGACTACTTAAAAAGTTAGCTCAATTTGCTCTATTACCTCTAAATATAACCAAAAATATCCATTTATATCCTTTAATAAAAGTCCCTTCTTTAAAAAAAAAACTCCCTTCTAGTACTTTAAATTTAAGTTTGAACGTTTTTCTTCACCATGCATTAAGAAATCAACTATGAACATTCTAATGTTAGAGTTCATCCATCAAATACCTAAACTAATGGGATACAGCAAAAGTAGTACTAAGAGGGAAGTTAATGGCAATAATACCTACATTTAAAAAAAAAAATTCTCAAACAACCTAACTTACACTTCAAGCAAACAGAAAAGGCTGAGTTGAGAATATAGCTT
>OU015755.1:16637982-16668907 GCA_907169655.1 Acomys percivali | reverse complement strand
AGAAACAAATGAAACAAAAATGGGTGGCATCAATTAAGAGTTGGCTTTTTAAAAAAGATAAAACTGACACACCCTTTACTAGACTAAAGGGAAATTTTTAAGACAAAAATAAAAGAACCATTATAACCCTAGATACATGAATTCTCACAGAGTATGACTCTCAACAACTGTCCACACAAATTGAATAACTCAGAACAAATGGGTAAATTGAAACAGAAAAGAACCCAGAAATAAGCCTATACATATACTATAAATGGATCTTCAAGGACTCCAAAAATATATATAGTAGAAAGGGTGTTAGAAAAACTGATAATCTGCAGTACAAGAGAATAAATCCATTCCTTATCTTCCAACACAGAAAGATTATAGAAATGGAATCCCAACCCAAACTTAAGATCTGAAACTGTAAAAATCTTAGACGGAAACAGGGGAAGGCTTTGTGTTATCTGTCTTGACAATCCATACACTTAACATAAAAACAAAAGCAGCAAAAAACAAACAAGTGGAACTTTATCACACTAAAAAGCAAAATCTTCCTACTTATAAAAGGAAGCACTTCAATGGGGACTTGGTTACAGTTTCAGAGGACTAGTACATGATCATCATGGTGAAGGACACGGCAGCCATCAAGAAGGCATGGCGCTGGGGCAGAAGCTGAGTGCTCACATCTGATCCACAAGTTGAGGCACAGAAAGACTGAACCTGGTATGAACTCTCAAAGCCTACCCCAGTGAAACACCAATAAAGCCACGCCTCCTAATCCTTCCCAAACAGGTTCACTAACTGGGGACAAGTATTCAAATATATGAGCCTTTGGTGGCCATTCTCACTCAAACACCACAGACGTGATACAAAATAGCATGGCCACTATGGAAAACTATGGCTGCTTCTCAAAAACCTAAAAGGTAATTAATTGCTAAGTGCCCCAAAAACTTTTTTTTTTTTTGAGTCTTGATTATAAAGAATTAAAATCAAATCTGTTAGTATTCCAGTGTTCTTTATGGCACTACTCATAATGTGATAGGACAAGTATAGAAACAACCTAAATGTCCATCAACAAATTAATATATAAAATGTGCCATATGCAAACAGTGGGGTGTTATTCGGTTTGGGAAAAGAAAATTCTGCAAAATATCAGAGCACAAACCCTTAACGAACAAGACAGATGCACAAAGACAAACACTACAGGATTCTGTTTACACATAGGTGTCTAACATAGTAGAGTTCATACACTCAAAGAATAGAGTGGTGGACACAAGGGGCTGGGGAAAGAGGGAAGGAAGACAATGAATTACTAAATAGCATAAAGTTTCAGCCACACAAAATCAATCAAATTTAAAAAGGTGTTTATAATCAACAAATGTACACTTAAAAATCTGTTAGCAAGGTGCATTTGTTGTTGTTGTTGTTGTTTTGTTTTGTTTTGTTTTACAAGACAGGTTTTTCTGTGTAGCCTTGCCTGTCCTAGACTCGCTTACCATGTATTGGGTAGTTTGTCAACTTGACACAATGAAAGGTAAGTAGTCTGGGAAAGAGACAACTCAATTGAGAAAACGTCCCCATTGGATTATAGATAGGCCTGTGGGGTACCACTGTAGGTGATGCCAAACCCAGACAGGTGATCCTTAGTTATGTTAAAAAATAAAAACAGGCTGGGCAAGCCAAGAGGAACAAGCTAGTCTGAGCAGGGCTCCAGGGCCTCTACCTCAGTTCCTGCCTCCAGGTTCCTGCTTTCAATTCCTTGCCTTGCCTTCCCTGTGTAAAGTATAAACTGTAAGCCAAATAAACCCTTTCCTCCATAAGCTGGTTTTTGTCAGTGTTTTATCACAATAGAAAACAAAATAGAATGTACTACAAGAAGACATTTATTTTTTGTAATTAAAATTTCACCTCTTAATCCCAAGTTTTAGCAGCTTTATATCAGAGTAAAATAAAAGGCTATATTTCAATCTCTGGCAGACGACACTTAAAGCAAGGTTCTAAAACAGACTCTGGCATTCATTCCCAACCGCTGGGGCTGAATACAATTGTAATTGTGAACCATCTGTAATCCAACCAAACTATGTCTGACTTACATAAAGCCAACAAACCAATTTCTAAATGTTTACCCTGTTAGTTTGGGGGAAATGCCCTTTATTCAGTAAAGTTTATTCTTTGTAGAATCCACCACTGTACTTTGTTTCTGCCAACCAATGGCTGACACTGGCTGCTTGGAGGGCACAATTCCAAAAATGAATTCAGTCTGCACCCACCAAAAGCTGTGTCTAGAAAAGCCAATCCCCAGCATGAATAAAGGCAGGCAAAAGTAAGATAATAACAACAATAAAGTAGCCAAAAAACACCACATGCATGTTTTTATAGGCAATAAAAAGATGGAGACCCCAGGAGAGTGCAGTCAGGTTACACAGAAAGCAAGCTAGGGCACCTCTCTCCTCACTGACTTGTCAGTCTGACTTGACATGTCTGGAAACCAGCTCTTTCCCTCCCAAGCAAAGGAAATTGGTATTACATTTTCTGGCACATGATGGTTTTGAGTGTGCTTTTGGTTGGTTGGATGCTTAGTTGGTGTGTATGTGTGTGCGCGTGCACGCATGCTCGTTGGTTGGTTGAAGGTAGAGTGATACAAGATCTCCTGACCATAACTGGCCTGGAACTAGCTACGTAGACCAGGATGACCCCAAATTCTGCCTCCCAAAGATATATGCCACTATTTTTAAAACAAAAAAATAAACATTAATGCTTACTGACAAAAATATTCTAGCCTATCTTCCAAACAAACCATTATCCGACTATTTCTCTGAATATCATTGAAAGAAATGTGACCTAACAGGCGACCATAAGAATCCTACTAGCTATTAAGTATTTTGCTACTTGTCACAATGTTGGTTAACTCAGTGGCAGAGTGCCTGCATGAAACTGTGGTTCCATCTCCAGCACCAAAACGTAAAGCAGAATGTTGTTTTACAGTAAGCCTCAATAATGACGCCCTCCAAATACTACGAGCTAGATAAGTAACCCACTCATTTAATGACAACTGGGTGGAGACTGACTCATCATGTTACAAGTAGCAGTCAAAACCCCAAGTCCCAAACCTCAGGAGGAAGCAGAGGTAAGGCCCCTGCCTAGCTCCTCCTCTTCAAACACCAGCAACACTTACCTCTAAGCAAGAGACAGTCCTGCCTGTGTCCCTTTACCTACTCAGCTTTCAGGCCTCACTCCTTCCTGGGATCTTTCCCTGTCCTGAGGAGACTATTTACCTCCTCATTCCCCACTTACTACCACAATAAACTCAAGCATGCTTCCCCGTAAACTCAAAGACACTCAGCACTGCAGGCTACATGAACCAGCACTGACCATATTGTGTCACATGAATGCATCACAGCAGCTGCTAAATGAAGGACTTATGAAATAATCTAATCAACCACAGAGTATCCTTGATTGTCAAATTAACACTAAGTCACTGATCAAAATCTATGCTTTCTTACAATTAAAAATAAATATGGAAGAGAGAGATGTGACTTAGAGGTTAAGAGCCTTGTTGTTCTTCCAGAGGAAGAATCGGTAATATGAATTAAGTTTTAAATATAAAACTCTACGGTGTTTAGTATTAGAAGTCTAAAGAACAAAAATCTGTAACTATAAAACTTACAAAAGCATCATCTTCAGCGTTCTGGCCCAGTATCTCTGACAGACATATTTGTGAGGCAGGAACTACTGAGGACTTGCTTACCCTGTCTTGGCAGAGTTTGGCCATCGACTCTCCCTTTATCCACGCTTTCCCATTATTAGGCAGAATTCTATCTGTGGCAGAAACAAGGACATTTTGCCCAGTGGCTTGTTTGCCATATTTGAAGCCATCTCCATAAGGAGGTTCATTGAGGCTCATCATCTTCAAAGCTTTGAGGTAGGTTGGGTGTTGCTAGGAGTTAACCTGTCTTGTTGTCAAAGAATCTTTAAACTAATAAAAACATCTTTAAATGTCATATTCTGTAGGTCTCAGAGATTTTTGAAGACCTTTTCTAATTTTATCTTATCTGTCTATGGAATCATATTTATCTGTTAAACCTAGGATGCATATTCTTGTGATAAAAAACGGACTAGAGTAACTGACATATCCATGATTTGGTCAACTAACAATTAACTTGTATTACTGAATTATCCTAAGCAGCCTGCAATAGCACTTTCAAAGAATTAGGAGTAAGCCTTGTACTATAGTTGAGTTGTATGAGTACAATACCTCATATTAGAGTAGAAATATATATGCTGTGTGTGGAGAGTAATTTTAAATTTGAATTCTATAGCAATGTATCAAAATTAAACTTATTTTGCATCAATATACAAAGTTCTATATCAGTGAATTAAAAATAATCTTGTGAGTAACAAGGTATTAATTTGAGGAGTAGATTCACTAATCTACTTTTTGTCCTATCACCCTATATATTTCTATATTCTCCCTTCTTTCTTTTAAACCCCTATCTCCAAACCTAAGAAAGAAAGATAAGGAAAAATAGAGACATCCCTGAGTCCAACCTTGATTTTTCTCTGAATAAGACCATTAAAATGTTCCAATGTTATAGAGAGATTTGGGTGACTGTTCAAGCATAAAACTGTCCCTGTCATTTTCTCATTGTCGAAGCTGCTTACCTACACTTCCTGTCTACTCAGGTAATTAATTTTATTCCTTCTCAAGTCTCTGATAGGGTTAAAGACCAGAGAGTTTAGTTTTACAGTTAAACTTTGTTGTTTTGGGGTTACGCTGTTTTTAGGTCTAGATAGATGTTTGAAGTTGATAAATATGAGATATGGTAGATACTGATTTACATTCAGAATTTTAGATGCACCAAGATAGGCTTCAAGGTTTCCAAATACAAATAGCCAAAACACTATGAATGTAACATTTATATAATTCCTGATTGTATCATGATTCTTCTTTCTCTAAGTAGTTTATTGTATATATGTGCAATAATATAAATGCATATGTAAAAAAAGTAAATATAAATTTTTTTAAATGTACAAAAGAATTTCATTTTAAATCATGAACGTGTTGTCCTTAAAGAACCTGCCATATTATATATAAGGGTTTCTATTATTCTCTTTAATTAAAAAAAAAAAAAAAAAAAAAAAGCCGAGGGCTGGGTACATTAGCTCAGTGGTAAAGTACATAACATTCATAAGTACAGCAGCCAAACACACAGAAAGGAGTTAACAGGAAGCTGAGAGCAGGCTTAAACCTTTCGGCTACTGAGTGCCAGTGTAGACACAGCTCCTTACCTATATTATATCGCATAATCCTAAAAAAAAAAACCTTTTGAGGAGGTATTCTTATTTTTATTTTGTAGTTGGAGTAATTAAACATTAAAAATAATTTGCCCACGAAAAAGAAAAACTAACAAGACTACTCAGTAGTATGGCCAGGGACTGAGCCAATATCTGACTCTCAAAGAACTCTTAACTCTACGGAGTATATTTAAGCCAATCAGGTAACCTAAAAGCTTCAAAAAAAAAAAGTACATCACACTCAGAACTGAGACCAGATTTAATTAGTCCGAAAACAAAATTTGCAAACTCTGAATAGGAGGATTTATACCCTCCCACCTTCTCATTTTTCCTAACATACACAACAAAATTTCTGTAATAGATTGAGTGGATAGTTTCTGAATTTTGTACAAAGTAAACAGTGATCATTTAAAAAGCAGTATTCATCTAAGGACTCTAAGACTGTACTGTCTGCCAACAAAACATTTCATCAACTTGGTCAAACTAAAGCCAAAGACTATGCCAAAAACTAGCTAATTTCTGGCTCGGTGAGCCAACAGTACTAGCAATCCTGTACACTAGGTGTTCCACTAGGCTGCATCCTGTTTAGTACTTTATTGACAACTCAGATAATCAGCACTTATCCAAGAAGACATCAGCACAGGCTTCAATATGAAAATAAAACTCTAAGGAGCATATCGGAATGCACCAATGTATTGAAGCAATATACCTCCACTTTCCTCTTTGCAAATACCTACGTATTACAGACAAATGTAAAAACCAACTAAGTACCAGATGATAAGGCTCTAGAATAGTAATTCAGACAAACATGAAGGTAACCTGCCTTTATCCGCCACTTCAAGGGCTGTGAAAGTCTCTTCCCAGTGTGACTTCAGTGCTAAAACGGCAAATACCAACCCTACACTGTATTACAAAAAGACAGCTGTTCCACCAGGGGAGTAACAAGCTCAGAATACTTAATAATAATCTAAGGACGCCTTAAGGAGTGTGCATTGTAAGGCACTACTGGAGCTTACTCGAAAACGTGTCTTACCATGGTAAGATTTCTGGAAATTATTTTTAAGAAGATTTGAAGGGTAACAATTAAACTTTTTAAAAGGAATTAGTAGGAAGAATTACAGCCTGGAAAAGGGACTTGTGAGGGCAGTGCCCAGCCATTACCCAGGTTTCAACAGGGTTTCTATAAAGAAAGAGCATGGCAGAAACAGTCCAATACTTCAGGACAGGAGCATGACGTGTGCCTAAGAACAGAACGAATACAACCAACTCCAAAAGTGCCCGAACCTCCTTAGGTGAGCACTGGAGCCAGCCATATGGGGTAGGGAGCTGGCCCCTTTCTGACCTTATCGTCCTACGACTAGCCCGGCCGACTGCAAGGGGTCTCACTGCCACCGTGAGCCAATGGTAAGGTATACACGGAAGTCTCCAGCACTGAGTGGGTATTTCTCTAAGGAGACACTATAAAATGTTTCCTCCATACTGATCCCTAACTTTCAGAGCATGGCCTCTATGGGGCTCACACCGGCTAGTTTTTAAATGTTCTGTGGAGATGAGCTAAATCCGGCAGTGAGGACAGCTACTGCTCAGTGACAGAGCACTTGCTCAGCATTCACAAGGCTCTGGACTGGCGCCCCAGCACCACAGAAACAAAACCCTGGCATACTCACAACTAATGAATCATTTGTTTGTTTGTTTTCTCCCATGCTTACAATACTTAGAAATGAAATTAAAGGTCCTAAATGCTATAAAAAAAATTGTACTTAAATGTTCATTGTAATCCATTTGTAGTAGATCAAATATAAGTAAAGCATGCATTTACCTCTGGAGATCATCAGGGATTGTACACATGAAAAAAATAATAATCTTATTCCTAAAGTATAGTATTTTAATAATTTTTTTTACAAAAATAAAAACTTGCTCATTTAAAAAAGGGGGGAGGGGAAGCCAAATCATAGTTTGAGATCAATGTGGTGGCGGTATGCATCCCAGTGCTCCTATCCCAGAGGTAAGCTTCCTCTCCACACTATGCCACCACCTTCTGTGTAGACACGCTTACTTTTGGTTTCTGCTTTATCATTATTATAAATAGAACCAAACAACAATTGCTTTTTTAAGTCAACTCATCTTGGACCCTATGTCACCTCAGCCGCTGCAGCAGACATCCCAGGACAGAGCTACAATGTGCAAATATAGGTTACACTCCCGGAAGAGACAGTATTGCTGTGTTTGTTATTCTGGTCCTTCCTGCTAAACAGACCTCCAAAGAACTGTGCCAAGACTCTCCCACATTGTTAGGAGCTTTCACTCTGCCTGCAATCTGGCCAGGGCCTAACATCACCATACTTCTAACTGCTCCCAATCAGATGAGTAGTAAATCATGAATGTGTAGGTTGTTTTTCTGCTTTTGGTGGGGAGGTGTTTAGGCTGACACTGAACTGTAGATGCTCTGCACCAACTGCGCTTGTTCTGAGTTCCCCTCTTCACCCCCAGCACTGAAGACCTTTTCCCTGCTCCTGTGGCCATCCATGACCTCTTTCTGTGAAGTACATCCTTGTGCCTTTTGCCTGTTTTCTCTACTATTCCTTGAAGATTAACGTCTTCTGAGGAAAATCCCTCTACCAACAGTTTCAAGTGTATATATAATTCATTTTGAGATTTCCTACCATGCTTTGTCTTTACCATTCCAACTTCACATTTCCTCCTCCCTAAGGTCATCTAGCCATACTTAGAACACTTGCTGGATAATTCATCTTTCTTCCAAATTATCCTTTGTGGAAGCAATCAAAGAAAAGAGGAATTAAACAGATGAATGTAAGCTCTTACACAGCCTCTCTATACAGCTACTTAGAGTAAGGTCATGAGTAAATGTCTCAAAGGCCCTTGTTCGTGGGGCTGGAGAGATGGTTCAACAGCTTAGAGCACTTGCTGCTCCTGCAGAGGACCAGGATTTGGTTCTCAGCACTTACATCAGGCAACTCAAAAGTATAACTCCAGCTCCAGAGAATCTGACACTCTCTTCTGGCCTCCTAGGGAATTAGGCATACATGCGATACACAGACATCTATGTAGGCACTCACACATACACATAAAACCAAAAATGAACAAAATCCTTTTTTAAAAGCCATGTTTTGTACCTATGTAAGAATACTAAATCCTCAATTAAAAGGATAACTTAATGTAATGCCTGTGATGATTCCAACTAAGTCTTTTACAGACACAGACAAGCAGATCCCAAACCCACATGGGAATGCAAGAGAATCAATGTACTCCAAAGCTGCAGCAGACAGAGTAGTGTGATGCTGGCATCAGCACAGACACAGGAAATGGAATGCAGCCACAAGCCAGGAGATAAGCTTCAGTTATGGAAAACCAAGGATACAAAGACAACTCAATAAAGAAATACTCTCCTAAATGGATGGTACTGGATAATACTCCCTGAAAAAGAATACAGCTGGATTTTACCCCAAAATTAATCAAGTGCAAAAGCTAACCTATAAAATGCTTAGAATAAAACATAAATCTTTATCATGTTTAATCGTCAAGGTCTATAATCAAAGCGCAAACAACAAACAAAAACATAAATAATCTCAGTTTTAAAGCTTATGATAAATGGAAGGAAAACCATAACATCAGGAAACTAAAATGAAAGCCCACAGAAAAGGGGAATATCTGACAACCAGATCTCTTAAAAGGGTCTAATAAATAACTGTGTATTTAACTCTTATATAAATACAGGTAAAAGATGTATTTCTATCCAATATCTAGGATATTTATGTAGAGATATATAAAACTTCTATTTATCAACTTTTAGCTAAAAAGTAAAAAGCAAATAACCAAATTATGAAACAATTAGAGACCTGAATTTCTCCAAAGATATACAAATCGCCATAAGCACATGAAAAGGTGCTAGGCATCATCAGTCATTGGGAAAATACACACCAAAATTAGAATGTACAAACACTTAATACCCCCTGGGATGGCGATTTAAAAACAGAAGAATAAAACATAGGAAAATATGTAAAGGAATTATTTTGATACCTGCACTGCCAGAAAGAACAAAAATAATCAAATACTGCTACAGTTCCTCAACTAAACACAAAATCACCATACAGCTCTGTATTCCAGTCCTACATATACATCCAAAGAATGGAAAACATACATTCATGCAAAACCATATATATGAACAATCACAGCAGTATCACTTATAAGTGCCCCAAAAGTATAAACAGTTCAATGTCCATCAAATAATGAATGAGTAAATATGATTCACCTATACTTTAGAATATTATTTGGCCATGAACAGGAATAAAATACTAATACATACCAAAATTTGGATAAAATGAAAGAAGCCAAACATAAAAGGTTACATATTGTTCTATTACATTTGTACAAAATGCCCAGAATAGGAAAATCCAAAAACAGAAACTAGGTTAGTGGTTGCTAGGAGCTGGGGAAGGGGAGGATTGGAAGTGAATGCTAATAGGCTAGAGATTTCTTTGGAATCAGACTACACAGGGATGTGCTGAAGCACAATGAATTACACATCAAAACAGGCTTTTATGGCATATGGATTGTATCTTTTTTTTTTTAAGTGAAGGTCAAGGTTTACAAAACAAATCATGATTTACGACACCAACAGAGAATAAGCATTTAGCCAGGTGACTCTAGGACTAAAACAAGAGAGTGAAGAAGATTCATCCGAGGAAGCAGCATCAAACACTGGCAGCCATGGAACTCTAGCTGGTAGGAAGTCCCCAGTGATAAAGGAAGATGGAGGACTGAGAGCTGTAACTAGGGAACCAAGCAAGCCAACCCAGGGGAACGACTGCCCCGGCACAGCGCCCTGCACTCCTTGTCACAGCAAATGCAGCTCTGCCCAATTGTAAGCAAATCCTGTCCCTTTATAAGCAGCTCTCTACTCCAAATAAATACAAGAGAGATGTGGTCACTATTTACCCCAGGTAGATTCAAAAATAATCAAAATCAAACAAGAGGCTGAAGATGGCTAACGTAGAACACAAACAGTAAGAAGTTGAACCTAAGCTGCACTGCACATGAAAACCCATGTAGGCAGGGATGAAAGCAAGCCAAGGAACTCTGGAAAGGAGAAGTTGTCTACGTACAGTAAAACTAATGAAAAATAGTATGTTCTACTTTAAAATTTATTTCCTGGACCAGGGAGATAGCTCAACCAATAAAGGCACTTGCCACACAAGCCTAGTCACCTGAGTTCCATCCCCAGAACCCACATAAAGGTAGGAGAACCAATTCCACAAAGTTGTCATCTAACTTGTATATATGTGACGCGGCATGAACAACCAACATTTGCATCATTCATAACACTTATAACATGTTTAATATATTTCTTATGAGGAAATGGTTGTGAATTAGAACTGAACAGTCAATTACTGTAGATTAGAACTTTGAAGACAGACATAAGCAACGTGTGGAGAGCAGAGGAAGCCTTGAATGAATATGTGAAGAGTTAATGAAGTCCTACTGTTATGAGAGCAGCCAAATCCAGATGCCTCAGGCCCATGGGAAATGACAAAGAATGAACACACACACACACACACACACACACACACACACACACACACACACACCAGCTCAGGCTCAGAAGTATAGTAAAGCCTTCTTTTGGTCCAAGCACAAATGTTGGTAATGTATGCAAACACCAGCAACCAGAGCCTCCCTCCCAGATGTTTATATCCTTAGACTGCTAAAGACCCTATCTAACCACCACACCAACCTCTTGGTGCTATACGTAATTAGCTCTGAGTTTCCATGTTGCTGTGAAATTGGAGAGGTTCCTTAAGAGCATGCACAGTCCTTGTGATCCTAGCTTTTCTGTATGTGTGTCTGTCCTTTCCACAGTCCCTCACTGCCCCTACGCAGGGTTCCAGGACCAAATAGCAGTAGGAAATAGAGGTTTCAATAAATATTACACTAGAATAAACCTCATGGTTCCACAAGTTGGAACAAGCATCAGTTTCCACTCAGAATGTAGGTATAGTACAAGCGACAGATAAGGAAATAAAAACATGTAGATGTGCATGTTACCATACATGACTTTGCTAACTCAATACAACAAGACCTCAGGAACACTGAGCTCACCTGCCACCCACATGGTGGTTTCTAGATACTGTGCTGCATATGCTCCCAGCTCATTTAGGAAAATGGTATGATTCCATAGGTGGGTCAAGCAAACAACAAAGCAAACAAGATGCACCTGCAACATCATGTGGTACCAGAAAGTGTATTAGTACTATCAGAATAAGAATGTATTAAAGAAAGAGCACAGGAATAATTTGATCAACCAACTATATTCCATGTTAGTTCATAAAAAGTCACAAATCCACATAAATAACAAACAGGAATACAGTACTTTCTTAAGAACCACAGGAAAGAGGCTGAAGAGATGGCTCAGTGGTTAAGAGCACTGGCTGCTCTTCCAGAGGGCCTGAGTTTAATTCCCAGCAGTCACATGGCGGCTCACAACTATCTATAACTGTAGTCCTGTAAGATCCAATGCCCTCCTCTGGTGTGCAGATGTACATGCAGACAAAATATCCATAAATATAAAATACATTAAGTAAATAAATCTTTTTTTAAAAGAGCCGCAGGAATAAGGAAACTGGCAGTCATTAAGCAAATATCACAAAAGTAACTATTACCTCCAAGAAACAGTACAGATGGGAGAACTAGCCTAGGAAAATGAAGGGGCTCGTAGGTGTAAAGCGCTCCCCCACTAGAGGAAGTGCTCATGACAGGGGATTAACTATTCTATCACAAAGAAAAAAATAATATGCATTGTTAACTGCAAAGGGAAAACTGACTTTAAGTGGAGAAACCTGGCAGACACTGCCTTAATCAAGAGAACTTAACTTTACCAGTCCTTAGACATACTGATCATGAGTAATCACCATCCAATGAACTTAAATCAAGGGACAATTAAAAACAAAAACTCTTCAAGTGTCCAGCTTACATACAATGCGTGGGGAAAAGATAGAAAACAAGACAGATGGCAGGAAACAAGGACAATGACAACTAAAAGGGAAGGTGGATCTTGAATTGGGCTAGAAAAAGAACATTTTGTAAGCCAATTTTAGAAAAACTTTTCTTCGACATTTATATTTACATCCAAAAATAATCATACTTGAATTCTATTGCTCTATGGAAAGAAGATGGCATTTCTTTTTATCAAGTTACAAGGTAGACAGACTTCATTAATACAAATTACTGAAGACATCTGGTAGAGAGGAGGGGTTTTTTCAAAGCTGTTACTGTTTTTACTACCCCACATTAAGCACTTGAAACCTTTACTCCCACTCTCTCACCAACTGCAGAAACAATGTTAGATCCCATCATATTTTCTAGCAGTATTTTATACAATAGTCACTTCATTAAGCAATAAGCTGATGATCTTAACTTGGCCGGCTACTGCAAAGCAAACCCTTATGAAATCACAGTCATTGTTGTGATACTTTCCACCTGCTTGCCAGCATGTGTAGTTACAGGTACAATGGGGAGCTGCTAAGTCCTTAAAAGTAGTTTACTGGCAAGTATAAATGATTATCATAAAAAGAAAATTCTGAGCGCTACACACTTACGTTGAAGGAAAGTGTTTTTGCTGAAATTAAATGCACAATAACTTCAGGCCTCCAAGAGGTGCAGACTGGAATTTTTGTAAATGGGTAAAGGGAAAAAAGCATTATAGACCCTGATGGTCTGCATATTCCCAAAGAAATCGTTCAGAGGGCTGGGAATGGCTCAGAGGATAAGGTTCCTGCTCCACCAGCATCCCCAGCATCCATGGACGAAGCCACCTGTGGCTGAGCACATCTGTAACTGTGGTGCTGGGCTTGGGGTGGGGGGACTGGGGTGGGAGGGCTGACAGGAAGATCCGAGGGCTCACTGACCAGCCCATCTAACAGAAATAGCAAGTTCTGGTTTGGTGAAAGTCCCTCTCTCAAAAGTGTGGTGGAAAACAAGAGGAAGACACACTTCCAGCCTATACAGGCACGCATGTGTTTACACACATGAACACAAATTTATACTACCTTAGTCTTGATTTTAAAATTAAAAAATTCAGAAGCAACAGATAATAATTGCAATGTAATTATGGTCTAAAAGTAAAATTAAGAATTTAACCCCAGTGACCAGAAGCTAATATACGTAATATGGCTTCCAGTATTTTTATCTACTACACTAAGTTATGAAATGCTAAAATCCCAAGTCAAGGAAGCAGATACTTAATAAAACCATAAAAAATGCACTGATCTATAAAAGCTATAGGCTTCCTTGACATCCAGCTTCAAACTAAGACAAATAATAAAGCCTTTGAATCCTAAGCCAAAACATCAGTGATTAAAATTTTCTTAACTCTTTCCTTCAACTAAATTAAAGAAAATCTGCATTTGCTTTGCAGCTTTTGACTGCTAGACGCCTGCACACACTGACCCTATTTAACCTGACAAGCCTAAGAATAGTCACCATCTCTTTGCAATGGAGGAAACCAAGGCTGAGGAGTAATTTCTTGCCTTTCTTTAGAAAAGTGTCTCTCAATAGGCAGCATCACTTGGGGATAAACAAGGCCTTGAGGGGGAGGAATGAGGCTGTGCTAACTTGTGTACAGGGCAATGTGTATCAGCACCCTTGGTGTCTATCCACTGGATGCCAGCAGCACTGCTGCAGCTGTGACAACCAATAACTCTCTACATACAGGCAAATGTTCTCTAGAGTGTGAAATTACCCCCACGAGAGAAGCAGTGAAAGCCAACATTTCATTCAACCAACAATGTATATGTGCCAGACCCTGCTCAACCTGAGTAAGAGACAACCTGTGGGTCTCTACCCACAAGAATTAACTTTGAGCCTTGGTCTTCCAACTGAACTGGTATTTGATTTAAAACTCCTCTCCATACACTGCCCTGTAGGACTCATTAAAAAAACAAAAACAAAAAGCAGTCATCAATGGTCACATTTTTTCTGGGGTGGAAAGGAAGCTGGAGTTCAGGATCACAGGTATTTCTTTCACAAGCCAGGAATCAACTCTGGGCAATAGCAGCCCTCACAAGCATTAAGACAAGGACATAGAAGAGAGTGGTTTACACAGCTTTACAAAGAGTACCATTTGCTATTTCTGGCACTCATGGCATTAAAGGATTTTGCCTCCTCTGAAGAAATGCAGCAATGACACACCACAGAACAAGGAAGCTCTGACCCCAAAGAAGGCCTGGGCCAAATATTTCTACCCCCACCTACGTAGAAACTCAGATGTAGAAAAGCAAATCATCTACTAAGGAAACACTCAAACAGCCAAGCAAAGCCTACTGGAACCACTATGCACAGAGGGGAGGGGGGGGGGCATCATAATATCTATGAATGAAATGACAATGACGACATCAATGGCTGAGCTCTACAAGTGAAAGGTGACAGGATGAGAGGAAATCCAGAATGCATCTTAACTTTGCCCTAAACTCTTCTGACATTCGTTAGGAAGTATTATCCTTCCTGATGGCATGCTGCTGGGGATCTGACCCAGAGTCTTGCCCAGGAAGGCAATGAGCTGCTGAAGACGGCACAGACAACAAAGCCGTCCAATGTTCCACTTCAGCTGTTCTGTTTTTCTGTGAAGCACTGAATATCAAACAACATAACATCTGCTGGAGTCTAGTTCTACATGAGCAAATTAAAATAATCTTTTAGAAGGATGCTGCTAAGTCATTCTAAGAACGTTACATTAGATTACTGAGTGTACCCTGGGAGCAGGGACACACAACTTAAGGTCACTTACAAAGTGACCATGAGCAAAACCAAAAAGGCTTCACTTAAGCAATTATAATTAACAGGTACTACATAAGTCCAGCTCCTACCTTCTCTAATTCTTTTTTGCAGCAGAAAAAGCAAGCAAGCAGAGACAAATTAGATATCAGTGGCAGCCACCCTAGACAATGTTCTTTACCCCTTTAATCACTGTCCAAATCTCTAGCCTTTTTTCCATTTCAAACTTTTTTGCATCACAAGTTCAGTCCACAGGAACCTAACTCAACACCATCTGAGTTATCTGCTTACAGACTAAGACTTAGGCTCTTGCAACAACAACTTAAAGCCAGAAGACAAAGGAAACAGCCACAAATGCATATAAATTAATACGTGAATATGAACCTTGGCCATTAAAATTTATAAAGTAATGTATCAAATTAGCCTGATATGTTAAGAGAAATTTTTTTCTTATATGAAATTATGAAACTAGCCTGAGAGCTCACTGACCAGTTTTACTTCTCTTTACCATTTGACATCAGGAAAAGCAGAAAAAGCTGCCTCACAAAGGATACCTTGAAATCATTACAAAAGCACTATCTTTTCACAAGGTAAATTCAGGACTCTCTTGAGCTAATTGTAAGCTATCTTCCTGCCACCCTTAACCCCGAGACAAGGTTTCTCTGTGTAGCCTTGGCTGTTTGGCTGTCCTGGAACTCGCTCTGTAGACCAGGCTGGCCTCAACCTCATAGAGATCAGCTTGCCTCTGCCTCCCAAGTGCTGGGATTAAACACATGCCCTACCACCCTCTAGACAAGAAGCTAGCTTTTTACATGTAACAAAGAGGCAATTTAAAACTCACCCTAATTTACTTTACTAGAAAGATATGGTATTCTTGCCACCTTTAAACAAAATTCAACTTTGTAAAACACATCCTGGTTAAGTAAGATCCCCAAAGAGAACCTTTGGGCCTTGGGGGTGTGTTCCCCAGACAACTATTTTGTTTCATAATGTTTCAATTAACAGAGCTAATTCTTGACATTAAATGGTAAGAATATTAAGCTAATCTAGGGCTCAGGAGATGCTTTAGTTCCTGAAGTATCTGTTTCACGAGCATGGGAACCTGAGTTCAGATCCCAGCAACCACAGAAAAGGTGGGTACAGCAGCAGGCATGTCTGGAACCCCAGGTGGAGATAGGGAAATAAATATCCCTGCAGTTCACTAGCCAACCAGCCTAGCTAAACCTGTGTCTCCAGTTTTAGTAAGAAACACATAAATACACACACACACACACACACACACACACACACACACACAGAATGTGTAAAAAGAAAGTTCTAAAGGCTATTGTGTCTATTACTTACAAACGCTGCAATATTCTCTACCGTTTAAAAAATGTTCTAACACACTCTTTTAGTTTCAGGCCTTTTTAATAAACCAACTAAGAGTACTTAGAGACAATACTACAAATAAAGTAAATTACATTTTCCACACCTGGAGACTTAAGACACTTCCATGGGTTGGAATAAAACTAAAGGGCTTTCTTTTCCTTCTGCTCTTTCCATCCTATTGTCCCTCCAGCTGTCCTAACACAGTACTTCCTTGAGACATTCCAGGACAACCATTTGAAATTGAGTGACAAACTACTTTAAAAAGTATAAATACAAATGACATTTAAAAAGATATAGAGTTGTAGTCTAGCTGGATGTGGCCTTTCCTGAAATCCTGAAGATTATTACATCTCTACTCAAAAGTGATAGACACATTCAAGCAGTATTAAAACACATCAAACTCTTAGAAAAGCTCTTCAGAAAAGGTCAGATTTGTTACAAAGACTAAACCAGTTAACAGGAAGGGAGGAAAATTATCTGCAAAACCTTCCAGCTAGAAATGTCTTTTCTAATAAGCCATCCTTTAAACTAACAACAACTATTTAAAAATGGAAAGATGTATTATCTCACTAAGTGATAGTTACCTTGTTAATGTAGACTTATAATAAGTATGTTTAAAGGACTTTTACAGGATTTAGACAAAAGAAAAAAATCCCACCAATTGTGTCTAGGACTCAATCCTTGAAATTTCTGGAAATAAACTAAGTCCTCGAATGTTCCTACTGACTGGTAGGTAGTATACATGAAACATCCAGGAGACTGGCTAAAAATAGGTCAGACTTTCCTGAAAAAGTTTAAGTGGGGGAGGGACTTAGAAGAATCAAAATCAAATGCCAAAGTAAATCCTCTACTGTGGAAGTTTGAAGTAAACGGACAAAGCCATCTCCTCCCAGGATATAAGCACTGTAAACAGAACTGCTGACAACTCTTTCCATGCAGACACCACTATCAGATAGTTCACACCTAACAGTGTAACTTATCTGCCCACCTACTGGAAAACTCTCTCTGGACAACAGTAACATGGCTTAATCGCTCACTAAAGCTGTGTCAACCATTCTCTGGCTTCACTTACTATGCCAACCCTCTAGGATGGCAATATCCCATTCACAGACAATTAATTTAGAAGGTGAGAAAGCACAGAAGCACAGGGTCAGATTTTGGGGACAGGGAAAACTGCTTCCCTCCTACTCCTACTACAGCTTGGTGGAAGCCTAACCTCTATGTAAAACGCCAATTCTACAGAAAATTCCTTAAACCCACCCGACACTGAACAGCAACAACCTCATTCTGAGAATTTTGGCCACTACTGTTCCCATTCCAACAATGAATTGTCATGACATTAATGCCAGGTGGCTTAACAGTATGCATCAAACAGTGGACTAGGCTATTTATGATTAACATTTATTACTTATTGTATGCCAGATGCTGTTTTGAGACCTACAACACTCTCATGAGGCAACTACCATTACCCTTATTTTTATACATAAAGAACCCATAGGACAAAAATCTTTTCTAATCTGCACAAGGACAATGTGGAGATGCAGTACTCACAGTGAGCTGCCTAGTTCCCCAAACCGTGCTTCAACTCCAGTGCTCCCGTCTCCCCACACCATGTCTGCAGTGCTTCTCACTCACCATCTCAACTTGGTGAGCTGCACTCTTTCCATCCCAACCTTAGATGAAACTCAAACAAGGGGAAATGTGTCTCAAGCCACACAGCTTTGCATGGGGACAAGATTGTTTAGTATTTTGGCTCCACGCTTTCTAAGCTGCTGATAATCAGAAGAGGGTACAAACTATAAGATGAAAAGAAATTTAGATCTATTTTAAGATAGTCAATTGCTTTTGACTAGGCTATCTACAAATTCTTCTTAAAAAAAAAAAAACCCAACAAACATTGAAACAGAAAAAAAAAAACCCAACAAACATTGAAACAGAAAAAAAATGTTATTATAGTAAGAGATTAACAAAATATTAGTTTCCTGATCATCAAAAATAATGGGACAGAAACCCCCTCAAGTTTTTAGGACGTTCATCATCTTTTACTATGAAGCCGCACCATTCTTGTGTGGCCATGAAATACGGACACACTTCTATGTAACAGCCACCCTTTTTTCCCTCAGCAGATGAGCGCTGGCTTCATTACTCATGCTCTGATTCCTAAGACACCAAGAAGGAAAGCCAACAGCCAAGTATCCACCTACATCAGTCTACTCCCCTAAATCTGGTAATACTCTGAAAATAGCTCACAGATGTACCATAACTTTGAGATTCTACTTACAGAGATGTCTAAATAGAAACCACTATATGAATGGACTTGATACGGCCTTATGGAAAACAAATCTGCCTTTCTTAAATCTATAAAAGGCAAGAGAAAAGGGGCTTAGGAAAACAATTTTCCATAACACCAGAAGGGGGAAAAAACGGCTTTTCCTCAAGACCCAATTAGCGCAACCCCTCTGCAGTCACACACGTTGGAATGTCAGAAGATGCATCCCACCAATTATCCATGCAGAATGAAACTAAGCCATATTTCCTACATGTGCCACAGTTCTCCAATAACACAACAGAGCACTGCGTCCATGAGAAACACTTATTTAAAATTTCAAGCCCTACTTAGCCAATCAAGCTTACATTCTCAACAACAGAAAACGCATTCAGCTTAACTGCATCTCCTGTGTACCAAATAAAGATTTTTAAACCAAACAATTCAAGGGAGGAGGGGAAAAGCAATCATTTGTCAAGTACCTTTTCTAGCATCTTGCAGCCCAGTCAAAAGAGAAGGGGAGGAAAAAAAGAAAGAGATGATCACACACAAGCCAGAAGTCAATCCAAACAATAAAGGTGGTTGGTTCAAAAGGGAAGAAAAATCAATTATTCGGTTATTCAAGAAATTTTTTTAAACCAACGTGTTATAAGTAAAAACCATTATTTTAACGAGGCCAACAAGGCCAATGCGTCCAAACGCAATGTGTTAATAGGGACAAACAGGTTCCACTGTCAATGTCCTGGAAATGTTTTGAAATTCTCAGAAATTTTCATTAATTCAAGTGTTTTGTTTTGTTTTTTCAATCTGTAAGTTTAAAAACACAACGATTTTTTTCCAAAGCTAGAATTCATTTTAAAAATCTTTTCATAAGTGAATTCAGTCGCACACCCTAACAAAGCTCGCTATGCAACTATTCAGGGATGTGACCCAGTCTTCTTTTCCCATTTCTACTTCCCAGCCACTGACTCCTTTCAAAGAGCTAGCTATAAGCATGCACAGATGCTATCTCAAATGAAAACTTCCGTCCCATTCCCAATGCTACAGAAAATAACCATTTCCCAGGAAAGCAGAACCAAGCTGTCACCCGCAGAACCTTAATCCCGGCAATGCCCATGTTACCAAAATAAAAGCTAGATGCCCTTAGGGAAGCAAATCCTCAAGACATTTCGCATGCAAAGAAAACAAAATTAAAAAAAAATTTTTTTTTAATTAAAAGGTGGGAAAAGACAGAGAACTTAAAAAAAAAAAAAAAGCAAACCACCACACCCTCAACTGTGTTGCAAACCCATCTGCCAGGGGCCTTTACCTTCATTTTCCATCGAAACTGCACTCGGGTTGATGGCTACAAAGTCTTTAGTGTCAGCCACGGCCACACTGGGAATCGAGAGAGGAGGAAGAGGACAAGGAAGAGAAGACCCCGGAATCCCAGGCTGTCAACCCCGCTCCCGGCCACGCGTCCCACGGCTGCTCCCACCACCCCTAGCAGCAGCATCTGCAAGAGAAACCAGGAGAAGCGGAGCTGACGAGAAGGGGAGAGGAGCGGGGCGACCCCCGCCCAGGCGCCACCTCCCTAGCCCACCCCCTGCGCTGCCCGCAGCGCCTCACAGCCAGCCGGGCGGCGCCCGCGAGGCGCCCTACGGGCAAGAGACATTCCCCCGATTCCCCCCACCCCCTTTCCCTCAGGACCTGGAAGTTTCTGGAAATAGGGACAGGAGTGGCTACCTCCCCGATACCCCAGACGTCCCCCTCCCTCCAGGCTGCGAGGACTCACTCGCGGGGCTGCGGGGGGCGCCCCACGCGCCTCGGGGCGAACCGGCGCTGCTGGCGGCGCGGCGGCGGCGGCGGCGCCCCACGGAACCCAGCCGCGTCCTGAGGGAGAGCGAGCAGGACGGCGGCGGGGAGGGGTTGGGGGGAGAGGAAGAGCGGCGAAGGGTCCGTCAAGCTCGGCCCGCCGGCTCCGCGCGGCTCCGCGCACCGCCGAGCTGCTCTGCTCCCGCCTCCGCCTCCTGCGCTCCGCCCCTCCCCGCCGCCCGGCGCGCCCTGCACTACCCGGTCCGCCGCCCACCGAGCTTTGTCGCTACCACTTCCGCCGGGGAAAGAGGCGCGCGCGCAGGCGCACTCCAGCTCTCTGCGCCGGGGAGCGGAAGTGCAGTGAGGCCGAGCCTGCCGGCCGGGATGGACGTTGTCCGCGGATGCAGGGACTCCGTGGGGGGGGGGGGGGAGAGCGCGAGGGACCCGCGGCTCCTCACGGGCCCTGGGAGTGGCGTCTGCCCTCTTTCTACACACCCGCCTGGCGGGCACAAGAGGCAGGAGCACGTCCGTCCCCTTCTCAGGCCACACGTCCCCTTCCAGGAGGCCGCGGGGTCGTGATGTTGAGCTAGGCATAGACATGGCCGTGTTCCAGAGTCGCCTGGGCGCTCCCTACACAGCTCTGGAAGTCTCTCCCGTCCCGCAGCCGTCACAATCTCCTTGGGCGACGCAGAGACAAGCTGCTGTTCCTGTCGGCGGCCTTCCCCTCACTTGCAAACACCTGCTCTAGCTCCTGTCTCTTGTCTTGTGAGAGCAAGTCATCATGGAGGCGGTTTCCAAAATTCTGTCCCGGTCAGGAGTGCTCCGAAGCCCCAGGTGTCACGAGAGGGCGAGGTTCAGTGGGACAGCTGGAGGAGGGACTCCTGACCTTTTTCCTTCAGAAGAGCTGGCATAGCAACTAGAAACCAATCGGCCCGCTATCGAAGCTGAAGAACCGGTATTACCTTGGCCTTTATCATTTTCCAAGTCAGCCTTTCGCTTAGCACCTTACACAAGCCCCGAGTAAGTGCTTTTTGATGACTAGTTGGCTAAGTTTAGTGAGCACAGGTAGCCATTGAACCAGTCTCTCACCTATGTCCACTAGGGGGCAGAACTACACCTGTGGCCAGTTCTTGAGCAGCTTCTGAAAACCCCTCCCCCTCAATCTTAAAAAAAAGAAAAAAAAAAAAAAAGCCCCTACATGCTATAAGTATTTTTCCTCAACGTCTAACCATTACATGCCTGTCAACATGCTTCCCATCACACGCTCAACATAATGGACCAAGTTGCCTGTCTTCCTTTGTTAGGTGCCTGTTAAGCTATTTAGGATCAAAAATTCTGGCGGCTTCGAGATTGACACTGCTTTTATTTTGAAAAACAAAAAAACAAAAAAAAGCTATTGCCAGATGTAGTAGTACATGCCACCCTTAGGAGATAGAAGCGGAGAAGGATGGCCACAATTCTGAGGACAGGCTGTTGTCAACATCTATAATAACCCTTATCTCCACTTTGATATGTATGCTTAGTAATGTTTGTATGCCCAGTGGTATAAGCCTGTGGCTTTTATAATAAATTTGCTGTCGCGTGCTCAGTCTTACAGTTTGTATGAGTTATTACTTAGAGAAACATTAATGCTACAAGCACAATTTAAAACAAAGTTTATAAAAATTACAATATATAAATGCTTAGAATTCATATATAGACTTACGGAAAAAGTAATTTCATTGTTGTGTTTGATACAGCTCTTGCCATCTGATAAGATGGAACCTCTTTGAGCGAATGTTTCTATCAGGTTGGCCTGCAGGCAAGTCTGTGGGGCATTTTCTGAAATGATTGGTGGTGTAGGAGTGCCCAGATCACTACGGGCAGTGCCACCCATAAGCAGATAGATGATCCTGGGTTATAGAAAATGGCAAGCTAAGCGAGCCATGGAGAGCAAGCCAACACGCAATGCTTCTCCACGGACCGTGCTCCAGTTCCTGCCGCCAGGGTCCTGTCATGGCTTCCCTCACCGATGGACTGGATTGGGAAGTGGAAGTCAAATAAACCTTTAAAAAGAAAATTAGGACATCTTTATGGTTAGTTATTGAACTAATTTGCTGAAACGTGTGTATTGCAACCATTGGGATGGTTTTTCTATTCTGTACCAAATTACTATCCCACACTAGGCAACATCAGTAACATCAACTTCTATCTCCTACAATTGAAAGTTAGCATTATGTGTATATATATAATTTATATACTAAAGCTTTAATTAATACTATTAAAGCCAGAGTGGCAGGTCACAAACTTCAGAAATGCTCTCTCCTTTCCTCCTCAGAGCATGCTGGGCCCTTCTGTGAGGTGTTGTAGCCATTTCCCACCTCAACGTGCAATAGAGGTACTAAAATACAGTGAGCTGTAAGTATACAACACACGCACAGGTGTAAATACCCCTTTTCCCCCCTTACATAGTAAAATTGTTGGAAGGGACTGAAAAACCAATTGAAGACAATATATGAAGTACAAGCATTGCCAAGGTATAAGCTTGTTACATAAAAAAAAACAAGCAGAAGAGTAGCTACAATGAG
Source organism: Acomys percivali (assembly GCA_907169655.1). Classification (NCBI taxonomy): domain Eukaryota; kingdom Metazoa; phylum Chordata; class Mammalia; order Rodentia; family Muridae; genus Acomys; species Acomys percivali. The sequence continues at coordinate 16,645,846 of OU015755.1, read as the reverse complement.
ACTGGAGGCCATGGAATAGAAGACATCCAAGCTTCCTTGAAATCAGCCCCCTAATGTTCCCTTAGAAATCAACCTCCTGTGGTGTGGTGGCACACCCCTTTAATCCCAGCACTTGGGAAGCAGAGGCAGGCAGATTGCTGTGAGTTCAAGGCCAGCCTAGTCTACAAAGTGAGTCCCGGACAGTCAAGATAACGTAGAGAAACCCTGTCTCGAAAAACCAAAAAAAGAAAGAAACAAAGGAAAAAAGAAAGAAATCAACCACCTAAAATGTGGGTCTTATTCCTTTTGTTTTGAATATTTAACCTACAAAATTAAATGGAGCTGAGGGTGTGGTGGGGCACTTTGATTCAAACTTAAGCACCACCAAAAAAGAAAAGTAAGGTGAGGAGATGAAAAAGAAAAGTAGTTACACTAATGATAAGAGGAGAACTGGGAGGCTTCTTTTCTTTGGGGAAAAAGTTACAATTCAGGATGAGTGGGGGAAAATGCTCCTGATGCTCCAATGTTATTCATGTGTGTCTTATTCTAAGCGGATATGAGCTACCTTGTTTTACTGTTAAATTATATAATAAAAACGAACATTTAAAATAAATGAAGACAAAACACTTCTTATAAGTTAGCCTAGTCCAACTATTTTTTACTCCAATAATGGATATGCATTGTCAAGTATGACATCTGCCATTTTTATAAGTCCAGATGATAAAAAATATGGATTTTAAAACTTAAGAGAAGTTATTTTTAAATCTCTCCTTAGCTAATGTCTTCTTTTAAACTTTTAACATAATTTGAAAAAAAGCATCAAAATTTAATAGTTCTCCTATGTCCTAGGAAAAGTAAGCCAGCAAAGATATGTGCCTTGAAGTTCACTAGCCACACAAGTTGGTCTAGAAAGATTATTGACTATTTTTATGTATATGTATGTATGCTTGTGTGTTTGTGTGTGTGTGTGTGTGTGTGTGTGTGTGTGTGTGTAGAACCCAACCTTGGGTACCATCCTTAGAAACACCTTTCACCTCTTTTAAGGCAGGTCTATAATTGGCCTGGGGCTCCCCACTCAACCTAAACAGACTGGCCAGCAAGCCCCAGGGATCCTTCTGTATCTGCCTTCCCAGTAATGGAATTATCTGCATGTGCCACCGTGCTCAGCTGGAGATAGAACTCAGTAAGCTTTCAAGACAAGTGTATTACTGACTGAGCTATCTTCCCAGACTCCAGAACTTAAACATTTCTCTAAAAGATAGAAAGACACACAGCTCTTTTTGTAAATTAACCTACTCCAACTATACAACAGACTTTTTCTTATACAATAAAGGGCAAGTGAAATGTCATGTATGAGGAAATAGGTCACTGCAAAGAATGTCACATGAAATCAGTGTCTAACAGCTGCCTTCCAGAACCACTATAAATCTGCTTGATTCCATGTTTTTTTGCAGTGTTACAGTAAAAGTTGAAGGCAATAATTTAAAAGTTGAAGGGATTAAATACAAGTCACCTGTGTTTGGTCAGTTTAATTGCACATAGATCCCTAAATACTATGCAAATATTTTATCTCCCACAGAATTCCATAGGCTCATGCACATTTAATAGCATTCAAAATGTGAAATATTTGATGAGCCTGAGAAAACGACACTGGGGAACTTTAAAGTATACTTTTAACCTTTATTTCTAAAGTTTCCCCTCAGTCTGACTCCCCATTCCACAGAGTCTGAACCTTAGAGTGATATTTAGAATTGTTACTGTTTACTGCCAGTCTTCTGTGTTGGAGATAAACATGCCAAGGGGTGCAGTTGAGGATAAGAAAGGGGAAAAAGTAAAACAAGATGAATGTGAGTAGCCAGCCAAGAACCAGCTCAAGACTTCATGATTTCCATGTAAAATAGACACACAGTATCCCAAGCTCTGTAAACCTTCAGACTTTTTGCTAAATACCAATGTACCCGCTTAAAAAGATATCATCCTGAGAGCTGGTGATGTAGCTCACTGGTAAGTAGGCCTCTGTCTAGCCTGCACCAAGCCCTAGCTCAATTTCTAGCCCCAAAATTACAGAAGAAAGGAAATGCCATCCTATCTGATTGTCAAACTTCCATAATTCATCTCTGCCCCTAAAACATTTGACTGTAGTAAAGTGTGTGTGTGTGTATGTGTGTGTGTGTATGTGTGTATGTAGAGTTGCTGAATAAGTGCATAATTTGAAAGGTTGTTATTCTAAGTATTTATTGTGAAATAAATAAAGGACTTTGCTACTGAGCTTTGCTGTAGAGCAAGGGCGGGGCACTTAAGGGATGTTCAGGCTGTAACAATGTAACATTCATCCATACACTAGGAGTAAGTCCTGAACAGTATCAAGCACTGCTCAAAACAGGAAATTGTAGATGTTGAACCCAACTAACGGCTTAAAATTGGAAGCCAGCAATGCTGAGGGGCACACTTCCTTGCACATAGGAAACCTCCGCTTTGCCTGGCCTTTGGATTTTGATGTCATGCATATCAATGCCTGACAAAACCCAACGTGCTTTTTAGCTTGGGCATAGTTTTCAGCCACGCTCTCAGGGGTTAAAGAACACACTCTTCGTTCCTGCACAAGACAGTGGTGAGGAAGCAGCAGGCTTTAGAGTAGCCAAGGAACTTGACTAGCTGCCGGTGAGTATGTTTACTGAAGCTTTGCTGGTGGCGTGGTTGTCAGAAGTGAGAGTTTGGCATCAAGTTGGTAGGCCACCTACTGTGTTTGCAGTTATCACTAGGCCCCTTCTCTCCATTCCAAGGCCTTCTCTTTGCATGTGGAAAACATTTCCGTCTCTTTATCCTGCTGCACTCTGGTCTGCAAGAGCTTTGGGAAAAGCTTGTATTTCCTCTTGCCTTCAAAGCAGCACATTCTATACTTCAAAGTTTTCTACTTCAACTACAAGTCAATATATATATATTTTTTCCTTTGCCCAAACTTGTCCTATGTCCTTCCATGCCCCCTGCAGAAATCATTTCTCTCTACTGTGTTTCCTATTGTGCAAATAAATGAGAAAAGGGGCCATTATGATAATAAAGTAGAGAGGGAGATACTCAAGAGAGAAAATAGCCCAAGGCTTATGAGAATTCTGAAGTTTAGCCCAAATAAGTCATTCAAATGTACTTTTACAGACAGTCACTATGCTGCCCAAAATATGGACTGCACCGCAAAGAGATGGTTTAAAAGATAGTTGAGTTAGAAGAAGGAATTACAGTTTGGCAATATGACCTGAGAGAAAGAAGGGAGAAACACAAATCCAAAATCAGCAGGGAAGAGTTTCTGCAACACAAGCAACTTGTTAAAACCTTCAGGCTAGAAAGTTCTTTGTCACAAATAAAGATTATATGGAAAACCAAAAGCCTTTACAATATACCTTCAGGTAACTTTATTTTTGTTTTTTGGCTATAAGAAGCAGTGCCTGAATACCTATATCCTACATTAGGAGATATTAAAAATAATTTAATGTTGCCGAATGTTCTTATTACGGTGAAATGTGTAATCACAGGTGACAAGGCAGTGGAGATGTTTCTATAATCTGGGAACGTGCTGAAGATTTGAGACTTGATCTGTTCTTAGTTCAAACAGCCAGACACAGCGCTTTTCAAAGAAACTGACACATCAGCTGCTGGGATTATTGGTGGTATAAATGGAAGTGTTCTGGTCTAGAAAAGTTTCACAAACTAGAAATTACATCAGGCCCTTTGGTGGGGAGCAAAGAGATCTCCGTGTTGTACAACAAGTGATAAAATATATACTGCATGATCATTAGGAGTGACCCTCAAATACCCACACCCTTCCAGGCCTCTCAGTGCCACTCAGTGCCAGTCGCAGCAGCAGCAGCAGCAGCAGCAGCAGCACCTGTGAACTCAGCAGAAATGCCCATTCTTAGATCTTACTGGGACCAACTGAGCCAGAAAGCCTCAATCCAAAGCTCTGTGATTGAACAAGACATCCTAATGATGCTGAATGCTTGAGAGGGCGACAGCCATCTTAGCATCCCTCTTTCCACACGTCTCTAGTGAGAAATGAACAGCAAGGATGCAAAGTAGTGGGGGGGGGGGGGGGGGTGACCAGCTTCCTTAGTGTATGGCTAAGCCGACAACCGACCTGGAGGCTGGTGTGCCCTGGGCTTCCTGTAATAGATAATACATCACATTCTCTGCTGCTTCTAGAGGCATCCAAGTTGGTAGGTAGAACGAGGGAAAAAAAACAAAACAAAACTAGATACAAAGGTTAAAATTTAGCTGGTTATTCCTATAAGAATGCAAAGGTTTTAATGCAGTATGGCATGTGACATCATCAAATGACAGTGTCGTGCCAGTCATTTTAAATGCTTAAGGCAGTGTTGATGGGAGGGCACAGAATAAGACGTAAGTGAGAGGTCTGAAATAAGGGTATGGCTTATTGGTTGGTTTGGTTTGTTGGTTTTTTTGTTTTTGTTTGTTTGTTTCTTTGTTTGTTCAGACAGGCTTTCTCTGTGTAGCCTTGACTGACCTGAACACTCTGTAGACCAGGCTGGCCTTGAACTCACAGAGATCCCCTTGCCTCTGCCTCCTGAGTGCTGGGATTACAGGCATGCGCCACCTTGCCTGGCTTAAGGGTACTTTTTTTTAAAGGCTTTATTAGCAAGTAAAGTAAAAACTTGGCTATTGACTTCAGTGGTTCTATGAATAAGTTTTCTTAATTCTAATTAGGGATGTTCGCATTCTTGAAAAATAAAGTGACATTTAGGCATGTTGTTCTTTATGTAGCTGGGAGCACTGGCACTTTTTGTTTCTTTCGGTGGTTTGGTTTGCTTTTTTTTTTTTTTTTTTTTTTTAATTTTTGTTCCAAGCTGAGGTTTAAACTCAGGACCTCTTACATGCTAAGCAAGAATCTCACAACCACACTGAACCCTTATCCCAGGTTGTCTGGGTGTTTGCTTTTCTTTCTTTCTTTTATTTTTTCTTAACCAGTGACTATAGTGGCAGGCTCTACAACAGAATTGGAAACTGAAGTTGAGTGTGTACCTTCTCCTTGCCTTACATGATTTGTCTTCCAGAAAACTTAAAGATGGTTAGCTGTATAGGATTCATTCTTCTACTGGTTTTTACTATCTACTTTAGGGCAAGTAAAAACCTATACCACTTGAGGTTTTTTAGAATGCCTTACACGCATTGATTCCTAGTTTAAATGCTCATGCCTAGCTTTCGGTTTGGTTTGGTTTGGTTTGGTTTGGTTTGGTTTGGTTTAAGAGGAGCGAATACTTGGGATTGAAGCTCAGGCCTCAGTGGACCCTACCACTGAGCTATACCACCCTATTGGCTCATTGACACCGTGGGAAAATGCAAATGTGCTGGGAAGTGGGAAATGCTAAGATTTCACATTTGATTAAAGCATTTAATTTTAGAAAAAAAATTAAACATCAATTTTCACTGAACAGCCCAAACCAGACATTTGTTTAAGTGTTTTTCTCTAGAGATAAAGCAATTCTACGAGGTGATTAGGTTCAGTCTTCATAAGCCTGTGGGTCAAACAGCTCACTTGCTTCTTAGAGCTCATGAAGCTGTGACTCTCACAGGTGATGCTCCTTGCACAAGGGTTTTGTTTTTTTTCCCCTGTCTGGTGTAAAAGCTGAATGTCCATCTTTGATTTCCTACATATTTCCAGGGTGCCCTGCTAGGGAGTACACAAGATGCTACTCAGCTTACTGAATTCCCCCTCAGCTCACTATCTTGTTTTACTCATGTCTGGCCCTATTCACGTCATACAGCCTTGAGAGGGACTAATTCCAGAATCTGGGACATTTGTCCTAAAGCTCCCTTGATGGCCGTCAAGACTATATTATTTAATTATATCGCCATTGCCTTTCTCGGCTGTCCTTGGTTATTGTCTACAATCTGCTTGTTTGTTTTTATTTAACCTTCAAATACCATTACTGGGGAATTCGTGCTCCAAGCAGAAGCTTTTCAAAAAATCTCTTGGGTTTACCTCCTCAGAGTTGGAAAGGGCTGCTAAAATGAGAGTGTAATCTTATGAATAAATAAGCAGAGACAAGTATTTTAGAGAGATTATTCAGTAGGTAATTGAGACATGTTCATAATCGTGCTCTCTTGAAAAAAATCAACAAGGTGCACACTAAACATATGTCTAGGATCTAAGAGCCACTCAGCAGTATCAGCAATACTAAGTTCATCTCTCCAGCTAAATTGTTCTGAGTCTTTAACATCCTTTTTGTATATGAAGCAGACTAGAAGCAAGGGAAACTTGTTGTTGTTTTTTTAAATATTAAGTCTTCATGGTGGCTTTCATTTGGATCATATATAGAGGGCAGGACAACTGTTCTACCCTCCCGATGTCCCATAGTTGAAAGCCACAACTAAAGTTCCCAGTTGCCCCTTCAAGTTTTAATCAGTAATCATCTATTTTTAAAAACGAAGTAGATAGATATGAATATGTATGGGGAAAGTCTTAGAGCAAAGAAACTGCCTAATCATTTCTTGCGTTAGTAAGTATTATGTAATGCTTGGCATGGGACTGACGTAGTTGAAAATGGTCAATTAAGAACTTTCCAAGATGTAAGTCCTCATTACCGTTCCCCTGGCATTAACAATGATATTACATCTTCCTAAGTGGCACCCAGGCTGTTCTTGAGAAGGTATGGCAACCCATATCAGCTCTGATTCAAAAAAAAAAAAAAAAAAAAAAAAGCACCATCAAATGGCCTCCATCAGCAGTTCTCAAAAATGGGGTCCCTGCCACCTGGGAACTTGTTAGAAAGGCAAATTCTTGGGCTTTGTCCAGCCCTACTGAATTAGTAACTCTGAGGGTGAAGCCCAGTAGTCTATGTTTTAATTAGTCCCTCGGGTGATTCCAATGCCTGCCTAGGTTTGAGCGCTGATTTGCAAGAAGCATAAAGCATTCATCTAAAGACTGGTTTGATCGTGGTAAGTAGTCTTTAATTCCAAAGAACACAGCCAGGGTGCTTATCAGTATTTAAACTCTCTCCGCCATCCTTACAGCACGTAAGACTTGAAAGCCCTTCAAGTAGATCCCTATTGGCCACAGGAGAGGAAAGCACAGGATGCTCAGAAAGGGATCCTGTTTCTCCCCTTGTAGGAACCTCTGCACATCACACCAGCCACGCTTTGAGCAGTAAAGACAAAAGATAGAGAATAGTGCCGTGGTAAGAACTAGCATCGTGACTCCAGCTATGAAGCCAGCCTTTGTTTCCTCATTCCAGCATGGACCTTTTGAACAATGCCTCATTGACCAGAGGTTATCAGGCGTTTTAGCCAGACCAGTAAGATGAAAGAAGGAGTTTTTTTTTTCTACAAAGTAAATAGAAAATGCCATTCTCTTGAAACTAGATCCTCCCCATGGAAATACTTTCATTAAAAAAAAAAAAAGTTTTAGTTATATAACAAGAAGCAATAATGATTTTTAAGACATGTAAATACTGTATTGGAGACAGAGCAAGAGGGAAGGTTTCACACTATTCAGTGCCTTTTGGGGATTTTTATTTTATGTGTCTGCAGATGTTTGGTTGGTTTTCGGTTTGGGGCTTTTGTTTTGTTTTTGTCTGCATGTGTGTCTATGCACCACTTGTTTGCCTGGTGCCCTGAGAAACCAGAAGAGAGTAGAATTCTAGAACTAGAATTATAGATGGCTGTGAACCACCATAACAGTACTGAAAAAGGAACACAGGTCCTCTGGAAGAATAGCCAGTGTTCTCAACTACCGAGCCATCTCTCCAGCCCCCTATTCAAACATCTTAAAATCTCTCATGGGCTAGAGAGATGGTTCAGTAGTTAAGAGAGCGTGCCACTCTTCCAGAGTGCCTGGGTTCACCTTCCAGCAGCCACATCAGGTGGATCATAAGCA
>OU015755.1:16604806-16621343 GCA_907169655.1 Acomys percivali | reverse complement strand
ACACCACATGCACTCTCTACATACATAACACAGCACACACACACACACACACACACAACTTAATAAATAAGTAAACAATTTAAAAGAAGACCCACAGGATTACTTAAGCAACATAGCCACCTCTCTATACCCACAGCACTCAGAATGGGGAAGAAATCAGGGCCCCACACATTACATAAACACACACAGTGTCAGCCCATTCTTTCAGCCATTCCCCCGTCCCTATACAGAAGATGCCTGTGGTATTGATTGCTACTGGGGTCAACAGAGACTCTGGGTACCACCACGTGGTTCTCCCACCTTCTACTTCAAAACCAAGTCATGCTGAGCACGAACAGAGACACGGTTTTCCCTGAGTGTGCCAGCACAACCGTGAGGAAGAGGGGAGCAGCCTCACTCCCTTAATGCAGAGCTCCTGGATTTCTAGCACTTGTTAAAACCCGTGGAAGTAGGAGCCGGAGAAGAGCAGCTTCCTTGTCATCATCATTATTATAATGATAATGATGACTGGTCGGCTTTTCAAATGAGGCTTGAGCTTTGGGGAAAGGGATCACCGAGGGGGTCCCTACTGCTGACATCTGCTTCCATTCCTGGGAAGCGTATTACTTAAGGGGTCACTTTCTACCACAGAGGAACCAATTGCAGGACCCCAGCAACCTCTCCTGCCTAGCTCTGCCCCTCTAGCTAGAGCACAGTGCATAGCACTTGTGACTGGTCATCTTCAGTGTGGTGACACATCTGACTCTTGCATTTACATTCCATTGTCATGCTTCTAAATGAGCTGCTGGATGTAAATGGGCCACACACTGTTGTTTCTTCTAACAGCACAGTGCAATTGTAAAAGGAGTTTTTAGACATCAGTGTATAATGCAGTCAGTGTATAATGAACACGTGTGTCTTTAAATGAAAATAAGCAGGCATTTAAAACAGACTCTTGAAATGCTTATACACCTGCATACTAGAGTCTCTTGCTGGAAACGGTGGCTTTCAACTGAGTAAAAGAACTAATAATTATTGTGTGCTATCCCCTACCCACCACATACAAGAAATTACCTGTTTTATCTAAATGATCCCATCAGCCCATTAATGATCTGATTATGGCCATGGAGATAATCTTCATTTTGCAAATCCTGGGTACATTAACATAATCGCAGAAGTATGGGGGGGGGGGACAAGTGTGCTTCTAGGGTATGATATTTCATCTACTGCGCTATGAATAGTTTCAAATTTTGGCTTTGAAACACTGAAAAGAAATTATCAAAGCATCAAAGAGTGAGCCTCGCAGTGCGGTAGGTCCATCTGGGTAATAGAGGAAAGCAAAGTTATGTGTGTTCCTCACGGAACATTTGCTTCATCTTGGAAGCCAAATGCACCAAGTTCAAGCAAAGCCTCCCAAGCCGTCCTGCTAAGTGTTGCTAAGTACAGAGCTCATCCGACCTGCGCCTCTGAAAACGAAAACAAGTAGACCAGCAGAGAAGCGGTCCCTTAGCTTCGATAAGCCACACCCAGAAATAAGCGGCAGCTATTTTTAAAGTTAGCACAAACAAAATGATACCTGTTCTTCGGCTCTTTGGTTTCTCAGCGTTGATAAATACTTCCTAATCGAGTGGAGAGGGTACTTTTTGAAGTAAGAACATCTAGGCGGAGGCAATAAATTCTCCATAGTGAGGGGAAGCCAGAGGGTCCTTTGTCTGCCCCTCCCTGCCAGCAACCAAACGCAGATCTGGAAGCCCGGCTGGCTGAGGGATGCCTAGTGAACTGGTTGAAGCTCTGTCACCCCCACAGCAAACAAAGCAGGTGCACTTCTTAGATCTCCCTCCCTCGCTGAGTGAGAGTTCCTGGAGAAAGTAAATAGCTGAGTGCAGATCACCTAGAAGCCTCCAGAAATGCAATGCCCAGGGGCCTGAGCCGGGAAGAAGTTTAGGGCCGGCCCTAAGAATGCAAACAGCTCAGTGATAGCAGTGTGACTGATCGTCCTATTTTGAGCAACAGCGCTCTGTCGAGGGCTATGTTAATATTAGCTAGCTGGTGACTTTCCATGCCCACAGACTCTCCTGAGGTTTAGTTTTAATTCTTCCAACAGTATTTCTGTTTCTGTTTTTTTTTTTTTTTTTTTTTTAAAGAGGGCAGGACATGTGGTTTTCCCAGTTTCCTTTTAGATTTCTTGTCAGTAGGAGCACACCCTAGCAACCTTCAACTGTGTCTCAGCTCAAAAGTGACAACTCATTCCGCCTTGAGAAGCTCTGTTTTAGGAGACTTCTTTTTATTCTTTTTATTTTTATTCTTCTCTCATAGAGTCCATCCCAACTACATGTTCTCCTCCCTCTCCTCCTCCTCCCAGCCTCTCCTCAATCCCTATGCCTCCCCCCTCCCCCACCTCCTGTCTCTGTCCGCTTCCTTCCAAATCCTCCCCTCAGAGAAAAGCAGGCCTCCCAGGGTCATCGACCAAACAAGCTATAAGACCAGGCACATACCATCACATCAAGACTGGACCTGGCAACCCAGTAGGAAGAAAAGGGTCCCACAAGCCAACAGAAGAGTCAGGGACATCACACCGCCCCTCCTTACCCCATTCCCGTGGTTAGAAATTCCCAAGAATACTAAGCTACTCAGCCATAACATATGCAGAGGACCTAGGTCAGACTCCTACAGGCTCGTGACCTCAGCGAGTTCCCATGAGTCCTTGTCAGCTGATTCTGTAGGCTATGGTAAGAAATTTGTTTTAAAACTGAGCAAATCACACACACACACACACACACACACACACACACACGCACGCACGCACGCACGCACGCACACACACACACACACACACGCACACACACACACACCCCTTCATGGGCATCATCGGGTTGGCCAGCTCTGAGGACATTCCCTGTGCTCTCTGGTGCATTACGCTATGTGCCAGTAACAGGATACTTTACATTAATTGGACAACAGCTGCAAACAGATTCTTCTCTGAGTTAAAAGGCTTCATGCCTTGAATCCTTATCACAAATCCACAGGCTGAATTCAGAACCATTAAATTTCCCCAGGCTTTCTCCTGAGTGTTTGCCAGAGGGGCAAGCATACTTCTATTATAAAAAGGATCCACGCTTTCAGAAGAGAAAAAAGGGGGTTGAAAAGAACACAACAAGAGGTCTGTGGTCTTAAAGAGCATAAAATTATACACTTAAAAGTTCATTTCTTTGTGATCTATAGAGGTCATCGGGTTTGTCATGTAAGTCCGTGTGTGTGTGTGTGTGTGTGAGTGTGAGTGTGTGTGTGTGTGAGATACAGCACACGTTAAAGCATTCAATTATGAGCTGTCATGTGGGATCTAAGGTGGACATGCATCGACAAGCGTGTAGCTCAGAGGTGTGCTTCAAGAGGAAAAGCTGGCCTCTTTTCCCCTTCAGTAAGAGCAGAAGTTGAAAAGAAGAGGGCGTAGGCAAAGCTCGTGCTACAGACTGAGCTGCTCCCACAGGACAGCTTCTCTGGCACTCCTGGACCGGGTCACTTGTCTGCAGAGAACACACCAGAGGGCCTGAAGCAGAGCATGCCACCAGCAGTGAGACCACCTGGCAGACTGGCATGGGGCCCATCAGCAAAGTGATTTTCTAGACTCACCAGGGCCTGGAGGCAATTCCAAGAAGCCCTTTCTGCATTGCTGCTGGGGATGGCCAGGCAGAGGCCCTGCCCTCCTGCCACCTCTCTAGGCTCACTGATATGTGCTTACAGAAGCTCTGAGTGTTCTCTTCTATATGCTGGAGACTATAGGCTCTAATGAGGCCAGGAGAGAAGCAGTGTGCACTCAGCCAGTTTATGACCCAGAAAAGCAATCAGCTTGCAAGCCCTGGGCCACCCTACGTCCCTAGAAAGAGAAAGGGCCCCAGGGACAATAGGGACAAGTTCTGCTCACATTTATTCTGGATCTACAAGCTGCCCCCTTTACAGCTCTTCTTAGAATATTTGATTTTTTTTTTTTCTTTTATTGTGGGCAGAAGCCCACAGCCTGCCCAGCATGGCTGCTGATCAAAACCTTCTCCCAGTGATGAGCACAAAGCAGGCTTCATTTTAGACCAAGGGGCTTGTTTTGTGAGCACCTTTTCCAGGCCTAAGGAGAGTGATGAAAAGAGAGGAGAGGAGGAGAAAGGAGAAATAGAAGAAAAAGGGCACAAAGCAAATGTCTGTTCTATTATAACATAAAGCAGAAAACATAAAATAGATATTGTTGGCCTAGAGATGTGGCTCAGTGGTAAAGCAGGCCCCTGGGCATAGTCCCCAGTGCTGAAAAAAAAGGGGGGAGGGGGAGAGAAAGAAAAGGTGAAACAAATAAAACTAAGATTCCTTTAGTATTTAACTAATAAGAAGTGTAAATTATAGGGAACAATTTGTTTGGCCTTTGGACACTACAATTGTTTGTTCTGTGTCACTGCAATCTTTTTTTAAATATATTTTATTGATTTATTCATATTACATCTCAATTGTTATCCCATCCCTTGTATCCTCCCATTACTCCCTCCTTCCTATTTTCCCCTTACTCCCCTCCCCTATGACTGTGACTGAGGGGGATTTCCTCCCCCTGTATATGCTCATAGGGTATCAAGTCTCTTCTTGGTAGCCTGCTATCCTTCCTCTGAGTGCCACCAGGCCTCCCCATGCAGGGGACATGGTCATATATGGGGCATCAGAGTTTGTGTGAAAGTCAGTCCCCCCTCTCCACTCAACTGTGGAGAACGTCCTGTCCATTGGCTAGATCTGGGTAGGGGTTTGAAGTTTACTGCTCGTACTGTCCTTGGCTGGTGTCACTGCAATCTTATAGCATATCTGAAATGAAGGTCCAGAGAAGATAAACAATGTGGTAAGGTCACACAGCTACAAAGCCAAGGGGAAGGGTCTTCACCACGCTGGCATTCCTCCAGAGTCTCCCTGCCCAGCCAGGATATTGTACAGCCTCTTAACCCACACCCAGAACTGCACTGAGGATCAAGACCTATGAAGCTGCTAAAGAGAAAAACATGTGTAGACTGGTAGGAGTTTGAACACTAGGATAATTGGATTTAAGACCAGATGCATCTTTATGGGGGGAAAAAAATCACACACTTTAATCCTGAATTTTCTAGAAATAAAATAAGCACATTGCCTATATTTTTTAGCATCTTCATTGCACTGGGGATCAAATTCAGAGATTCACACATGCTAGGCAAGTATCTGCCACTGAGCCACTCTCCCAGCCCCGCTTAAAGCTTTTGTGTGTGTGTGTGTGTGATAGTGTCTTGCTAAATGGCCCAGGTTGGTCTTGGCCTCTTGATTCTCCTGTCTCAGCCTCCAGAGTAGCTGATATTACACGCGTGTGGCACCATGCTTGATTTCCCTGGCTCTTAAAGAGTCCTTTATACTATGAATTCTGGTGATGTCACAGAGAGGTTGCATCTGTAGATACAGGCGTCCTGCCCCCCAGGTTCTAAAAGCCACGGCACTTCCTGGTTCTGTTGCCATGGGTTCTGGCAGCCCATCCCATGCTAATATGAACATAAGGGAGGATGTCTACACAAACCATTTCTCAGATGGGGGCCATTTCTCAGCTTGCATTTCTAGTATGGATATCTCTGTCATTGTGACCTTCACGGATGACAGTTTTGATTGCCACTGTAACTCAGCTGTAATTGGTGAAAGGCAGCTGAGCGGAGTCCTTGTGAGTACAACATACATCTGCAAGGACCAAAAGGCCCCGGCCTCTTGTACAGCCACACGCTAGGGGATGAGGGCGATTATCCCTACTGTGCACAGCTCACTCCCACCCCCGCCCCCTGAAAATAGAAAAATAACCAACAGGATCCAAATTTCTAGAAAAGTTACAGACTAAGGCTGCAGCCCCACTGGGAGAGGACAGTCACGTGTCCTCTTTAGTTTCTAAGAATTGCCAGTGGATTAAACCCTCATTTTTGTTTGTTTGTTTTGTTTTGTTTTGTTTTGTTCACTAGAAAAGCAATGCTGATAGGCCAAATTGTGGCAAGGGGTTGGGGCAAGATCTGTTTTAGTTTTCTCCTTTTCAAATGTTAGGGAAGACTAGGGTAGAAATGCGAGTGTGTAAACCATGTAAGTGTGCACCGAACACAGTTGGGTGAGCAACTGCACACAATTGCACACTTATTCCCAAAAGAGGCAAAGGGAGAATAGAACTGAAAAGTTAAGTCAGAAAAAGACAATAGAAATGCATCTCCAAAACGCTTTGCTTTTTTTCCAAACCGTATCAGGACCCACGCTAAGACCCCACTAATCTCCTTGCGCTTCCAGTCGGGGCTGAGAGTCTCCATCAGGAAAATGACTCCACACTCTGGGAACTAATCCAATCCAGAAATAGAGTGGCAGGCGGGCGGACAGAATGACGGAGAAGCTGCTAGCCCAGAACACGGAAGCCATATTTTATTATAAGTTCTACTGTGAAATCTCCCTCTCATCCCTCCTGATCTGCAGATACTGGCCTGGCCTCTGTCTCTCCTCAAGGACAGTGCTAAATGAGATCAGCAGAGGGGAATGGGAGCTGGTTAACCCTGCTCCTCAGGACAAATTAATACAGTGTCAGATTCTGCCTCATGGCAAGATGAAAGCCCGGCTCCAGCTACACGGGGCATTTCCTTAGAGCCCACACCACACAGGGAATAATCATCCTACAGCTACACACGGGGCATTTGACTTTCCCAAAAGCCTCATCGAGAATCCCTGGACATTCCCCATTTCGGCCACAACCAGAAAATTTGACACGTCTAACTGTTCTCTAAACAAGCGGTGTAACCTTTGATGCCTTTAGCCTTCTAGTTTCACGTGTTCATGTCTAGGATTTAACAATAACTCAATGCCAATAAAACTATTTGTCTTGCTGGTCGTGATGGCACACGCCTGAGGCTAGCCTGGTCTACAAAGTGAGTCTAGGACAGCCAAGACTACATACATAGAGAAACCCTGCCTTGAAAAACAAAACAAAACAAAAAAAAGACTATTTGTCTTCTATTTAAGAAATTAAGACCTGCCGGGCGGTGGTGGCGCACGCCTTTAATCCCAGCACTCGGGAGGCAGAGGCAGGCGGATCGCTGTGTGTTCGAGGCCAGCCTGGTCTACAAAGCAAGTCCAGGACAGCCAAGGCTACATAGGGAGACCCTGTCTCAAAAAAAAAAAAAAAAAAAAAAAGACCTATTTCTTCAGAGTATAGGTGCAGCTGTTATCCACTTGTGGGTCAAAAAAAACCACATATTATTATTCATAACAATAGCAAACTTGCTGTTATGAAGCAACAACAAAAATAGTGTTATGGTTGGGAAACACCACAACATGAGGAACTGGAACAAAAGGGGTTAGGAAGGTTGAGAAGCACTGGTTCAGAGCCAACCATAAATGCGTATAAGCATCACCTGCATGGCTTGTTGACACATCTGTGAGGGCTTTACCCTCCGCATCTCTAACTCCGGTAAGTTTGGGGTGAGCAGCAAGCATTGGCCTCTGTTATGTTTCTGGAGGTGCTGATGCTGCGAGGCTGGGGCTTCCCCTTTGCGTTGCTAGGTAGGGACATGGATGTAAAGGGATGACTCCTGCATAGACGTCCTGCTGGCCAGGGCTGTTTGAGAGCTTCCGTGCAACCCACATTTGTAAACGCATTTCCTAGTGCTGGTGTGTTCCCCCAGACCAAAGCCTGTCTCTTTTCTTAGAGCCACTTCTTCAGGAGGAGACCCCTGTAGCTCATCAGGTTTCGCATGGACATCCCATTAGGTCCTGTCCTCTCGAGCACGTATTGACTTAATATCGCGTTGCTCTCAAACTCTCACCCAGTTCTTACTGTGTTGCCATGACTCTATCTGCTCAGGCTCTAACACAAGAGAGACCAACCGTCAGTCAACACAGCTCTGCCTGCTCCTGCCCTTCTACCACACGTCCTTGTTCCTTTCGAGTTAGAGAAGGAAGTCTAAAACCAGGACTTCTAAAATCTGTAGCCCTCTCTACAAGCCATCCCTAGGCGTAATCTGCCTGCCTCTGTCTTCCGCGTGGTCGCTCTACAACCTGTACATCAATGAATTAACCGCCAATTCTTTAGAAGAAACGCGAGGAGCCACCAGGAAACTTACTGTTTGAGAAGGGCGTCGGAGCTTGCCCTTGGAGCTGCGTAGCCGTCTCCTCCCTGCTTTGCTCTCCCAGGAGGCTCAGCACCACCCCAGAAGAAGGGGAAGGAAGCCTTTCTGGTCAAGGAAAATGGCTCAGTTCCAGGACAATCTTCAAACTGGGATTTTGTACCATTCTGTAGAGGAAAAAAAAAAACTGTTTTCCATATAGATGATGGAGTGAGTGGGTGGGCAAGAGCGCACAGTGTGTTCCCATCTACTGCCTTTGATTTGGAAGCTAAGGATGTAAAGGAAAGCAGATGTGTGATCAGGCTGGGCCTGCTTCCGCAGGTGAGGACCATCGAGATGAAAACGTCACCAACACCGCCCTCCATCCCATCCTTCTTCCCTGTTTCTCTGACTCTACCACCCAGGTGGAAGTTAAGTGATCAGAGAAAACGGTACCTCAAGAACATCCTCAGCTATTTATTTGCCTTGGGTCTGGCAGGAAAAGCCCAGGCATAACGCACTTATCTTTGATCTCAATTGGAGACGAGCGAGGCTAGGGGAGCCTGAAGGAGGCGACAGATGATTTCATCAAATAGTGGAGAAGTTGTTTGCAAAGCTTGTAAAGTTGCTCTCCTTCACATGGGCAGGGTTTTTAAAAATACAATAGGAAATTCCCTTACATACAAATGGGAGGGGCCTCCCTCTGGCTAAATCACAAACAGAGGCTTAATAACGTGAGCAGGAGTCACCAGAGAGTCAATCTGCCTCTCTTGTTGAAATCTGGGGGTATAAAATATAGGAACGTGTGGGCGTGCTCATTTATTAATTCTTAGAGCGAGAGGTAGGCTGGGTCTGGGGACGCAGGCCTGTAATCCTGAGGTTTGGGAGGCTAAGGAGTGAGGGCCTACTTAGTGAATTCCAGGTCAGCTGAGCTGCCTAGGGAGAGACCCTGTCTCAAAAAAAAATAACAAAACCAAAATAGGCCTGGGGAGATGACTCAGTGGTTCAGAGCATCAGGTTCTGTTTTCCAGAAGAACCCAGGTTCAGTTTTCTAAACTCTCATGGGAGGGGGGGCGGTCACGACTGTTTGTAACTCCAGTTCTGAAAGATCTGAAGAGCTCTTCTGGTCCCTGCAGCAAGCAAAGGTATGCAGTGGAGTGTGCATATGCAGACTATTTTAAAATAACAACAACAATAACAAATACGGGGATATTTACTTTCTCCCAAAGACGTGTTAGGTGTTGCCTAAAGCCTTGCTATTCCAAAGGCCCATGGACCAGCAGCATTAGTGTCCCCTGGTCCTGGAACTTATTTGAAATGAAAGATCTCAGGCCCTATCCTCAGGTAATTCCTAGAACATGAGAAATTGAGACGATGCCTGGAACAGAGATACCCTATGACTTGATCCTACTTATCAAACTTCGTAAGAGGACCTGCTTTACTGGTCTGCTGCCCCTTGGCTAGAGACCTGTTCCCGTCCAGCCTTGGGGCCAGTGACTGGGTCTCTATCTGTTGTTCATCAGATTTCCCTCATGATCCACAGAGTTACTCAAGGAACACACGATCAACTGCACATAGTGATTATTCACTATGTGCATGTGACCACTGCAAATTCTTATGTCCTACTGGTTTCTGAATCCAGACTGGTTGTAATCAGGATAACTCAAATTATGCCAGTTCATGTTTTTACATGTGCCTACAGGTCTTTCTTCCTGCATATTTCTAGCCCAGTACTTTTGGGAGCCATGGGCTGTGTCTCGGTCTAGCTTCAAGCAAATGCTTGCCAGTTGCCAAGTACTGCCCACTGTTGCCTTTTTCTGCTCAAACTCTGTGCCCCAACACTGTGCATCTGTCACCTCAGGAAGGCTCACTTTCCCAAGGAAGGCCTCAAGATCCTCAAGGCCCAACGCTTCTTCCAGGCTTCTGCCGTTAGATCTTCCGCCCTCTGTCCCTCTGTACAGCCATAAGCTGCTTGCCCAGGCACATGCCCACTCATGAATGTTGTGGGAGGCTCCCTCAACTCCCAGGATCCTCCTTCGCTCTCCACTTCTCAGCACAACCCACAAATTTTACGGTTTCTCACTTGGCATACTGCCCCTCACACCGGATCCTTTTTATTGGTGACGTCTGAATATTTCTGTTCCAGACTTTCTACTTGGGTCCTACAGCTTAATGTCTTTTAAGGACACACACGTATAAGCGTAGTGCTTGGGAGCTTAATAAAGGAAGAGCCTAAGTTCAAGCCTTGCTTGGGCTATGAAGAGGTTGCTCATAAAGTGATTTCCTTGTTTCTCTATGCACTAGATTCCCTGACCTCCAGTTGACAATGTGTCTATCCAAAGTCAGGTTCCTCCAAGGCCTTTATTCTTGTTTTTGGTTTTGTTTTGTTTTTTTCTTACTAGTCCCTCAACGGTGGGCTCTGCCTGTGGCCTGCTTAGCCCACTTTCACCAAGAATCCTCCTGGGTCATTGCAGCAGAAACCGTATCTCTTTATTGCTGCCTTATTAAATTCCTTATCCCTTGCCCTCAATATCACCTGCAAAAATCTAATTGAGTCTGTCTAACAAAAAACCCTCTAGACTTGATGTTTCCTCTCGGTGATTTTCCACTCACTGATGTTGAACCTGCTCTTTGACTACATCTCTAGGTATCCTTATTGTATTTGGACTTGAGCCCAGCCTCTCTCCCCTATTACAACGTCCGATTACAATAGTCCCTTCACTAACTGTTCTTTGCTGTCTATAACTAGTACCGGGAATATCATTTTCTTTTACAGTACTGGAGATGCAACCAGGACCTCACTCATGCCAGGCAAGTGTCTACCACTAAGCCTCATTTCCACTTTAAACGCATGAGATACAAAATAGCCATGGAAACAGCAGGGCATTTTCTTAGTTAGTGGTGGATGGGGAGGGCCCAGTCCATTGTGGGTGGGCCCACCTCTTGGCTGGTATCTTCCAGCTGTAAGCAAAATGCACTCAGTAGATACATATCGAAACTTATAAAAATGAACTGAGATGAAGATGTATACCAGCCACTTGTTATGACGTCATTCTTTCTTTTTAAAAATCCTCGTCACTACATGTAAAAGAATAAATACAATTTAAAAGTTTAAATTATCCTTAAATACTCATATTTGATGTTAATAGCAATATTGACTATTGCTGACTGTATCAAACTCTGCTTGTGGGTTTCATTTCTTTCCCCCATAGGGATCAGATATCCTGCATATCTGTTATCTACATTATGATACATAACAGCAGCAAAATTACAGTTATGAAGTAGCAACAAAATAATTTTATAGTTGTGGGTGACCACAATATGAAGAACTATATTAAGGGGCTGCAGCTTTAAGAACATTGAGAATCACTGGTTTCTACTGTCTTGTAACTGCCCTGCGAAGTAGGAACAAATGTCAAACAAGTCATATGATTAATATGTGCCCAAGAGCTCGTAGGAAATTCACGTAAGAGTCCAATCCAGCTTGTGTGACCCTAAATCCCAGCTTTTTAACCATCATGTACTACTATTTCCATGGCTGTCTTGTAAACAAAATGCACACGTACAGGAACTTAGAAAAATGGACCCAGCGAGCCGGATGCACTCGGGAGGCAGAGGCAGGCAGATCGCTGTGAGTTCAAGGCCAGCCTGGTCTACAAAGTGAGTCTAGGGCAGAGTCAAGGCTACACAGAGAAACCCTGTCTCCAAAAAAAAAAAAAAAAAAAAAAAAGGACCCAGCTGGAAATGAACACCAACCAATTGTTATGATGTCATCCTTTCTGCTTAAAAGTCCTTGTCACTAGTGAACTACTTTAGGTGTGGATTTCTGTGGCTAGAGTAACAGATGTGTGACCAACAGAAAGTCACTTTTGCCTCCCTGTACATTGCTGGTCTTGTAACATCACTTCAGGCCAAGCTCATGGCCTGTTCTTCTGAGGTAGTGCTCGTCAGCCTGCCAATCAATAGCATAAAAGCTTTCACTGGAAGATGTAAATAACCATGAAAGAGACAACTTAGCACACACCTGCTCGGTTTCGATTCTTCCAGATCATTAATGAATGCCTGTGCGTTTACCTATTAACATACTGAGAAGCAATAGGTAGGCCAGCAGGCCCCGTAGCTCCAGTGGAAGAGTAGTCAGGCTGTCCTTGGTAGTCACCCACTGTTGGCTCCGTGACTAGAACACCACCTGTCTAAAGCTGACTTGCTCCATCTCCCTATTTTTATAGCATTCTGAATAATAGTGCCCTAGAATTTATGTACAACATGCTTAAGTCTGCCGGATTGGGGGAAAAAAAAAAAAAACCCACCTCTGTATTATTTAATGGTATAACACATTTCATCAAAATGAATGTTTCCACATTTCTATCCTCAGCATTCCACTACAATTCTCACTGTAATTCATAAGTATCTGTTATGAATTTTTTGAGTTATTTCCCATTGCAAACAATATCTTTCCTCCCTTCATATTGGTTTTCAGACACAACTCTCTCTCCAGGTGCCTTTGTTTATAGTTATAAAAAAAAAAATTTTATTGCTAGCGAGTTCCCTTTATCCCTTTATGATTTCTCCTGCTCCGAGGTCCTGTCTAGATCTGACATCTTCTGATTCTGAGTTCCACAGATGAAACTGAGGTCCACAATGAAAGCTGCGTTTTAAACTCTGGGCTTGTCAAGTTCAAAAAGAATGTAAGGTCGAAGAGGCAGGTAGGACAACAAAGCGCTGTTACTGCCGCGGCTCTTCAGAATGGGCAAAGCGGCTTAAACCGGCAGCGGGCAGTGCGCTGCCCGATTTATTTACGGGGCTATAAATCCAGAAGGCAGCCTGCTTTTCAAGAGCACATCAAGATTTCCTCCTCCCCAAGGACTTTCATCTGTGTGCTTTTGTTCCTGGAGAGTTTCGGCTCCGAGCCTGGCATTCCTAACAAGCTGGGCTCAGCCACCCCATCTTCAATGTGGCTATTAATGAGACAAATAATAGTGAAAAGTAGAGATTTATCCAGTGAGACCAAATAAAGCCGGTGAGTTGGAAGAGTCCATCTTCGGTTCCTAACATGAGGGTTAGGAGCAGAAGGCGCAAGGCATGCTGGGACTAAGCAGGCCTAGTTCCTCCCTTCGCAGACCCCCCAGTTGTTTTGGCTTCTGGCTCATGGTCAGTCCTGCACGTGCTCAGCACTGTACGAAATTTTCTGAGGTGCAAGCTCCCGCCCTGGCTGGCCACAGGGCCCCAACTCTCCTCCTCTCCAGCGTGAGACTTGGGGGGAATCCCAGTTGATTGCTTCGACAGCTCCACAGTCACAGCGAAGCACACGTTCTCTTTCCTGTGTTTGTTCCTTCCCAGACAGTTATGTTTTTATGACTCTCTTCAGGTATAGCTGTGTAAAAACTGGCAGCCCGCCTCCGCACAGCAGGTGCACTGCTTTCAGGTTCCATATGCAAGGCTTCTTAGACTTCTGTCCTTATTAGGAACTTTGTTTTGTTTTGAAAAGAGGTGGCTTTGTAGCAGGTGCCTCCACTTGGCAGCTGACACTTCCAAACGCCACTGAATTTCTCAGCCTGGGACTGGGTTCCTTGCTTCTGATGGAGGCAGCTGTAATGCAGAGACCAGCATTTAAAATTTAATATGCATCAGGTTGGCTAGACCATCTGAGGAATGGAGAATTCCGCCATGCTAATTTTAAACACAGGGATCATTAGAGAACACGTTTGTCTTAGTCAGTTTTTAGGTGCTTTAACAGTACCCGATAGGGAGTAGGTTATAAGAGCAAGTGTGTTGCCAGGTTTGGAGTCACAGCCTGTGTCCCAACAAGGCAGGTTTGGCCATCCGTCTTTGATTAGTCAATTAAGGCAAATGAAGAGCGAAACAGAAAAAGGAGATTTATTCATTATGTCTACATTGGGAAGAGGGGCTTTTTGGCCTCTTGTTCTGAAGTCAAAATAAATGGTACAGACTTTTGCTGGGTTTCTGGTAAAGGCTTCGTGCTGCTTTGACATGGTTAGGAGGCAAGACTGTGAAAAGACAAGTCTCAGCGCTGGGGGAGGGGGAGGAGGATAGGCTTGCTTTGTAGCAGCCTGCTTGCAACTCTATTAGCTGCTTTTCCTGTTGCTGTAACAGAATAGCCCGACAAAAACAGCTTAAAGAAGGAAGAGTTTCAGCCGGGGAGAGGTGGCATGCAGCCTTTAATCCCAGCGCTCGGGAGGCAGAAGCAGGTGGATCTCTGTGAGGTCAAGGTCAGCCTGGTCTACCAAAGAAGGCCAGGACAGCCAGGACTACAAGAGAAACCTTGTCTGGAAAACCAAAGAAAAAGAAAAGAAAGAAGAGTTTCTTGTGGCTGGAGATGTAAGAAGGAATAAAGGCCATCTTAGCCAAAGAAGCACCAGAGACTGGTGACAGAGCTTCTGCAGCCAGGGAGCAGGGAGCGCACAGAAACTTACCTGTAAGGGCCCAAGAAGACAGACTTTTAAAACCAGCCTCCAGGCAGGCTCCACTCCCTGGAAAATTCCATAACCTTTTTACTTGGGGACTGGGTGTTCAAACCCAGGAGCCTCTGGAACACAGTGGTTCTCAACCTTCCTAACGGGGCCACCCTTTAATACAGTTCCTCATGTTGTGGTGACCCCAACGGTAAAATCATTTCTTTGCTACTTCATAACTGTGATTTTGCGACCTTCATGAATTGTGTTGTAAATATGTGATATACAGGATCCCTGATAGGTGGCCCCTAGAGGGGTCGTGACCCACAGGTTGAGAACCACTGCTTAGAGGGGCTGTTTTTCATTCAGAATGGTAAACCATTCAGTCCTGTGAGTGAGAGTTTTGTGAGAAAGACGATCAGACTTTCCCCACCACTTTCCGAGGGGACCAAGCATATCCCAGCCACAGCAATACTTGGCAGCCCACCTCAAATGCAGAGTGTATTTTGTCCTCAGGAAGGAAGGGATCACAGCCACGCTTTATTCCTGCTTTGGAAAACACAACCAGCTTCAAATGACCACTCTGCAGGCACGGGAATAACGGTGCCAGGGGCTCACGCCTACATGCTCCCGGAAACAGGCTTCGCAGCTACGATCCTGCCCCTGGGTAGCTGAAGTCGGAGGCTCAGACTGAAGCGAGCCTGAGATACAGAGCAGAACTCTGTCTCAGAACCACCCCCACCCCCCAAGCAAAGCAAAACCTTGGCTGGCGCTGGCATTCCGCCCCTCCCCCCGCCCCGCCCTCACCTCAGAGCAGTGAGAGCAACAAGGTGTCCGCCCAACCCTCTCCTGGTGCACCAGCACTCAGCTGTTGGCTCTCAATTCCAAACGTGCCGTGCCTTGCCGTTCTATACTCAGTGATGCTGGCACTCTAAAACACCCTTCTGATTTGCCAGCTGTTTCCCATTAGGCTTTCCAACGGAAAGCCGCTGTGAGCTTGAAAGCCTAAGAAGGGACTTGCGCCTTCAAATTCCGCATTTGCCTCCTGTCCCTGAGAACCACCCCCAGCATCTATGTTTCAGTGCAGCAGTTCGTTTCAGCAGTAGAAAGTGACTGTAGCATGCATTTTATCATCGTTGTGCAAGTCCACATCATCGCCACTCCTCTCAGTTCTTCACTTGGCTTCTTCTCAGAGGACCGGCCCCTCCTCTGATCCCATTTGTTAAAAAACAAAAAACAAACAAACAAAAAAACCCAAACAAAAGCAAATACAAAACCAATTAGTCAGTAGTGCTCTTGTCAGAGGTCTGGGTCTCCCTAGTTTGGACTTGGAATGTTTATGGTGTTAGAGTTCTTATGTGCGTATATATGCATAGAATCCATGATATTTTGTTTGAGTATATTAAAGGTAATGGTGTCTGGGCACAGTTGTATATACCTGCAATCCCAGTACTATAGAGGCTGAGGTGGGGCGATCAGGAGTTCAAAGCCAACCTCAGTTACTTAGAGAGTTTGAAATTACTTTGGGCTACGTGAGACCCTGTCTTAAAAACGTTAAAATAACAAATCATAAAATGAAAGGAGTGATGTCATAAGAAGGCTAGGGAATTTTAAGACGTTGAGTCTATGTGTCAGCATCTTCTAAATCTGCGACTGTATGTCAGACATCTTGCCCAGGTTTACATGGAGAAACTATATGTACCCCAAGAATCAGCATGTTTAAAATGAAATCAGTATCTCTCATCTTAAATCAATGACTCTTAATATTGCCAACCAGTACCCATAAGCCATGTGCTAGTTACACACAATCTCCAAGTTACATTCATTTTAATTCTTTTTTTTTTAATTTATTTCATTTATTGTATATGAGTGCTTTATCTGCAGAAGAGGTTATCAGATCACATCATAGATGGTTGTGAGCCACCATGCAGTTGCTGGGATTTGAACTCAGGACCTTTGGGAGAGCAGGCGGTGCTCTTAACCACTGAGCCATCTCTCCAGCCCCTCATTTTAATTCTTTTTTTTTTTTTTTTTTTTTTTTTT
>OU015755.1:16588587-16599849 GCA_907169655.1 Acomys percivali | reverse complement strand
AAGAAGAAGAAGAAGAAGAAGAAGAAGAAGAAGAAGAAGAAGAAGAAACAGGAGACAATGATTAGGACAGTGTTCTAGTTTCTGTTACTGTGACCAAAAGCAACTCGGCGAAAAGGGTTTGTGTGGCTTACACGTCCTGATCACAGCGATCTTTAAGGGAAGTCAGGGTGGGAACAGAGGCCACAGAGGAAAGCTGCTTCCTGGCTTGCTTCCTCTGGCTTTTCAGCTAAATTTTTTTACACAACCCAAGTCCACTTTCTTAGGGGTGGCGCCACCCACAGTGGGCTGGGCCCTCCTACATCAATAGCAGCCAGAACCAGAATTCTTCAGATGAGGGTACTATTCAGGTGATTTTAGTTTGGGGCAAGTTGACAAATAACCAGCAGAAAAGGTATCCAGTAACACACAATGTCTGCATGTCACAATCCCGTTTCTGGCCCATTGCACTGAGCAGAATGTTTCCATTTCATACTTTGTTTTGAGACAGGCTCTTGCTAAATAGCCCAGGCTGGCTTCCCCAGCCCAGCAACGTCCTTCCCCACGCACCCCACCTTCTGAGAGCTAGCATTATAGGCACACACTACACACCCTAGGCTGCTATTCATCCTTCAGCTGGTATGCCCGGGGTTATGTGCTGTGGCGCACATTTCTCTCTGCATAGCACTGGCTCTCTGCTACAGACGGCAAGTGTATTTCAGAGGGAGTGAGAACCTCACTGTTTGCAAAGAAAACAGCTTCACAAAGCCAGAATTCCAAAGACAATGCAAGACTTTTCTTATAGCTATGCCACAAAACAAAAAGTCTGAATGGATCGGGCTAAGAAAGTCAGAACTAGGAGGAGAAATTTGTTCGATCACAGAGTTGAAATTAGGCTTACTCTGTGGGTAATGAGGCGGGTCTGCCCGCCTTTCCTCTGTGGTTTAGATCTGCAGCTTCCCCCAGCCTGTCCAAAACACTCCAGGGGCGCACCCGAGGTTAAGGAGGCGCTATTTCAGAGCACTGAAGCGCAGCCACAAAGTGCGGGCATTACGGTGACATCGCGGGCCATTTCAGCCAGTCTCATCTTTGGGCTAGGCTCGTGCACAGTTTGATTAGACTGTTGGTTTATGTGACACTTAATGTTTTCAAGGACAAAGTAAGGTTGGATGGAGCCTGGTCCGTAGAAAGCCAGCTGTTAAGCTTTTATGTGGGAGATCGCCACGGAATGATTTAAAAACAAACAAAGAACCCTGGGAGAAAAATAAGATAAAAAGGAAGTGAAATTGATGTCATAAATCTAAATCACAAGCCAGTGGACCAATTTATTCTTCACCATAATGGTTTTGCTTTCCTGCCTGATCAGAGTTCAAGGCAGGCGCGGGGAATGGCGGTATATTCCTAGAGTCCCAGCTAGCTCAGAGACTGAGGCAGGCCATTTGAGCCCAGGAGTCTGAGGACAGTTTGGGAACTATGGTGAGACCTTTTCCCTAAAAACAGATGGCAAGAACCAGAGTTTAGCTTTTAAGAAGGGAGTTGTGCTACTTGTTGGCTTTTCAAAGGCCAAGAAGAAGGGGCCGCTTCGGCCGTTATCTGAAGAGACTCTGTCTGTAGAGATGCCTCCTGTGAACGGCTGGCTTGCCAGAGTTAGTGCATCTGTGGATCTCAGAGTCTGGGCTGCTTTCCAAATCAAACCACTCAAGTTCAGACCTCAAACCCACAAGGGAGCCCCAGAGAACAGCCATTGCTGCTTGGACACCTGGCTATCGGGAACTCCGGCTTCACTCCGGAGAGGAATATATATTTTCTGGACATGTCTTCATTAATAGTTGTACATTAACTGTGAAGAACAGATTCTGTGGTGGTCTTCCAAGATTTCTGCCTCCTAGTGTTCATATCTGAGTGGAAAACTCTCCCTGAGTGAAAAAAAAATAATGAGACCTTTTGCTTTTAAAGTTTTTTAATATACCGCTGGGCACGTTGGTGTACTCCCTTAATTCCAGCACTCAGAAGGCAGGGCAGGCAGATCGCTGTGAGTTAGAGGCCAGCCTGGTCTACAAAGCAAGTCCAGGAGAGTCAAGGCTGCACAGAGAAACCCTGTTTCTCTCGGGGAGGGGGGGGGTTTAGTATGTGTATGGAGTAACACAGAGTATGGAAGGGCTGTCGGAGGACTAATCTACAGTCAGTTCTCTCCTTCCATTTTCACATGGGTCCCAAAGATTGAAGTCAAGTCATCAGGCCTGAACGGCAAGTGCATTCATTACTCGCGGAGCCGTCTTGCCAGCCCCTGCTTCTAGCCAGTCCTACGGCTATGGTTATATTACGTTCTGTAAGGCCTCGTGGTTGCATAATGTTATTTAAGAAAGATTCCAACGTTAAAGCTTACTGCGAACTCTCCTTGCACATAGAGCGATGTAAATGGCCGTGTGGGAAATCCTCTACGGCAAGAAATGTGTTAGGTGTTGGAAGAGTCCCACATGGGACACACCAAGAAGTGGGACCCTTGTCCTTTGACCACAGATAAAGGTATTCTACTCACACCTGGTTCAAGTGGATTCCCCACCAGCTGAGCCTCCTCCAAGTGAGACCCGGCTAGCCAACGCCTTGATCCCAGCCTTGGTACCGCTGAATTGAGGGCCTCCCGAGGCTGCACCTGAACTCCTACACGCAGAAACTGCGAGCTAATAAAGGCATGTTATTTTAAGCTACTAAACTGTGGTAACTTACCATGAATTAGTGGAACTAGCACTCATATATTTTATCTACAGACCCATAAGCCCAGCTGTAAATTTAATAAACGGCCCTATTCCATAAGAGCAACGAGATCAGTGGTTGAGAGCTTTGAGTGAGTGCCACAGAGTTCCACAATGTGTTTGCATAGTCTAGCAAAGCACTGTGGGAAAGATTAAGCTTTGTCACAGGTGGAAGCAGTCTTGGCGGGCTTTTACCCTTGGGGCACCCCATGAATACCTTGTGATAGACTGAGTGAAGCCATCCTGGGCCTGGAATTCAGGAAGCAGACCTGGCAACCCCACCTGGGCTATTGTTTTCCTAATGGACCCTCAACGGGAGAAGGAGACCGCCCTTCCCATGTGACTCAGGCAGGTGGGGAAGAGAAAAACAACAGATTCAGCTGGGGGTTTGGGAGCGCGTGTGGAGAAAGCGAACAGGCTGGACTATCACGCAGGCCAGAGAGACACATAAGGACTCATCCCGTGGAACGGATACCGGAAGGTTCACTCTTTTGTCCCTTTAACCTTTTTTCCTTCTTGTGTAAGCTAGTTGGGTTGTATAATAAAGTTTAATTGTTAAGAAACAGAGCCAACAAAGCACTTTAATTATTTTTCTATGTGATAGTCAGTTATGGGTTGTCATGAGCAGAGCTGTGGGAGAAGCTCAGGAGAATAAACTATATTTTACACACAGGTCCTAAGACAAGAGGTCAGAACGCCACGAAGGGCCCCATGGGAAAGACATCTGAGTGCTAGGGAGGCCGAAGACCTGAGAAGGGGAAAATGGGGCTACAGCCTTTAGTAGGGTTACCTTAAAAAAGCAAATCAAGACTGGGCTGTGTGTTTACTGCAGAATAATCTCACGGTGGCTAAAGAATATAGGCGGGGTCCTTAAGTGCTTAGCACCCCACTTAATTTGTATCAGAAGAGTATCATTTCCTGGAGTGAGGGAGTGTCTGGGTCTGAAGTGGCTCCTTGGCATCTCAGAGTCTTGTGTTAAGAAGTACTTTGTCTCTAAGAATTCTCCAGCCCTTGAGGGGAAGCCTCAGCCACAAAGATTTCATGTGTGTGTGTGTGTGTGTGTGTGTGTGTGTGTGTGTGTGCGTGCTCTATGTGTGTGTCCATGTGAGTGTGCACATGCATGCGGAGGTCAGAGGTCAACATTTGATGTCTTCCTCAATTACTTTGCACTTTACTTATTAAGACAGGGTCTCTCACTGAACCTGGAGCTCACTGCTTCACCTAGGCTCTAGGATCTACCTGTTTCTGCCTCCACAGCACTGGGAATTACAGACTCACACAGCACCTGGCTTCTAACATGTATACTGAGGATCCAAACCCAGGTCGTCGTGTATATATGGCAAGCACTTTACTGACTAAGCCATCTTCCTAGACATTCTTTAAATATATATGTGTATATATGTATATATAATCTATAATTATAACAAAATGTAGAAAATTTCAAAATACATACACTATAAAAATGACTGAAACTTGCAAATACTTCTGAAAATACTAAGCGCATTAGCCTATCCTAAATATTAAAGAAATATTTGTATCAGACTGAATTAAAAGGGAGGTGCTGGGCTCTTCCTAGTTTGGACTGTTTTCTATGGTAATGCGTATTGATTATTCAGATTCAGTGCTTTCTATTTAATTGGTTATAGATGGCCTCTAGCTCTTAGCTAAAAGGGGTTTAGAAAGGAGAACAATCTGGAAACAAATTCTGGTGAGCTTCCTAAATTCCGTTCCTCCCAGCACTCTTCAGAAAGTAAAGTGCAGAGACCTGGGCTGCAGAGTGTCTAACTGGTACAGAGGTCCCCTGGCGAAGGTGCTCCTGCCTCATTTGGTCTGCTGTCATCTCTCTTACCTGGCTCATCTGTCTTTCTCATCACTGGCCCCTTTTCTCCATCTGATCTCCAGGGTTTCATCAGAATCTCGACATTGGCATTTGGACTATTTTGACTTCCCTTCAGACTTTGAAATGTGTGATTATGTAAAACAGTCTTTAAAATTATACAAATATATACGATTTTGGCAGGTTCTGATTAGTGTAACCTTCTCAGAAATGCTGCAGTGAGTTCAGAATGGGGGCCAGCGTTTTTGGCTTGTACTGTTGCTCACAAGATGCTCAAAACTCTGGCTTTAAAGATCACATAGAGAACAGGAAATCATTCTTTCTGCATCTGGCACCTGGCAGGGTCTACAGTTATCAGTGGCCCCGTGTGCTTTTCCTTGTTTTTGCATGCCTGTGCATATATTGTCAAGACTCTTGCTCTGCAAGAAGCTGTGCTCTGGCACTTTGGGTAGGGAAGTGACAGTCTGTGGGGAAGAGTGGCCATACTCATGGCCCCACCACAGATGAACTAGAGCATTTGGAGCTCTGGATATGTCCAAGACTCAAAATGGACAGACTGCTTTCTGTGCTGTAAACAAATTGGCTGATGGGCCGGGCGTGGTGGCGCACGCCTATAATCCCAGCACTCGGGAGGCAGAGGCAGGTGGATCGCTGTGACTTCGAGGCCAGCCTGGTCTACAAAGCAGGTCCAGGACAGCCAAGGCTACACAGAGAAACGCTGTCTCGAAAAACCAAAAACAAACAAACAAAAAAAAACCAACAAAATAACCAAATTGGCTGATGAGGCCTTGTCTGCAGCATTCCAAAAGGAAATTGTGGTAGAATCAATTAGAGGGAGGCACGGACTTAAAATCAGCACATTAGCTTTTGGAATCATGTGGACACTCCCCAGGGACCTTATGTCTAGTTCAGAATCTTTGCAGTTGACGACAACAACGCCGCTTTTATGAGGCCACAAATAAATATGCTTCTTTCAGAACTTCCTCTAGCGACCAGATTGTCTGTGTTGCCCAAATTCTCGGCATTCACTTTCTGCAGGATGACCCTTGTCATCACTGGCGTTTAGTCTGGATATTAAATATGAAAAATAAGATGCCAGGAAACAGATATTGGTATGGAGAAGTTTATTATAGAAGCATGGGAGAGCCGAGAAAGGGGAGGGGGTGCCCCAGAGAGAAAGGTACAGAGAGACAGAGACAGCAAGAGAGAGGAAGAGGAAGAGAAAGAAGAGAGGAAGAGAACAGGGAGGGGAAGAGGCGCAAGAAAGGTAAGAGAGGAATAGAGGAGTGAAAGAGGGGGACAAGGTGGGTTTGCCCTTTTTATACCCTGGGCAGCTGGCTCACCTAGTGGCAGGCAGGTGATGACGTCATAGGTTGCGAGGCAGACTGGGGGCAGTATGCTAACACAGGGTCTTTTCTGATTCCTAGATGTTTGTGGATGCCAGCTGAGTGCATCTAGTGTGTCTGCGGTTCCCTCGCTTGTCTACTCCTAGTCCTCCTTCGGCCCCAAGATTTGTTCTTCCTCTGGACACCTTCCAGCCCCCCTCCCACCCCACCCCCACCCCCGGAACTTAGAACGCCCAGCTGGTTCCTTTTATCAGAGAGAGCTTTGGTCCCAGGGCCTAAGATCTATCTCCCTGCCTCTGCAGAGTCAGTCAGGTGACAGCCTAAGTAGCAATTATTTCCCTTTCCCAACAAAGAGAAACAAGATTAGAGTTTAGCACTCGGGGCTGTTATTTCATAAAAAGAGTTCAGAATTTCGGCGCAGCTGCCAGATCTGCATCACCACAATTCAATTTCTTCAGGTGGCAGAGAAGAGGCAAAGGGAAATAGTCAAGTTACCTGCTTCCCGGTATAAGAGCCGCCAACAAGAGCCCCGCCCCCAACCTTCTCCGCCTCCCGAGAGCAGCAGCCAGCCTCCAGGGCTTCCGGGATGCCACTCCAAGTATCAAGGAACTCCTCCAGTTTCAAGACTGCCTAGCTCTGTGCTTTTTTTCAGTCAGAGAGAGTTGACCCGACTTTTCGTCTTCTGATAGCTTTTTGCAGCACGGTGCAGAATAAATGTTGCTTGGATTAGCCTGTGATTTACAGCCCTTCTCATTTGCTTCTCATATCTCCCATTCCCAGCGCACAGGAGAACGCATTTTCTTTCCTCTCTTGCCTCAAAGCAATTTCCCTTATCTCCCAGAAGTTCAAGGCCCTTCTCCGATCTGGGCTGCCGACGGTTCCCCTAAATAATGTTTGTCTGCTTGCTTTCTTCTTTGTTCTCCTGTCTCCCCCTCCCCGTCCTGTCTCCCGCAGCCATCCGCCCTCCTCCCCCGCTTACCGTCTCTCTCTAGCATCAGTGTTTTTATCAAAGGGGCCAATCTCATATAAACATGAAGTTCTGCTATTCATTAAAGCAGACTGATTCTTGGCTTTTTTGAGGTCTTGCCTTTCCCCCCAGCTCGCTAGCCCATTCTCAGGGTGCCTTTTCTTGGTCTTAAGAAGATTCTATTGCAAAAGAGGAAACTAAAAGTAATAATGTCTCCTTAATAATCGATAGGTGCTGACTAAGCAGTTTCAGTCTTCTTATGAATCACGGAGCTTCGTGGTGTTTGTTGCCCTGATATTGTCTTCTATGCCTGAAAAATAGTGGCCAACATTCAGCTGCAGGGAGATGTGTCAGTAAGTCTCCTTCCCCGGGTGCACCGAAGACAAAGACTGAGTGTGTGTGTGTGTGTGTGTGTGTGTGTGTGTTAATGTGCAGAAGAGACGTCTGCAAGATAGACAATGCTAAGGCAGCAACCATGGTGTGCAAATGAAGCTTAATTCTATGGTGAAGTTTTTAAAAAATAGCATAAAACACAGATTTCATTTTGATCCCAGCTATGGGGCAAGGGGACTGGGGAATTTATAAGCTCCAGGAAAGGGACACCTCCAATGAGTTAAAAATTACCCAGCAGCCTGCCTTGCATAGAGGTAAAGGAGGTTGCAGATGAGAAGTTGTAGTTGCCAGCTGTTAGGAGACAGGCTGGCACAAGCAGAGAAGAGACAGAGCAAACACAGGTCTGTCTGCTGCAGCAGGCAGAGAGAACGCCCAGGGGGCCTGCCTTCGCTTGCTGTCTGTGTGGCATGGCATCAGTTGCAAGTCACGGTGGTGGCAGAGTACGCTGCCATCCAAATGTCCATAAACAGGTGCCTCAGGTTAGCACAGGATCAATGCAGTCATGGATATTTGCCATTCCTCTAGCCAGCTCTGAAAACCCACTCTATGGAGGGGCTGGTAAGATACTCCCACGTCAGAATCAAAGTCTTTTCTTCCAGGATCCAAGCAAATGCAGGACCTTGAGAAGTTGTTCTTTGTGGCTGCTGGGAGTCCTGAAGGGAATGGGGGAGTCTGTGGCTAAAGCCTAAAAGCAGACTAGGTCCATGGCTATCTCTGCGCGCCCCAGCCCCCAACAAGTTCATCTCCTCTTTCTCCTGGCAAGTGGTGCTTTGAGAATGACAAAAGCCTGGCTGTCGCTACTTCCTGCTCTGTTCAGACACTGTCTCTAGCATCGAGAGGAGACACAGAAACCAAGGCCAGTGAAGACAGGGATTTGGCCTTCAACAAACTGACTCTCTAGTGGGACAGATAAGAGCACACACACACACACACACACACACAGAGAGAGAGAGAGAGAGAGAGAGAGAGAGAGAGAGAGAGAGAGAGAGAGAGAGAACAAGTCTGGTGGCGTATATCAGAGGCAGGAGGATTAGGGGTTCAAAACCAGTCTTGATTTTATGAGATCTTGTCTCAAAAACAAAAACAAAACACCACCACCACCAAACCCTGGAATATATTCACATCTTTAATTTACATATATTGAGCCCTTTCTGTAAACATTATCTTTCATAGGCTTGGCTCAGCACAGTGACCTGATCAGGAAGCTCTGCTGCCTAAAGTTTTGCACAGAAGGAACCTGAGCCCTGGGAAGATTGAGTAATATTCTCAGAACACTACAAAGTTAGGTAATATTCCCAGAATGCTTCAGTGGGGAACGGGCCATCAAGATTCAGATCCCGTTGTGTCTGCTCTGCCGTGGACTCTTCGCATTAGGGCTCAGTTCAGGATCGCCTTGCTGACATAGGCAAAAAAAAAAAAAAAAAAAAAAAAAAAGCTAGGACAGTGCTTGGGCAAGCCACTTGGGCCAAATCCAGCCAGCCAATTCTCTTTGCAAATTACTGTTAGCTGGAACACAGCCACAGCCACTTGCTTATGGATTATCTGTGGCTGTTGTCACGCTCATCTGCCACAGGCCATTTGGCCTTCAAGACCTTTTCAGAGAAAGTTGGCATGTGCTGGGCTAGAACATATTTCAAATAATTCACTTCATTGAGTTAAGCGCCAGAGAGTCGCCTCTTACCTGGTCTCGTTGGATCTGTCCTCGGCTAGAGAGAAGCCTGGATGTATACAGAGCAGTAGTCACTACAGTAATTAGTAATAGCCCGTTACTAATGGTAACGTTGGCATGGTCATCTTCAGTGAGGCCCGCCCAGGCTCGGGCTCTGGGGTGAGTGCTTCCCTAACATGGTGTTCACTCACCTGATTTCTGGTTCAAGGGGTTAAGTAAATGACGTCAGAGCGATGAGCTGGTAAATGGCGACGATAAGCGAGAGTTTCCTCTCATCAGTCGCCTCCAGAGACTGGACTCTCGCTCCCGTGTTTCTGCTGGTCTCCTCTACCCTCACAAAAAGCAAGCACCGGGAGACTAGTTTTCTCTGCCACAGGAAGCAATCTAGTGGCAGTGAGACTGTGGGGTCTCATCAGGTGACTCAGAGGTGACAGGTGCCTCCTCCTTTAGGCTAACTTCCTGCTGTTAATTAACAAGGTCGCCTGCTGTTTTCTCAATGAAATGTGTTGATAGACCACACAGGGTAGCACTGGTAAACAGCTAGCAAAAAATAAATAAATTAATAATAATAATAATAATAATAATAATAATAATAATAATAAAGGCCAAACGTGTACGCCCGCATCTATCAGCAATGGGCTTTCGACAGCTTGAGAGTGTTTTGCAAGAGTATCTTCCCACGCCTTTAAACACGAGTGGCAAGGGCTACATGCAGTCAGCCGCTTGCTGGAAGCCCAGGGTTCTGTCCTCAGTACCACACGAATGAGTGGCCCAAGCCTATCATCCTAGCAATGGGGAAATGAAAGCAGGAGGAGAGGGCGTTCAAGATCATCCACCAACTACTTTGAGAGCATCCTTGGATACAGACAGGAGAGCTTGTCTCTTAAAAGGGGTGGGTCCAGCCGGGCGGCGGGGGCGTATGCCGTTAATCTCAGTACTGGGGAGGCAGAGGCAGGAACTCTTTGAGTTCGATATCAGCCTGGTCTACAACACTAGTGCAAGACAGCCAGGGCTACACAGAGAGACCCTGTCTCGAAAACAAACAAACAAAAACAAAAAAAGAGGGGGGGCCAGATCCAGGAGCAGTGAAGTAGTTCAGCTGAGAAATGTTTGCCTCATGACCTGTGTTTTGAGTTTGAGCCCCAGAACCCACAGTGGAAGAAACGGACTCCCAAAAGTTGTCCCTCTGGCTTCCACATTTGGTCTGTGGCATGTACTTGTTTACACACACACACACACACACACCACAAATAAATAAATAAAAACTTCAGTTATAAGGCAAAGAGTCTCCCTGTTTTACTTTTTCCTCCACACCAACACAGCAAAAGGGTGGGGCATGACTCTCCTTCAAGAGGACTGCTGATAGCGGTACCTCTTCTTGGAGGGCCTGCCTTCTGGAAAGTTCCAGGTTCATGACTGTGGTGCTAATATCTCATGTACCTTAGTTCTCACCTGTAAGACATCACTCTTGGGTCAGTAGAAAGCTCAGCCTCACAGCATCAGATGACCAAGGATGTAAACCGCATCTGGACCCTATAGATGAGGGACTTGGTGTGTGTCCCTATCACGGTCTAGGATCTCAGTCGGGAACACAAAACTACACTGTCAGGCTTCTTGGGGCACGGAGAACCACCCATCCCTGCTGATAGAGTGTCTTCCTGGGCCCAGAGTAGGTGACTGGAAGAAAGTCTAGTAGACCATGGTACAGTGTTAGGGGAGGTAAAGAAGATGACTGTGTCTGTGCCCACCCTTTACTCAGGAATGGATTCCCCAGGGTCCTATAGGATAAGGGCCAGGGTGAGACTTTGGCTCCTGAAATTCAGTATGGTATCTGGATCCTATACACTCCAAATATAAAACTATTCACACACACATTTATATGTGTATTCATGTATGTATGTATGTGTGTGTGTGTGCTTGTATTCATGTAGATGTATATGTGTGCATGTACGTACACTTATTAATGGAGGTCCGAGGTCAACCTCAGGGTTCATTGTTCTGTAGGACCCACCAACCTTGTACTTTGGACAGGATCTGCCACTGTCCTGGAACTACCTATTAGGATAGTCTGGCTGACCAGCAAGCCTCAGGGACCCTCCTGTCTCTGCCTCCTCAGTGCCAGGATTACAAGTGTGGACCACCACGCCCCCATTCTTTGACATCAGTTCTAAAGCCTGAACTCGGGTTCTCAGCTTGCAGGGCAGGAAATTAACAGACTGAGGTGTCTCCTCGCCTCCAACAGTCGGTTAGTAAGGTGATAAGAACAGCTGTATTTGTGGCCAGAGCTATTGTTTTAGTTGGTGTGATTCAGCCTCCTGATA
>OU015755.1:16568330-16588577 GCA_907169655.1 Acomys percivali | reverse complement strand
TTGGTGTGATTCAGCCTCCTGATAGGGAAGAGGGCACGAGGTGGCTCGCTTTGTGAGATTCCTCAGAGGGTCAGCGCATGGAGGGGAAGTATTGTTTTGGCTCTCAGTTTTGGAGGATTTAAAGTAGTTAGTTGGACCCATGGCTTTTGGGCCTCTGGTCAGATAGAGAAACATGTGCAGAGAGGCCCATTCAAGATATAGCCAGAATGAAAGATCCAAGAGGCACTGGAGTCCTACCATTTCCTTCGAGGGTGTGCAATGGAAGGGGTGCGGGCTCAGCTTGTCTAGCCTTGTATTCAGGATCCCACAGGGCTGCTATGATGGAGTTGAGGGGGGAGCATATCTTTTCCTGAACACTGGACTGAGAAAGGATCCACTTCTGAGCTCACTTGGGTTATCAGAAAAATTCACTTCCTTCTCCTATGTGGCTGAGGGTCCCAGCTTCTTATTGGCTCTTAGTAACAGAAGTTCCTCATGCTCTTGTGCCTGCCCACTGTCCCCTTCCCATGACTGTCTCCACAGGCACATCACGGAGTTTTTCTGAGGCTAGGGGGACCTTCCCTGTGTCTACTTAGAACTCTAGGGTGGGGGCTGCTTTTGGAAATAAAGTTTCATATAGGCCAGGCCAGCCTTAAATTCATTTTGTAGCTGAGAATGACATTGAACTCCTGATCTTCCTTCTGGTGCCTCCCAAGTACTGGAATTACAGACACAGGATTATACAGTGTACAGTGAAATCTTTCTTTGTTTTGTGACATAAGTCCTTGCTATGTAGCTCAGGCCGGACTTAAACTTACTATGTAATCCCAGTCAGCTTTCAATTTATAATGTCTGCCCCTGAGTGCCAGGGTCTGTGGCTCCAGGCTTGGCTAAGATGGGATCCTTTGCGTGGATCAGAGTCATCCAGGCAGCGTCTCATTGCCTTCATCATCTGCTGTAGCATGACAGCATGTAGCACTGTGTTTGCCATATTCTGTGGTTTACAGCAAGCCACAAGCCCTGTTCACTCTCCAGGAAAGAGGGCTACACTAAAGTGAAGGTCAGTGAAGGTCAGCTGTAATCTCCTGTAATCTCATGGCTGCTAAGCAGCAGGCCAGGCCTCTGAGCCATGTGGACTCTGCCTCCCTACGGCCCCAGCTTCCTCCCATCCATCCCCATCTGCTTGTGCTGCCACATGAGCTGCCCTCAAGCCCTACCGAGTGCAGACAGCTTCCATTTGCTCCCAAGGTCACACGCAAGAGCTTGTTAAACTCAAGACTGGTTAGCTCTCTAGCACAAAGCCATTGAAAGTGGGGGCTTGCTTGTCTGCTTTTGTCTGTCTTTGTTTATTTGTTTGAGACAGGATCTCATAGAGCTTGGGTTGGCCTCAAACTCAACCTCAGTTCTGATACTTCTTTCCCCACTTCCTGTGTGCGGGGATTATGGGTGTGTACCACCACACACAGCCCCGCACCCACCACACACAGCCCCGTACCCCGCACACACAGCCCTACACCCACCACACACACAGCCCCGCACCCACCACACACACAACCCCGCACCCACCACACACAGCCCCGCACCCCACACACACAGCCCCGCACCCACCACACACAGCCCCGTACCCCACACACACAGCCCCACACCCACCACACACACAGCCCCGCACCCACCACACACAGCCCCGCACCCACCACACACACAGCCCCGCACCCACCACACACAGCCCCGCACCCACCACACACAGCCCTGGGGATCGGCCCAAGGGCCTTGTGCACCGGTAGGCAACCACTGCCCACTGAGCTGCACTTTCAGCCCAGGAGGTTTAAAACAAGTCCTGCTTGCCTTGGAGTGTAACTGACATGAAAACCAGTCTGGTCAAGAAAACCTAGGTAGTGTAGGCTAATAAAACAATGAGCAGAGTCATGGATCAAACCTTAGCTGATGCTTCATGTAAACCCAGTGATGTGCTGCGGGGTGTGGGTGGGTGGGGGGCTGAATTCTATTTCTCCTGAGGACTGCTTCAGCAAATGTGCAGAAACACTCAACGAATATGCAGATAAGACTTAACGCCACTTTTCCATTTAAATCAGCCCAGAAATATTCATGTCAGCATAGAGTTTGAATGCCTTTTCCCGATGGAATCCAGTAAAGATAGATCAGACCCGAAGCCTCTATGAAGAAAATCATCAATGCGTGCATTAGACACCTTCTGTCACAGCGGCAAATCATCTTTTTATTTCTGGGGAGACAGACTGTTACTAAGCCCTCACCTTTGCCATGTGTCTGTGGGCTGCATCTGTGTCTGATGTCTTAGCCCGCCTCTGTTTTAATTTTCTACACAGTCGTACAGTGGAGATCTGATGTGGTGAGCAGACTCCACAGAGACCCCGTTGTCTACTGTTTATTAGTTTGTGATGAAAAACAACCCTGCAGAAACATAAAGCGTATGCTACTCCTGAGTCTGAGAACAGACTGTGAGTTCATTCAGACTCATAAAAGAAAGACTCAAAAGGACAATAGCAACCCAAGCTGGGCTTGATAGAGATGGCTGAGATGACTTTAATAGGTGTGCTAAAGTGTTTTTTATCATGATTAAGCTAGGCAGCCCCAATATCATTTTTTAATATGCCAGCACATTGTATATCACTACCATTAATCATAGAAGGATAATGTCACAGTAAGGAAATGACATGGGCGAAAGCATGGGATTTAGCAG
This sequence comes from Acomys percivali, assembly GCA_907169655.1. Lineage (NCBI taxonomy): Eukaryota > Metazoa > Chordata > Mammalia > Rodentia > Muridae > Acomys > Acomys percivali. Next base: position 16,585,879 of record OU015755.1, on the reverse strand, counting down.
AACTGAATTTATTAAGTCTTGTGGAAGCAGTCTTGAAGAATGCATGCAAAGTCCAAGGCCATAGAGCACAACCATGTATATGAGGGAAGATACACTCAGTTTCAGAAGTCTATTGTTTTTAATGGGGAAAGTATTTCACCAGATTAAAAACCAAGATAGCAAACGGAGAGATAATGTTTAGTGTTCTATGGAACTAAAAACTCAAGTCCTACAAAAGAGAGACCGCTGAGATACTTTTGTAAGAAGGTACTGGTGATCTCCAGCTGTCCTCTTACATTACAGCCCCACAGTGGGAAAACGGAGCCCTCATTTTGGAAGATGGGTCTTGATTCCTACAAGGCCTTTGCTTTCTCAGCTCACTGGAATTGGGACAGAGCTTGACTGCCAAGGGCTGGGAAGCTGGGGGTGGGGGGGGAGGAGCTGGGGGAAGATAAAGGAAGAGGGAGGCTGGAGAGAGGGGGGCAGATGTAGGAAATGTGGGGTTCACATTGTTAGATGAAGGATAACCCTGGTACATTTGTAAAGAGAGAAGCTGTTAGGACAGGCACAGGCTCGTGGCCACAGGCAGCCATGATGGTGAAGCCTTGGAGCGGCACAATGCTAAATGAGTTGGGATGCTCAGCTACAGACAGCACAGTGGGGTTGGAAGGAGACCAAGCCTCCAGTCCCAGAACATCAGGAGAAATATAGCATCATGACCCTCGGCAGCAGCCATGAAGACCCCTGAAGGAAGACTTGGTTTCTCAGATCCTTGCACATCCCAAGGACCAAGGAAATTCCTCTGTCTTACAGGCATGTGACCCAGCCCGTGTCATGCAGCTCGTGGGACCATAAACTCACCCTGCAAGGCAGGGGTAGGGCTAATAAATCCTGTGTCTAGAGAGGTGTAGCCTGGTTTCTGAGAGAGAAAGTGTTAGAGCTAGGGTATCAGAAACCCAGCACATATGACAGTCACAGGGTAAAGAAAGAATAGGTAGGGAAGATGTCACCCTCCACCCCTATTCCCCAGCTCCATACTGGGAAAACGTGTAGAAGATAGAAAAAAAAAATCACTATCAGTGACTGCTTGACTCATCAGGACACTATCTGCTTTAAAGGAGAACTAGATTGAAGCAATATCAGCCACGTCTGTCACAAAACAAGAAACCCCGAGGAAGGAGATTCCGGGCTTTGCTCAGCAACGCAATATGAGCTGGCTTTCTGAAGTTCCCTTGGCATTCCCCATCAGCAGCAAGATGGGGACTGTTGTTCTACTGGTCACATTCTTGTGAGGTACGCGCAGGGTGGGAGAGGAGAGGAGAGGAGAGGAGAGGAGAGGAGAGGAGAGGAGAGGAGAGGAGAGGAGGGGTCTGACGTCATCATGAGGAGCTGAAGCACAACAGAACTGGAAGGAAGGAAGCAGAGGGGACTGTACTGAGAGTTTTGGTCCCCTTAGAACACACAGTTATGTTATGTGACTACGTTTTGTTCCCCAGGTGTGGGGTATGGGGGTGCTTCTGATTGTCCACAGCAGCTAATGATAATGTGTCCTTTGCTCTGGCAGGGGCATGATGTCTGCCAGCTGCAGATAGTTTAATTCTGGGAACTCTCGAGAGGGAATAAATGGAAGAGCCCTGAGAGGGCCTATGGCGGCTGGTACTCACCACCCCCCCTCCACCCCCACTACATTTACTATTGCTGGCTTGCTAGATTGCTGGATATTCTGATAACTGAGATTGAATTTGCCCCCAGGAACCCAACCCCCTGATCAGCAGGAAGTAGTTCAAAGAGGTTTACATTCCCTTGTCCCTCTAACCTTCTTTCTTGCCTGCATAGTGTTGGGGGGCTGGAAGGAATTGGGGCTGAGAAGGGTGATGGATGTAAGAATCAATAAAGTGGCCCCAAAAGTGTGCCTACAGGAGACACGCATAAATGGTAGCAAAGTGCTCTAATCGGCTCTCCCTGATGGGAGCCGTTATTTCCAGGAAGCCAAAGACAAACCCATCACACGCAATTTCCTTCCAATTCAAAAAATTTGAATGGATAGAAACTTCTAGATGGGCAAGACAGGGGCCAAAATAAGCTGGCGGGGTTTGAGTTAAGACTGTCCTCAGAGCTGTGAGTAAAAGTGACACCATGGCTCAGTTCGAACACTTTAAAAAGTAGAGAGGATTCTACTCTCATTATAAAGCTTTTAGCAGAAACCAAATTTCAATTGCACAAAGGCTCCCAGGATAATACCCATCCGCCACCCCTGTCAAAGTCGCTTTTCTGCTGACATTATCACAGCTTCCTTGTCAGGGCAGCACCTTACTTTTTAACCACCACCACCCCCCTTTTCTATCTCATTTTAGGCTTCCACTTTTTTTTTTTTTTTTTTTTCTGTCTAACTCTGCACTAACTTTGGTTCAGCTCTCAGGGAAACAAACTGTTTCACTATGAATAAGAAGTTGTTAGACCACACTCCAGGAATATGGTCGGTAGCGGAAAAGAATCCCAGCATGCAGTTGTGGCTTGCACACCCTTCAAAGACCTCAAATATCCCAAGTCAGTTGCGACAGGAGCAGATGAGATTCCAGACAACGGCTGACCTTTCAGTTGAGGGAGGCCGTGAGAGCAAGCCTCTGGACCCAGGTAGCCCAGGCTAACCTCCAGCTTTACTACCTGTTTCACAGAGATCTTGGAAGATATGGACTGATACAGGGCTTCAGTTTTATCACCTGTAAAGTAAGGATGATATTATCAGCTCCCTTACAGAGTCATCCTGGGGATTAAAATGAGTTCAAAATCTCTGCACTTATCCAGACATGATGGCTGGTACATACTTTTGATCCCAGCACTTAGGAGGCAGAGGCAGGTGGATCTCTGAGTTTGAAACCAGCTTGGTCTACAGTGCAGGGCTACACCAAGAAACACAAACCTTGTCTCGCAAAACAAAAACCATAATGTCTAGAGTCTAGTGACCTGCCATCCCAATCACCACCATGTCTAAGCCACCACTATCCCTATGGATGCAGCCTCATTGCCACTCTGTCTTGACTTTTGCCCTCCATGCAGTGGCCAGACATTGGTTTATAAACTTCTGTGATGTCACTGTCTTGCTCACCGCCTGAAAGACCAAGTCACTGGAAAACACAAGTCCTCACAAAGGCCCTTGCTACCTTTCGTGGCCTAGCCTCTCCTGCCCCTCTGCTGTCCTGTCATGTGAGCCATCTCTTCCCTTACTTTGTCCCAGCCACATTGGTCTCTGCTGCCCCTTGAGCTCCCAGGGTGTTCTTATTAAGGCTCTTTTTCAAGGGTTTGCTCTGACTGTTACCACTTGTCCAAAATATTCTTCCTTTACATTTCTGAATGGCTGACTCCATTGACCTTCCTGGTGCTTGTGGACAACTTTATTTAGATAACACTTAAGTGGCATAAAATTCACCTTTTTGGTTTTTTTAAAAAAATATTTATTTATTATTTATTTATTTATTTATTTATGACAGGGTTTCTCTGTGTAACAGACCTGGCTGTCCTGGAATTGCTTTATAGACCTCAAGCTTATAGAGATCTACCTGCCTCAGCCTTCCAAGTGCTGGGAATACAGGCATGCACTGCTGCCACCACCACCCAGCAATTCATATGTTTTAAATTCATAGTGTCTTAGTTACTTTTCTATTGCCATGATAACCCACAGTGACCAAAATGACTTATAGAAGACAATGTTTAAGCTTGTCATGGTGGCTCATGCCTGTAATCCCAGCACTCTGGGAAGCAGAAGAGGCAGATCTCTGTGAGTTCAAGGCCAGCCTGGTCTTCAGAGCAAGTCCAGGACAGCCAGGGCTACACAGAGTAACACTGTCTTGAAAAACAAACAAACAAACAAAACATCCAAAGACAATGTTTAGTTTGAGTTATGGTTTCAGAGGGTTAGAGTCCATGAGAGTTCACATCTTGACCCATAAGTAGGAAGCAGAGAGAGAAAGAGAGAGAGAGAGAGAGAGAGAGAGAGAGAGAGAGAGAGAGAGAGAGAGAGAGATATGCTGGGAATCTCAGGAGTCTTTTGAACCCTCAAAGCCTGACACCTCTCCTCCAACAGGGCCACACCACCTAATTTTTCCCAAATAGTTCCACCAACTGGGACCAAACATTCAAATATATAAGCCTATGGGGGCATTCTCATTAACACCACTACACCCACTTTAATGGTTTTCAGTGTATTTGCAGAGTTGTGTGGCTACTAGCATATTCAATTTTAGATAATTTCCACAGCCTCAAGGAGTACCCCTGTAGCTGGGTACAACCTGGTCTACATAATGAATTTGAGGCCAGCCAGAGCTATGAAGTGAGACTCAAAGGCTTAATATGTCTCAAGGGCTAATATTATACTACATAATGGGACTTCACTTCTTTTTATCATTGAATAATAGTCCACTGAGCAAATGCCCATTATTCATCATTTATTTATCACTTGGCATGTAGCAGTGGTTCCAGCTTGGGACTCTCATGATTATGACCTATACTGCTATCAACTCACATAAAGAGCCTAGAGTGGACTTAGGTTTTCATTTGTACTGAGAATATATAGAGACATAGAATCATAGAGTCACATGGTAATTCTATGTTTCATTTAATTTCTTTCTTCCTTCCTTCCTTTCTTTCCAAGACAGGGTTTCACTATGTAGCTCTGGGTGTCCTGGAACTCACTATGTAGACCAGGCTGGCCTGGAACTCACTATGTAGACCAGGCTGCCTCTGCCTCATAAGTGCTAGGATTAATGACATGGACTACTGTGCCCAGATCTCTTTTCTTTCTTTATTGTTGTAGTGCTAGGGGCAAAGTCCAGGGCGCTATGTGTGTGGCCATAGTTCTGCCGCTGAGCTACATCCTCAGCCCTCTCTTGTGGTTCTGATTTGCCCAATACGCCCTTTACTCTCCAACTTTCTTTCAGGTTAAGGTGTTTTGTGGCAGCAATAGAGGCTCTGGAAGTTTTGCAATGTGTTAGTCTGTTTGACTTTGCTGCAACAAATCTCCTAGATAGTTAATGTATAAAGAAAAACAGTTTGATTTGGCCATTTTAGTTTTGGCCATTTTAGTGGATCATCTAGGAGCCATGCTGCTTTGTGCCCATTTCCAGCTGGCACATCATAACAAGAGGATGTGCTGCATCAAAACTGCTCTCACTCTGTGGCCAGGAAACAAAAGAGAGAGTGGGGACCAGGGCCCCACCACTCCCTTCAAAGTCATACCCCCACTCACCTAATGACTACCACCAAGCCTGACCTCTCAAAAGCTCCACCAACTTGTAGTCCTCCCAGCCTGGGAACCAGTCGTTAACCACAGGGGTCTTCGGTGGAAACTGATCATCCAAACTCAAGCAACATGAGGATAGCTCTCCACTGAATTCAGTTTACTTTAAATCCTTTGACCAATATTTTGGTAGTTTGCAATGTTCAAGCCTTGCATTTCCACAGTTAGCCTTATTCCTTAGTATTTTTTTCATCTTTTGCATAATAATCAATGGAATTGATGTTTTCATTTTTGGAAGGCTTATTGTTAGCACTTGGAAATGCACTGAGTGGTTTGTTGATGTTGTTTTGTTGTTGTTGTTGTTGTTGTTGTTGTTGTTGTTGTTTCTATTTTGGTCTCATATCCAGAAAAGTTACTGAATCACTTTTAGTTCTAGTCAGTTTTTAGTAGAGTTCTTAGACTTTTCTGTGTACAAAATATATCACCTACAAATGTTTCCTTAATTTCCCCCCTTTTTCTTTTATTTGCTTATCTCTTTTGGATTCTTTGAGACAAGGTCTTGATAAATAGCCTAGGCTGGCCTTGGACTCATGACAATCCTCCGGCCTCAGTTTCCTAGGTACTAGGATTGTAAGCATCCACCGTCACACTTGCCTTAACTTCTATTACAGATGTCTTGTGTTTCTAGTTAACATAAAACTATCTAGCTGGCTCCCCAGCTTTATTCCTGATTGGCTTAGCCACTGGTCTATTGCTGTGAAGAAACCCCATGACCAAGGCAACTCTCATAAAAGAAAGCATTTAACTGAAGGCCTGCCTACAGTTTCAGAGGATTAGTCCATTATCATGGCAGGATGCAGAAAGGCATGGCCTTGGAGTGGTAGCTGAGAACTACATCTCGATCTACAGGCAGCAGGCAGGAGGCAGCAGGCAGCAGGCAGCAGGAGGCATGCAGCAGGCAGCAGGCAGCAGGCAGCAGGCAGCAGGCGGCAGGCAGCAGGCAGCAGGCGGCAGGCAGCAGGCAGCAGGCAGCAGAGTGAGAGATGCCAGGCCTCACATGGGCTTTTGGAACCTGAAAGCCCAGCCCTAGTGACACACCTCCTCCAACCCCTCTGGATCCTTCTCACACAGATTCACTCCCTGGTGACTAAGCATTCAAATAGCTGAGCCTATGAGGGACTTTTTTTTTTTTCTTCAAACCACCACACCGATCTTTAGATGAGAGCATTTGTTCTTTCATCTTTAAGTGCAATGTAAATTTTAGCAGATGACCTTTATGAGATTGAGGAAGTTCTTCTATGTTTCTGGTTGCTTCAGTATTTTATCATAAATGGAAATTGCCCTATTCTACTGAAATCCTTCTCTTTTGTTGAGGCCCACTGTGGGCCACACTGTTTAATGATTTAAAAAAAAAAAAAAAAAAAAAAGCTGCCACCCACAGCTGTGACTATTTCCTGACATGCCAATCCGTGTACTTATTTTTCACGTTCCCAGGCCTTTTTTTTTTTTTTGTTGCTCTTGTTTTTGCTGGGCTGACAGGCACATGCCAAGTACAAAAACTAGTGCCCAGCACACAACAGACACTTAAGGACTATTTCTTGGATGAATATATTAATGTAACACTCTTAGAAGAGTGTTTTCTAGTCTTAGCTGCTGTCTCTTTTCTTTTTTCCGCACTGCGAGAACAGTTGTAACAAACTGCAAAAGACAAATATGTTTCTGAGGGTCCTGGGCGCTTTCTGTTGCTGTTGTTACATCATTAGAAGCTTCTACATGATATATAGGATAAACAAACTCCCCGTTTACTTCACTGCTGCCTTGAAAGGGGCGAAATACATGTAGTGTGTAATGTAGAAGTCATGTCTCTCTCTCTCAAGCGACCACTGACCGTCCCTGCTCCATGCAGCGGCCAGTGCATCACACTGCATCCAGCTTGTTCTTCCCTGTCCTACAGGTTGTGCCTTCTGTCAGTTAGCTAGTGATGGCAAGGGTTCAAACACCAAAAGTTAAAGCAAACATTTTTGCTCACACTAGCCGTTCAGATTAGCCTCGGCTGCTTGGTTCTACTTGTAGAACCAAGTCTCTCCTGGGACCGTGCCTACCGTTGTGGTCATCTGGTGGCTTGACTGGGGCTGGGTAAATCCAAGAAGTGGTGACAATCATATTCCCTAATGATGTGACACGATCAGGAGGTGTGGCCTTGTTGGAGGAAGTGTGTCACTCGAGGGTAGGGGGTGGTGGGGTGGGGTGGGGTTTGAGATTCCAGAAGTTCAAGAAAGGCCCAATATCTCTTTCTTCCTGCTGCCTGCAGACCCGAGCTGTAGAAGTCTCGGCTCCTTCTCCAGCACCACGTCTGCCTGCACGCTGCCATGCTTCCTGCCATGATGATAAGGGACTAAACCTCTGAACTCTAAGTCGGCCCCAATTAAATGGTTTCCTTTATGATCATGATGTCTCTTCACAGCAATGGAAACCCAAACTAGGACAGCCCTCATCCTGATTGCTTTAGAATACCCAAAGCTGAAAGACTGGAGGAATAAATCGTGTGAAGACTTCACATTTGCTTTATGTACATTTCGAGTTGAAATGTCATGAAAGTTCATCATCACGTCATTACAACATTGATTTTTGTGCGTGAATACTGTAGATGTTGTTTTGTTGATGTGACCTAGTAAACAAAAACCGCTCCTTTTTTTTGTACATCTGTCTTTATACAAGATAATTTTTGTTGTGATACACACACACATATGTATATATATATATATATGTATGTATATATGTATATATAGTTATTTTATTGTTTGCTGACTGTCAGTGGTCACTCTTCTGGATGAGGTGTTTCCAGGTTGTTGGTATCTTGTTCAAAGAATCGAAGAAGTATGCAGAAATTGATTGCAAAGAAAAGCACAGGCCAGGTACACTGCAAGAAGACGGGCCCTTCTGAGTGACTTTTGCTCAAGCGCTCCTGGAGTTTCTCTCGATGGGTCCAAGTGGGGTTGATTACTAGGGGAAAGATGTGGGGGGTTTTGTTTTGATTGACAAGCTTTGGTTATGTAAGCCTTTGTGACTCTCTTTTTCCATGATTCCTCTAATTGTGAGCATATGCATGCCCAGTCATGAATATGCATAAGATTTAAGAAGAGGATGTCCTTACTGTGTGTGAAACCAAGACCTGTCCAGACTGGATCTACCACTCCCCTTAGTTCCTGGACTTGTTCTAGGATGTGTTTGAACACACAAAGAGACCCACAAAGGTTACTAGGGAGCTTTATGTCAGTGTTCATATGATCATAGCTGGATGCAACCAGTTCTCAACCATAACGCTCTGCGTTTCTACATTTTGTATTTGAGCCTGTTTCTATTTTTCAGTGAGACTCTAGCGAAGTTGCTCACGGGGTGGGAGCTTGAGTTTGCCATCCTCCTGCCTCAGCCTCCAGAATTGCTGGGATTCCAGACCTACACCTCCAATCCTGGCCACGTTACATGGATTTTTATTTGTCTGTGTTAGAGATCAAAGTTAAGCTTTTCAAACCTATTTACTTGTGACTATGCTTTTCTACTCATACCCCAGAGACAAAGCAGTTTTATTTATGGGATGCTGTTGGACGTTGGGTGTGGATGTCTTAGATGGGGGGACCCGGCTAGAGATGCCCAGAAGATAGCTGTGTGACCATCTGAGTTTTACTTCTGACTGAAGTGGAGAGTGAGTTGGAGATACAGTTAAGGCAGATGAGACAGGGTCTCCTAGGCAATTAGTATTGGTAGACAAAGGAGGTGGTCCAAGGACTGTCATGGACAACCATACACACAGATGAACTAGTTAAGAACTGTATATGAACAAAGAAAATTCTGTGAGAGACATGCCTTTCATTCGCTCCCCTTCCTGAGAGAGGGAGTTGCCTGCCTGGTAAAGGACACGGAAGGCAGGTGAGCACAGCAGGAGTGACTGTACAGGAGTGTGACAAATGGGTGAGGAGTGTCCTAGAAATCCAGAGAGGCGAATGTTAGAGGTTAGGAGGACTGAAGGCTGGCTTGTCACTTAGAGGAGTAGGTTTGTGTAGCCGAAGTCAGACTAATATGAAACAGTGAAGGTGGAGAAAGAATGGAAAAAATGAGGAGGAGGGGAGAGAAAGAAGGAAAGAGTAGTGCCTGTGGGGAGAAGTCAGGGAGAAATAACTGTTCATCAACAGACGCCCCCTCTACAGTGGTGTCTACAAGGGCCGCAGCCACATGGCTTCGAGCAGGTGTCTTCGTCCAGCAGTTGTAAGTACTTAGTGACTTGTTTGGTTTCCACTAATATGCTAGCACAGTACTAAGTGCTCCCAAGAGTGTCTGTTGTATACTAAACACTGGAAAATGGAGATTCTCAGAATAAGGTGTCATTATTTTTAGCATCATGGAGCTATCATGTCGGTAGAACAGGAAAGTGAGCCTGAACTTGAAATAGATCTGAGAAAAATCTCGTTAGAAGTAAAGCCACAGAGGCGAATTAAATAAAGATTAGAGGAGAGCCAGGGGAGTGAGAATTGGTGTCCTTAGTGTTTGCTGTTATTTGCCATCCTAATTACCACCAGCACTGTTTAGCGGATAGTGTGGCACTGGCTTAAGGAAGCGAGTGACTGTGTTTCTAACTGGAAGTGAAGCGCACTCACTTCTGGGAGGTGCCACTTCCTTTGACTCCGAGGAACCAGCTGCTGCTCTGAAAACAGTTAATTGGATTTTTCCACTTCCCTCAGAAAATGCTTCTCAGTCTATTCCCTTTTGCACTGGGAAATTCTACACTCAAAAATCCCATTTTAACATCCAGCTATTCAAGGCTTTAAGAAGAGCCTGGCACTCGGACTACTGGGTTTCCACCCACGCGCATTCTGATGAGAACAGATATAAATGAGTAGTGAGTGATTTTTTTTCTTACAAGGCAGAAAAGCAAATACTTTTTTTTTTTAAAGTGGCTGGAAAGCTGGTGGGGTGGCTCAGTGGGGTGCTTGCTGCCAAACCTACCGAAGTCAGATCCCTGGAACCCACATGGTAGGAGAAAACCAATTCCTTCAAGTCGTCTATGGATTTACAAACCCACAAACATGCAGACATAATAAAAAATTTGTTAAAATATTTGTTTGAAGCCGGGCATGGTGGCACATGCCTCTAATCCCAGCACTCGGGAGGCAGAGGCAAGGCGGATCGCTGTGAGTTCAAGGACAGCCTGGTCTACAAAGTGAGTCCAGGACAGCCAAGGCTACACAGAGAAACCCTGTCTCAAAAACAAAAAACAAAACCCAAAAACAAAATATTCATTTGAGACAGGTTCTCATTGTGCAGGCTTGGCTAGCCTGGAACTCATTGTACAGATCAGGCTGGCTTCAGGCTTGCAGAGATCCACCTATCGCTGCCTCCTGAATGCTGGAATTAGAGTGCACAACACCACATCAAGCAATTAAAAAAAAAAAAAATCTTTAAAAAAAGAGAAAGAAAGAAAGAAAATGAATACAGTATTCCTCAGTGGTAGAGTGGTTGCCTAGCATGTGCAGGACAACCACATAAAAACCCGCTCTGTATAAGAACATAAGTACAGGTCGTTTTTTAATCCCCAAAGGAAGTAAATGTTGAGAAAACTAATGATTCTGTGAACTAAAGACCTTTATCAGACAATGAATAAGTAAATAAGTTCTAAGACTCCTATCTATATTTATTTTGTTCAATAGCTCACATGACACTCTATACTTGGAATAGTAGAAGAGCCTAATCTTACATTGTATTTAGTTTTCACCCAGTTAAATTAAAAAGAGAGGCTAAACAGAGATTGAAAAGAATGGTAAGTGCTCTTTGACAAATCTGAATCTCTCTTTTCTTTCATTTATTATTATTATTATTATTGTTTTTATTAGTAGTAGTAGTACTGAATAGTTTTATGTCAACATGACACAGGCTAAAGTCATCTGAGAGTAGGAAACCTCAATTAAGAAAATGCCTCCATAAGATAAGTACTCAAACCTGGACGGCATTTTTCTTGATGACTGATGGGGATTGATGGGGAAGGGCCCAGCCCACTGTGGGTGGTTTTATTCCTAGGCTGATGGTCCTAGGTTCTATAAGAAAGCAAACTGAGTAAGTCATGAGGAGCTCCCTTCTTCTTCCTGTTTTTAAAAAGATGTTATCTATTTATTGTATATGAGTGCTCTATTTACATGTACACCTGCAGGCCAGAAGAGGGCATTAGATCACATTACAGATAGTTGTGAGCCACCGTGTGGTTGCCAGGAATTGAACTCAGGACTTCTGGAAGAGCAGCCAGTGCTCTTAACCTCTGAGCCATCTCTCCAGCCCCAAGGAGCTCCCTTCTTAAAAGGTTTGTACTTCTTCAGAGTTTTGTGTGTCTATATAAAGTGTTTGCTATGACGCTTTGGTATGCACGTACTAAAATGACTACTTGTCAAACCAAGGTAACTCGTAAGACATGGTCACCTTTTATTTGTTGTTAAAACGTCATTCACACTCTCCTCTCAAAAAATTCTCAGTAACGACACAGTATTGTTTGCTGTGGTCCTCGGGGTGTCCTAGACAATGCTTATGTCATATCGTTTGGCCTGTATGTCTCCCATTCCAATCCTCCCACCTCTGGTTACCCCCAGTCTACTGTTTTAGTGTGGTAGTTTGCCTGGGAAATTCCACCCCCACCCCATAGGCTCATGTTTGCACACTGGGTCCCCAGCTACGGCCTGTTTTGGAAGGTTGTGGAATCTTTAGGAGGCTGAGCCTTGCTAGGGAAGTGGGTCACCAAGAACAAGTCTTGAGGTTTGGTAGCTCAGCCCCACTTCCTGTCTGTTCTCTGCTTCCCACCTGTGGACACTGTGTGACCGACCATTCTCCTCACACTCCCACTGTCATTCCTTACCAGCTTTGGCAGTTACCCTTTCAAGCTACTTCCTGTAGTCATACCAACAAGAAAAGTAGCTAAGTTGCTATACATTTGAGGTTTTGGATTTTACATTAAAAGTCAGCCTCTAACCGGGCGTGGTGGTGCACGCCTTTAATCCTAGCACTCAGGAGGCAGAGGCAGGCAGATCTCTGTGAGTTCAAGGCTAGCCTGGTCTACAAAGTGAGTCCAGAACAGCCAAAGCTAACACAGAGAGACCTTATCTTGGGGGTAAAAAAAAAAAAAAAAGTCGGCCTCTAGAGTAGTGGTTCTCAACCTGTGGGTCACGACCCCTTTGGCAAACTTCTATCTCTAAATATATTTATGTTACAATTTGTAACAGTAGCAAAATTACAGTTATGAGGTAGCAACAAAAATAACTTTATGGTTGGGGTCCCCACAATATGAAGAACTGTGTTAAAGGGTCACAGCCTTAGGAAGGTTGAGGACTGCTGGTCTAGGGGCATAGATGCTTACGTACTTATGACTAAGTAGATTCAAAAGGAAAGTGTAACAACTATATAGGCATATACACTTGGTATGAGAGTGTCTGGTACATAAGGCACATGATGCTAGACACGAAAGAAGAAATTGATGGTAATACAGATAGACCATCCAGACAGAAAAACAATCCAAAAACCATCAGTCTTGAATAATCCTTACAAATCAAGAGCAGGAAGGTGTGTGTGCACATGCACACATTCACACACACACACACACAATTACAGAGAGAATGTCCTAAAGAAACACAAAATCATATAGTTTTGTGCAAGATGGAATTCATAGCAACATTACTTACAATAAATATTAAAAATAATTCATGTATATACCAGAGAAATGGTTGGGTAAATTGTAGTCTATCATCTTTTTTTTTTTTTTTTTTGGTTTTTCGAGACAGGGTCTCTCTGTGTAGCCTTGGCTATCCTAGACTCGCTTGGTAGACCAGGCTGGCCTCGAACTCACAGTAATCTGCCTGCCTCTGCTTGCCGAGTGCTGGGATTAAAGGTGTGTGCCACCCCTGCCCTGGCTTGGTCTATTGTCTTAAATATCATGAAATTATTTAAAAATCTTAGGCTGGAGAGATGGCCCAGTGGGTGACACAGCATGCACACAGACGTAATCCCAGTCCCCCTGTGGAGAGATGGGAAGTGGAGGCAGGGGAATCCCCAGTAGCTCTGGGACCAGCTAAACTGCCTTGCACAGTGGCAAAGGGACTCTGTCTCGAAGAAGGTAAGGGGCAGGGTTGTCCTCTGACCATGAGCACGTGTGTACACCTACACCCATACACACTCACACACACAATTTATGGCTGACACTACCATATAAAGGGATTATCACTCAAGGCTAAATAAATAAAGCGGGATGTAAAGCTGGTGTGTGTTAAAATGATATAAACATATGCACCTGAACTGGAGAGGGAAACCGGCAAGAAAAGCAGTTGATTTGTTACAGCTTGTCAACATGCACATGTGTCTCTTTGACAAAGAGGAATATTGTTTTATATAGATATTATACAGTAAACATAATTATTATAAACGTGTTAATTTAGAATAATATGCAATGATAACCAAGCATACACTATATCAGAATAGGAAAAAGTCGTGTGTGTGTGTGTGTGTGTGTGTGTGTGTGTGTGTGTGTGTGTGTGTGCAGGTGCTTGTGGAGGGCAGATGTCAATGTGCTGTTTCTTCCTTGATTGCGCTCTGCCATGCCAGTCTTTCACTGAATTTGGAAGTCACAGTTCACCTAGATCAACTGCCCAGCAAACCTCAAGGATCCTCCCGTCTCCAGCTCCCCAGCACTGGGATTACAGACCCACCCACACACCCCTTTACATGAGTGCTGGGGACCTGAGCCATGATCCTCCTGCTCATGTGACCAGTGCCTTACCACAAGCGCCTCCTCCCCAGCTCCAGCAGTTTCTTCTTCTCTTTGGAATTATCCCCAATAAGCCACAGTGTTCTCACGGAATCAGCTGGGCCTCTGCATATAACAGGAGCTTCTTTCCCTCTTCTCAATATCCTGACTCCTGTGACCCTGAGAAGAATATTTAGTTTTTAAAAGATAATAATAATTTAAAAAAGAAAAACAATGTGAAAGGCAACTGGAATTGGAATGATGCAATTGTTAGGGGGGAAAAAGCACAGTTTAAGACTTTTAGGAACATTTGGACACCTGTGAAAGAACAGTAGCCTTTCCCACAAAAGCAAGAAAAAGGAGTTGTCACCAAAAGCATGCCTTTGTGCTAATGCAGGTGACAGGCCTGTGACAGTTTTCTCTCCCTTCCTGACTAGGGTTTTCGTTTCTCTTGTTCCGGTTCATTCCGGCAAGGATGGGCAACCTAATTACTTTTTTTGGCCTGGCTTTAATTGAGTCCCTTCCTCCCTTTGCTTAAGCTCAACATTATATAATTGTTTGCATTTTCTTTTAACCTTCCCAATTGTTTTAGTCAGGGAATTTCTACTGACACTGACGGCAAAAGGTTCACTTTTCTACATTTGAAGCCGAAGTAACCTTGTTTAAGATCAGTTAATCAGCAACACTTGAAATGGAGCTATGAAAATGTTCTTAGCATATGCAAATCGTTAATCATTTCTCTATTGTAATTGCATTTGACCCACACCACTTCATAACCCTGGCTCTAGAGGAGAGTTAAGTGATTGGGGGCACAGTCTGCATACCGAAGGGTGCTTTATTTTAATACGTTAACCTTGGGCTAATTTCTAAGTGACAAACTTGCAGGTGCTGAGCCTTAGTCTTCGCAATTTACATAATGTGAGGGGATACTTTGTTCTCAGCAGCTGTCCTAGCTTCATTTCTGTTGCTATGACAAAACACCCCGGCCAAAAAGCATTTTAAAGGGAGGGGAGGGCACAGTCCGTCACTGAGGGGAAGTCAAGGCAGGAACTCCAGCAGCAGTAACATAGCATCTACAATCAAGAGTGGAAGGAGGAATGGATCCCTGCTTTCTTGCTTATTTCTTGGCTAATCCCCTCTACTTACACAGCTCATGGCTCCAAACAAGGGAATGGTGCCGCCCACAGTAGGCTAGGTTTCCCTACATCAATTAACAATGAAGATGGCCTGGAGAGATGGCTCAGAGGTTAAGAGCACTGGCTCCTCTTCCCAAGGTCCTAAGTTCACTTCCCAGCAGCCACATGGTGGATCTCAACAGTCTGTAATGAGATCTGGTGCCCTCTTCTAGCATGCAGGCACACATGTAGGCAGAACACTGTATGCATAATACATAAAATAAATAAATAAATAAATAAATAAATAAATAAATAAATAAATAAATAAATATTTCATTCCCCCCAGCTTCAGCATGCCCATAGGCCACCTAGATCATTCCTCAGTAAGACTCTCTTCCCAGGTGATTCTAAACTGGATAATTTACAGCTAAAAGTAACAACACACTAGCTATGCTCAGCATTGCTCATGCCGCAATGTGAGAGTTTTAGAGTCAGTTTGACTTCATGTAAAGAGAACAGGCCTTGAAATCAGAGAATATAGGACTTTAATCCAGCATCTTTTATGCCATGTTTAGGACATATTAGTTAACCTCTTGCATTGTCAGACTCCTCATATTTAAGGTGTGAGTTTACAACCCCTATACCTATCATAAGACCCGGAGGAACAGGAGGTTTGCTTCAAGATTGTGTTATAGATATGACGCTGAAGCTGTATCTGTGAAATCTCAACAGCATGGCTGCCTAAACAAGACCTAATCAATGACAACACCTGTTGTCATGCCAACATGGATAGCGGAAATCACATAGGATCCCACCCCTGAATGAAGGACTATAGTCAACTAAAGACTGTTGAGGGAGAGAGAATTAATCTTCAGAGATGAGCCCCCTAAATGCCTACCCAATACCAAGTTCAGACCTAGAAAGATATACAGACAAGAAACAATAAATGGCCTAAGAAGATAACATCTATGTATTTATCCACATATATACCTAACAATAATTATTAAAGAACAAGAGACGATGAATTTGAAAGGGATGAGTTTGGGGCATGGGAGGGGTTGTAGAGGGGATGATATAATTATATTTTAATTAAAAAAAAAATAAGGACCAGTCATGGTGGTGCAAGCCTTTAATCTCAGTACTCAGGGAGGCAAAGGGAGGCAGATCCCTGTGAGTTCCAGGCCAGCCTATTCTATATACTGAGTTCCATGACAGCCAGGGCTACACAGAGAGACCCTGTCTCAAAAAACAAAAGTATAACTATTAAACCATTGGGAGCCTCGCATGAACTGAAATGCACAGGCCACTTGTTTCTGCTATGACAGCTTCTTGTGGGAGCTTTAGCATGAACTGAGCTCTGCCAAGGTCGGGTCTGTGCTGTGACATGGCACTCTGAGAATAGAAGAGCTTTATAGAGAGGGGAAAGTCCTGAGGATGAAAATGGATCACTCTCCAGCAAGTTGGAGAAGTAGAAGGATTAGGAGTGTCTTTCTTTTTGTTTTGTTGAGACAGTGTCTCTGGCTATCCTGGAATTCCCTTTGTAGACCAGGCCCACCTCGACTCAAACTCAAACTCGCAGAGATCTGCCTGCTTCTGCCTCCCAAGTGTTGCAATTAAAGGCAGGCACCACCTATGCCTGGCTTAGAATCATTTTAAATCCACTACAGGTATAAGCTCGTCCTCTTAAATTGGGAAAGCATTAGGGGATAAAAGACAAATTTGTGTCTTTTCAGCTCACTTGTGGAGAAGGAAAATGCATGTCCCTAAATTGTAACAAAGATCTCACTGTAACAGCTGTAACTGTTTAAATTACCTACCAATAAAGATGCGGGAGGCAGTAACAGCAGTAAAAATCTGCTAGCTTGGAGAGGTAACTCTATTTTCTGAACTATATACAAAATATCTATTTACAAGCCTGATTTTACAACTAAACTACGAGCTCTTTAAAAATCTCTGTCATTCTACTTAGCTAGCCTGCCTTTCTCTTGAGCTCCTCCAAACGGAAGAGGGCACCTTAGCTCTCTTTCCCGCTTTACCTGTGTCCTGCCAGCTGTTTGCTCCTACAAGCCCAAAGAGAGGATCCCCATCTCTTACCCAGAGTTCATACCAAAAGGCTCTTCCAAGCCAAAAAGGAGACCTCTATCAAAGGTCCAGTTGCTTATAAAAGATGTTTCTAGCTCCTCCCCTGCATCCTTGGCAGACTGAACCATTTCACAGTCATGGTGTGTGCAGTGGGGGCGAGGGCAGGCTCCAAGCCACGTCAGTAGGAGTGGAACCATTTCACCTCTACAGTGGAATAGCTCAAGGCCACCCAGCTGACTTTGTCTTGGGTCACAAAGCAAAGACTGTGAGACTTCTCCCAAACAACTTGCCTTAAAATAGGCAGGAACTTTCCATTCTTAAGCCTTCTTCTTCTTCTTCTTCTTCTTCTTCTTCTTCTTCTTCTTCTTCT
>OU015755.1:16528550-16540162 GCA_907169655.1 Acomys percivali | reverse complement strand
TCTTCTTCTTCTTCTTCTTCTTCTTCTTCTTCTTCTTCTTCTTCTTCTTCTTCTTCTTCTTCTTCTTCTTCTTCATTATGTATAGTGTTCTGCCTGCATGTATGTCTGCCTGCCAGAAGAGGGCACCCAATCTCATTATAGATGGTTGTGATCCACCGTGTGGTTGCTGGGAATTGAACTCAGGACCTCTGGAAGAGCAGTCAGTACCCTTAACCTCTGAGCCATCTCTCCAGCCCCTCTTTTAAATTCTTGAAATGTTTTATTTTGTTTTGTTTTACATTTGTGTGTGTGTGTGTGTCTGTCTGCTGTGTCTGTGTTTCTGTGTGCATGTATGGGTATATGTGAAAGTCAGATGACAATTTTAGAATCCATTCTCTCTTTCCACCTTCCCAGGAGTCCAATCAGAGGTTGAACTCAGGGTTCCAGGCAGTGCAGCAAGGGCCCTTACCTACTGCCCCATTCCTTTAAATTCTAACAGGTAGTTATTGTTGGACCAAGCCAGGAAGTCGCTCCTTGGTTATGAGAAGACTTGGAGAGGAGAGGTCTGGGAGCATGGTCAAGCAGGATAAGTGTCTGAAACAATTGTTTTTAATCATCCCCCTCCCTCTCCCACCAGATAATAATCAGTGAATCTTGAGGTTCAGCCGAGAGAGACAAGAGGAAATTTGTTACCCAAGTCTGACTGTCTCCTACTGTGCTGATTGTCCATCTCAGGCAGTGTGAAGTTATTTTAAGGAACTCTGCCAAGTTGCACAGATGCTGCTTAATTTGCCAGCTCCTAAATCTGGCTTTTTGGCTGGTTTTGCTCTTTATTCTAGCTCATGTGGGCCCTCTTATCTTCAGTATTGTTTTTGCTATTATGCACTATTTAAAAAAAGAAATCATTCTTAAAAGGAGACCATTTTCACTGTGCCACATTCAAGCAATAAAGATTTATCCATATGATACAGAACACCACTTCCTGTAGAAATCATATTTACTTGGTGCTCTGTTTGCTTTCTTGTTACAGTGATAGACCACTGCCTAAGTGCATCTTGGGAAGGAAAGGGTTTATTTCAGCTTACAAGTGCAGTCCATCGCTAGAGGAAGTAAGGGCAGAGCTCAAGAGGGAGCAGAGGCAGGCACCTGGGGTGAACTCTGCATGCTGGATTGCTCTCTCCTGTTCATGCTCAACAAGCTTTCCCTCACAACAGCTCAGGTGTGGCAGCACCCACATCAATCAAGGATCAACATATGTGACCCCAGAGTCCCAGCCACAGGTCAGTTTGATCTGAACAATCCCTCCCTTGAAACTCCTCTTCTCAGGTGACTCTCAGGTTGTGTCAGGTTGACAATAAAAGTAGCCAGGACACTTGGGTAGGTGTAAAATTATGTCATCCCATTCAACAGCCTTGTTAGTATTGTTGTTGTTGTTTCTATGACAAAATATTCGAACAAAACAACTTGATGGAGCAAAAATCACTTTTTGAGGAACTGTGGTGTCTGTGGCAGCCAGGAAGCAGAGTCTGGGAGGAAGGGAGGGAGAGAGGGAGGGAGGGAGGGAGGGAGGGAGGGAGGGAGGGAGGGAGGAGGGGAAGAGTAATGAGGAGGAGGAGGGGAGGCCAATAGAAGAATATCTCGGCAGGCTCCCTCTATTTCCTCCTTTTCCTTCTATCTAGACTGAAGCTTATGGGATAGTGTCACCCACAGTCATGGTAGCTCTTTCTTCCTTAGGCAATTTAGCCTGGAAGCTCCCTTGCAGACACACTAGACTAATCTAGGCACTTCTCAAGCCAATCAAGTTGACAATCAAGATGAACCCTCACAAAGCCTTAAGGATAGAGTCCAGGGGAGGATAACCCAGTCACTATGATTCAACCACCAGGGTGGCCTAAATGAGAGCATCTCACTGTCCCAGCTACTGGATTAATAGGCCAGACTTAAATTGCTGAAAGCATGCCCAGGACTGATATTTATCACCAAATGTGCACCAGAGCTTTGGCCCACTTGGCACACAGCCCGCATCCTCTGTGTTGCTCTCCTGGTTGGGCTACTAATTTGCATCCCACACATCAGTGACTCTAAATCGTGATGAGAATTCTGGCTGGCTCAAGAATGATTTATCCTGTCTCCACAGGGGTGACCAGCTCACTGGCAGGGCAGCAGCACTTTTGTATCTTTGCCAAAGTTCACAACCAGGGACAGATAATTAAAGCCAGGCAAGAGGTGCTGGAGTCTTTGAAAGCATCCCATAATGTTGCCTCCTGCTTCAGGATTTGAGGGGGAATTCAAAGGTCACCCTCTAAAGAGTCAGAGACCATCAAAACCAGCCACATTTAAAACACATCTACTCATAAAACTCCCTGAGAGACGTCTTATCATAATTCAAGAATCACCTGCCCATCTCTCTTCACATCTCCCCAATAAATTACTTTCGCCTCCTAGACAAAGATATTTTATTCTCTGTCACCCTGCCAAGTCCTTACCTACATGCTGGGTCTGCATTAGTTAAAGAACACAGATGGGTATTAATTGCCGCCATCAGAGAGCTAGGCCTTCTTGGCTATGGGGAAATTCGTTTCTTTATGGGTTTGGTCTTTCCTGGAATCCATGGTCAGGCATGATACACAGCTACCCTGAATCTAAGATTCTAAACTGGGGAGGAAGAATCTTGGTCTCAGGCAAGCTTAATATTGCCTTAAAGCCATATGTTCTGTTTTCTGAGAAATCCTGTTCCTGGGAGACTAAGGCCAGAACAGTGAGGTGGGACTGTCATGGAGAACCAAAGAAGGGTGTGGTGTGGTACTCAATATGGATGAATGAGAATTCCAAACAAAGAGGTACATATAAATGGATGTGTCTGGGTGTGTGAGAGGGTATTCTGAGCAAATCTGGAGACAGCATCACTAACAAGTTACAATGCACAGGCAAATCAGAGCCATTTTAAGAGACTGATAAAGGATACATTTGTTTTATCTTTCTGTGTTGACCTAACTTTACATTTTCTGGTATATTCCGTTTTCAAGATGCAAGGTCAGCCGGGCGAGGTGGCGCACGCCTTTAATCCCAGCACTCGGGAGGCAGAGGCAGGTGGATCGCTGTGAGTTCGAGGCCAGCCTGGACTACAAAGTGAGTCCAGGACAGTCAAGGCTACACAGAGAAACCCTGTCTCGAAAAACCAAAAAAAAAAAAAAAAAGATGCACGGTCACCCCAGCTACTCCCTCTTCAGTGAATCAAACACTCAAGGGAACTTCAATATTCTGTCTTGGTTGAACAAGGCTTGGCATTGAAGTATGGGGCAGACAGAGAGAACAGTGGAACTTTCTAGAAGGCATGTGGGAAATGGCTGAGGGAAGAGGTAATAGGTGGGCAGAAAGAAAGTGACCTTCAGCATGGGCAAAGAGTTTAACAATGGGAGGAGAGTCTGATGGATGCTGCCACTTGGAGATTCTCTGTGCCTATTAGACTGCCTTTCTTTTACTGCAGGTACCTCATCTTGGTGCAGGTTGACCCTTACATGTTGTAGAAGGAGATGCTTTCAGTGGGAAGATACAGTGAGTTGTGTTCAGATGCCCAGCTGCTCATCCTAGCCTTTGACTGCAGGGGTGCAATCTCAGCAGCTGGAGAACAGAGCGGCTCTGAACTAAGATGTGCACTCTGTCAAGTGAATGGGCTCTGGATGCTAGAAAGGAGAAGATGGGGGAAACTTTTTTTTCTTTATTTTTCTTTTCTTTTTTCCTTTGAGATCGCTGAGTACCTCCATTGAAATAAAAATACAAAAGGCTTCTAAAATTAGAGAGCTCTTCCTTTAAAAAAAAAGAGGATTTCCCTTATGATCAGAGAGGCAGTAGCTAGCACATAAAATGAAGAAATAGATAAAAGACTTATCGTGTGTGTGTGTGTGTGTGTGTGTGTGTGTGTGTGTAAGCAAGAGGGAAAATGCAGATGTCATTCCTTAGGAATCATCTATAATTTTTGGAGACAGGGTCCTGACCAGAACTTGCCAAGTAAGCCAGGCTGGGTGACCCTGGATTCCCAGGGACCCATCTTTCTGCCTCTCCAACACTGAGACGAAAAATGTATGCCACCACACCAACTCTTACGTATGTGCTATAGCCCAGACTCTCCCTGGTCTTTGTGCCTGCAAGACGAGCTTTTTTCAAAGACTATCTTCCCTCACCTCAGCATATCTATTTTCAAAAGACATTTGCAAACAGACGGTTTCCTATTGCAGGAAGAGGAACATTCTGGAATGACCTGTGGCGGCAGTATCCCTATTTAGATACAGAGCTGAGGAAAGGTCTATGCACCCCTTAGATCACCATGGTGGAGTTCTGACTCCCAGAGCCTCTGATGATTATGGCAAAGCTTTGAATGGGGTCATCTGGGATATTCCCGGGTGACAGAGCAGATCATGTTGCTCCTTTAGAAGCCTGTACTGCCCTCCAGCCCCAGACCATCGCCTCCCACCCCTCCCCCACCTCCACCTCTTCCTCACCCCCTCACCCCAATTTTCATATCCTGGAGCTCCAGCAGACACTGGTAGATCTCCTTAGTCAACTCAAACGGTGACTGGATGGCCACAGAGCTCTTGTGCCGATCATGTCTCAGGGCCACCTCTTGACATCTACTTTTAGATTGAGTTTTCTCTCGCCAAAGAGGAGCCAGGAGATGCACTTCAGACTCTCAAAGACTCACGTTCTGGCCTGATTGCCATCAGTCAAAGACTGCTTGGATCGGAGAATGCTGTGGTGCCAGGACTAGAGATGTGGTGAGGTGGTCATTTACAGCCTGCAGTTCCCAAGCAGGATGAACCAGCAGAATCACCTTGGGGGGAGGGGCGGATTTTAAAATTACAGTACCGAAATCTCCTAGAGCTTGGACTGTCAACAAAAAGCTGACCTTCCTCTGATTGTCAATACAGTTTAGAACTTTAGGCAGGCAATGACTGGATTCCGTATGTCAAGCAGAATCCCAGAAGCTAAAGTAGGAAAGGGTATAGGTAACCTGGAGATGCAGCTTCATGGGAGTCACGGCCACTAGAAGGGCAGGGGTCAGGGGTCAGGGGTCAGGGGTCAGGGGCCAGGGGTCAGGGGGCAGGGGCCAGGGGGCAGGGGGCAAAATGAGGTTACTGTTATCCTGTAACTGCTGTTGTATTATCTTTGTTCTTATGGGGGCCCTTGGTTTCGGTAGTACATTAGTAATGGGAGCTTACTTGGGGTCTTCCAGAGCACACCTGTGAGAGGTAGGTGATGGGAACACAGCTTCTTCTCCTCAGCTTCTTGGTCTGTTTTTCTTAGTGATCATGATAAGCCTTATGTTCCAAGAGTATATCATGGGTAGGTACGTGCCACCTCTAGTTTCATAAGAATGTATCATCATTTTTTTTTTCCCTAACCATTTCTATTACTTAGCCAGGTAGGATCAAATAAACAGGCAGGGTTGTTTGATTTGTTTGTTTTTAAAAGGGAGCAGTGAGTTTCCCAAGGCAGTGGTGTTGGAGGTGGTGGCAGTAACGGTGATCACCTCAGAGATGTTGGCGGTAGCCATGGGCAGGAATAGCATCTGTCATCTAGGTGAGCACCTGAATAGCGGGGAATGCCTGGGGCTGGTTTGTCATTGCTCTTATCCCTTGACAGGTAAGTGAGTCAGCTACTTTCAAAAGGCTAAGAACCGAGTGAGCATGTATAAATCAAGGTTTTATAAATTAGATATTTCCATTTAACTCACACTATAATTTCAGAGGCATTAAATCTTTATTCAGAATGACCTTTCATTGTCAGAGATGGACTATTTTAGCCTTCAGTTTGCACTGCCCTGCTGCGTTTGGAATACACGGTTATTTTGTAAAAGAACTCCTAAGGATTACTGGAATTTATACTTAAGTAATCATTTCATAAAGAGTAATTGCTGTGCCTGAAAATGCATTAGATAGTCCTATTTCTCATCAGATGAAACTTTCTTTCAGTGTACATTTGTAGGAGAAATATGCTAGACCATCCTTAGGCTACAGAGCTTAGGGGAGGTGGGGGGAAGAGAAGAAAGGCAGTAAGAGACCAGTTAGCTCTCTATTCCATTTTTCTTTGGTATGTCAGCAGATCATTCAGTTAGGAGATGAAAATAAATAATAAAGTACAATAATGATGTCCTAGACATTAAAGTGACTAAACCAGCATTTTCTTCCGACATGAAAAAATAATTTTTTTTCTCTCTGGAACTTAAAGTTCTTGGGAGGGGAATGGGCTCATAAACATATTTAAAGATAAATTATATCGTAAATTCAATAAGATAAATTGACACAATAAGCCTATGCATGACTCACTCCAACAGCTAACATTATTTTATTTTTCCTGTGTCCTTTTGCTGGGACAAGGTTTCATGTAGTCCAAGCTGGTCTCAAACTTACTATGTAGTCGAGGATGGCCTTGAACCTGGGATTCTCCCGCCTCTGCCTCCTGGATAGTGATGGGATTGCAGTCAGGTGCCACCACACATCGTTGTGATGCAATGACTTGAACCCACGACTTCACATGCGCTCAATAAAGCACTGTACTAACTGACCCACATCCCTACCTGTAATTTTTTTAGTCTTTCCTGCTATTGATGTCACCATTTTTGGTTGTTATTGAGCAATATATGCCCATTGCTTTCTGGTGCCCACCAGAGCCTCCTGTGGGCTCCTTGTTTCCAATGCACAAAAGGAG
Organism: Acomys percivali; assembly: GCA_907169655.1. Lineage (NCBI taxonomy): Eukaryota > Metazoa > Chordata > Mammalia > Rodentia > Muridae > Acomys > Acomys percivali. The sequence continues at coordinate 16,533,478 of OU015755.1, read as the reverse complement.
AAACTAAGGTCCAAGAGGTTTTCATCCAACAATGAGTCCCAGCCCTAAGACCCAGATCTGGTCCCTCGTTGTCACCTCACTTGCTCACAGTCATGCATGACTATTTAGGGAGCATCTGAATCACAGACATGCAGAGTTTTCTAGGGAACATCTGTATTCTTTGCCTTTCTCACTTAACGTAATAACATTTCCCCTGCTCACCTACAACCTTCTTAGTTAAGTATTACCCGGTCACTCTGAGCTCTGACCCCACACTGTGACACGCTGCCCCCTAGTGGACCTCTGCTCATTTTGCCCATTTCCATTCCCCCAGGAAGAAAAGGCATTATTTTTCTATTGCGCAATTACTTGTTGTGACTATTTTATCTTATACATTTAAAATCACAAAGACCAAGATTATTGCTAAGAGGACAACCGGAGAGCCCTGGAGAGGCTCTGAGCACACTCCGAGGACGTGAACCCATTGTCCTGGCATTGACTTCAATGTGGCTTCACGGTTCTCTGCAGCTAAAAGTGTATTTCCAGCATCTCTCCCCAGAATCACATTTACAGGCTCGAGACATGTTAGGTCATGGTAGGACAGCTCTGAGAAACTTAGCGGATTCTCCCGGGCTCACTAAAGGGATTGGAGATATATTTAAGACAAGATATTCAACTAGATCTGAATTTGTTTTCCTCTGGGCTCCCCTTATTCCCTCTGCCTTAAGTAATTTTCTAATGAATCTTTTTCACTTTGGTACTGTTAAAAATCACCACAGTATTAGAATGCATAATTGAATGGCCTTGGTTTAATTAGGAAAGACTTGGGTTAATATTGGACCGGACTGCAGAAAGCAACAGGGATAGGTTTTTTTTTTTATAAAGTGAATTAGGCCATTATTTCAGCTATTGTTCATCAAAAGAAGGAGAAGAAGCAGCAGCCCTGGGCAAAATTGCTGATGCTATCAGACGGAAAAGTGCTGACTGGTGAGTTATAATCGCTTTGTGCGCAGCCAGTGGGCCATGCGGTGGAGGGCCAGGAAAACCTGGGGGGTTCATCTTTATTAGAGAGCTGGGGTTTAAAAATCAGGAATCCTTGTATGTGCAGAGAACAACTGCCATTATAAAGGACGAGCGGCAAAGACAGACTAGCACGTAATCTTCCATAAAGGCAGAGTAATGCAAGGCTTCCGAAAGACGCGGCATCTCTTCCTGTCCTATCTTAAGTATGTTTACTTCTCCCGTGCTTGGATTTCAGGAGATGGGGGAAAAGGGTCAAACCTCACAGAGAGCAATTTTTAAGACAAACAGTCTTCTAGCAGCTTGTGAATACGTGACACCAAGAGTGGAACGGTGCCCCAAGAAAAGTGCCTTCTCGGTGAAATCCACTAGGTGTAAATCCCAGGCTGTACATTAGTTCACAGACAGCTGTCACAACAGTCCAGCACATCACATATGGGCCCAGCTGATGAGCTTTGCTAATCGTAGACCAAGCATCAAACTGGGAGGCTTTCAGTGCGGACATGTGTGCAGGGTGTGTGTGTATGTGTATGTGTGTGTATGTGTGTAGAGGTCAGACACTGACCTCAAATGTCTTCCTCAGTTGCTTTTCCATCTCGTTTTTTTGAGACAGCTCTCTCGCTGAACCTGGAGTTCACACGTTTGGCTAGACTGGCTGGCCAGCACGGCCCAAGGATCCTCCTGGCTCTGTCTATCCAGCACTAGGAGAAATCTGGGTGGGGTGGCATGCATCAGTAACCCCAGGGGGCTGAGCTCAGGCCCTCACGTTTAATGGCTAAGCTGTCTCCCCAACCCTCTCAGGGTTGCAATGGTTTCCACAGGTCTCTCTGCCAGTTGTCCATTCTGAACTGATACAGTGGTTAATAGTCTATGGCAGGACTTATCTGTTTGAGTTGAGGGTAAGCCTCTCTCTTCCTCCCTCCCTCCCTTTTCTCCCTGCTTGTGCCATTGTGCCAATGTCCTATACTTTGTAGTATGCTTAGCAGCATCCCTGACCTCTAAGGACTAGATGATAGTAGCAAATAATTCCTACCTTCCTGTCTGTAGGTATTGACAATGAAAACAAACCACTTGTGTATATGGCATGGCTGCTCATTTCCAAAGCAGGGTAAGATGACAGTGTGAGAGTTGGCTCTTTTCAAAGATCTCTCTCTTCCTCTGTCTTTCTCTCTCTCTCTTCCCGACTCTGTTTCTGTCTGTCTGTCTGTCTGTCTATCTCTCTCTGTTTCTCTCTCTCTCTATTTCTCTCTCTCTCTCTGTTTCTCTCTCTTTCTCTCTGTGTGTGATTTCTGGAGACCTAGTCTCACTACGTAGTCCTTGCTGGCTAGAACATGCTATCTAGACCAGGCTAGCCTCAGACTCATAGAGATCCACCTGCATCTGCCTCCTGAGTGCTGGGATTAAAGATGTGCACTACCACACACATTTGGAGATACACATACATACACATACATTCACACAGAGAGAGAGACAAACATGCATACATGCATGCATGCATATGTGTCTGTGTGTGTTTGTGTTTGTGTGTGTGTGTGTATGTGTGTGTGTGTATGTGTGTGTGTGTATGTGACATGGGTGTGTGAAGGAGGGTCTGTGTTCCTTTCCTTTGAGCCTGAGTATACCTTTTAAAACAGTCCCCCTACTACATGGCAGGGAATGTGACATCGTGTCACCAAAGTTAGGTTATAGAAAGCAATGCAGACTCTATGCTTCTACCAATTTCCTATTTCTGGGTGATTATCCTCAGACCCCATTTGCTACATTGTGAGGAAGCCCACTATCGGGACGTTTATGTGTGGGTACTGCAGCTGACAATTCTGACTATGGGGGCTCCCTCCACACAGCACCAACCTCCAAACCTATGAAAAAATCTTTATCAGATGGTTTCAACTCCAGTTTTTATGTGTCTACCTAAAGATGTAGGCATGGTGGAGTAGAGACACCCTAACGCTGTATGACCCCCAGATACACAGAAACCATAAGAAAAAATTGTGTATGTATGCATGCATGTACATGTGTATGCATATACATACATGTGCATGTTCCTGTGTGTACATGCATTCATTTATGTTTATGGGGTGTGTGTACATGTGCCTGTGTGTGTATGAGGAGGCTAGCGGTTAACATCAGGTGTCAGCCACAGGCACTTTTGATCTTTTTTTGTTTTTAAGTTTTTTTGAGACAGGGTTTCTCTGTGTAATAGTTCTGGCTATCCTGGATTCACTTTTGTAGGCCAGGCTGGCCTCGAACGCACAGTGATCCGCCTGCTTCTGCCTCCCGAGAGCTGAGATTAAAAGCGTGCACTACCACGGCCGGCTTGATCTTATTTTTTGAGACAGGGTATCTGACTGAGCCTGGGGCTCATGAGTTTGGCTGGACTGGCTGACCACTGAGCTCTGAGGCTTTTCCTGCCCACCCCTCCTTGCCCTCTTCACCACTGTGCCCTGCTATCTGTGTGAATGCTAGGATTCCAAACACAGACCTCATACGTATGCAACAATAACCTTACAGACTGAGCCATCTCCTCAGTGCTGAGAGAGCCAGGCGTGGTGACGCATGTCCATCATCTTAGCATTTGTTGGGTAGAGAGACAGGGATCATGAGTTCCAGGCCAGTCTGGGCAACCTTGTCTCAAAATAAATGAACAAATAAAAAATACTTTAAGTCACTAAGTTTGGGTGGTGATTTGTTTCATAGTAATAGATAATAACATTTAGGTGAAATCAACTATTCATATATATTTTTTAAATTTAAGAAAATCCTGGTGTTGATTGGAATTAGTCCACAATAGTGATGCCACCCTACCTTCCCCACCATGCACAGGCATCCTGTGAGGATAGAAAATGCCAACCCTCCAGAGGTATGTTAGAAACCAAACAAAATTATCAAACCCACTATCCCATCCCCTAAGTCTCTTCTTCTTCTTCTGCCGTGTCACCATCTTTATCACTTGCTCCCACAAACAGCGCACTTATTGATTTATGATGTGGCGAGCACTGTCAAACTGAATCAATTAACATTTCCGGGCCATTTTTGTTCCCACCAGCAAGCCACTTTCAGCTGCCAGAGACACATGAACTAAAGGCCATGGGTTTAGTTCTATTTTTCAAGCCACATGGGTACAACCACCTGCTACAAACAAGAGAGCTGTAAAGGTCAGACTGTAATCTAAAAGCCATCTCCAGGATAATTGCAAACTCTGCCCAATGATGTCCCCCGCAATTAAATGACTTTAACAGTTCTGAAACAAGATAAATGAGTTAACATTCTCTTTCTTTCTTTCTTTCTTTCTTTCTTTCTTTCTTTCTTTTTTTTAAACAGCATATCAGCTAAGGAAGATCTGTGGGTACAAACAACAGAAATCCAGCCAACAGTATAGAGCTCAGGATTGCTGACTTCTTGGAGCTTTGTCTACGTCAGGGCCAGCATTTCTGTTCCTGTCTTTCAGCGTTTCTGTTCCTGTCTTTCCTTGTCCTCATGGCTTTTAAGTCCATCATTCTGCAGCTCTTGGCACTGTACTCTAGTCAAGACAGGTGGAAGACTAAATAAAAATGGATGATCGAAGCTAGGCATGGTGGCACACACCTTTAATCCCAGCACTCAGGGAGGCAGAGGCAGGCAGATCTCTGTGAGTTCAAGGCCAGCCTGGTCTACAAAGAGCATCCAGGACATCCAAGGCTACACAGAGAAACCCTGACCAGAAAAACCATAATAATTGATAACTAATAAAATGGGTGATGGGCAGATTTCTCATTGCTCATTGCTTGGAGCTCTGTGGTCAGGTGAGGAAGCACAGGAAGCTCAGCTTATTGACTCATGCCTACAGTTTTCATGTTTGGGAAACTGAGGCAAGAGTATCATGGAGCATTAACAACCAGCCCTGAACACATAGAGTTCCAGGCCAGTCTGACTGCAGAGTGAGCAAAGCA
>OU015755.1:16517403-16528540 GCA_907169655.1 Acomys percivali | reverse complement strand
TGTGTGTGTTTTATAATCATTGTACTCAGACTCTATCAAAAGTGTGTATGTGTATAGGAGTGTGAGCATGTGTCATGTGTGTGTATACCTGTGTGTATGTGTGTATATGTGTGTGTGTGTATGGGTGTGTGCAGTGACTGTGTGTGTGTGTGTGTGTGTGTACAGGTATGTGTCTGTGTGTCTGTGTGTTTATGTGTATGAGTGTATGTCTGTGTATATTTGTGTGTGTGTTATCTAGCGCCTGTTATCTTAAATATATCACACACTGTCATGTAGCACATCAGTATTTCTGAGTTTGCTAACTACTACTTGTGACATACCAGGTAGATTATCTTAGTAACTTAATAACTTGTATATAATTTATGACTTAATAACTCTCTGTACCCTCATTTTATCAGCTGGGAAATGGGAATAGAAAAGGTTTCTATTGGGCCAGCAGGATGGCTGAGCAGGTAAAGGAGCTTGTTGTGTGAGACTGATGACCTGAGTTCACTCTAGGGTCCTGTAAGGAAATAACTGCCTCCACATGTGTCATGCTATGCACCCACCCGTGTGTGTGTGTGTGTGTGTGTGTGTGTGTGTGTGTGTGTTCCCCATTATATGCACACACAACAATAAATTAAAAAAATTAAAAAGAACATTTATTTAATATAATTGGAGTGCAGCTTAAGTGAATTAATGCTTAGCATATTTTAAGTCCTATAAAAATGCTAGCTTTGAAAATTAATATTGCAGAGCCAGGCATGGTGGCGCACACTATAATCCCAGCACTCGGGAGGCAGAGGCAGGTGGATCGCTGTGAGTTCGAGGCCAGCCTGGTCTACAAAGCGGATCCAGGACAGCCAAGGCTACACAGAGAAACCCTGTCTCGAAGAACCAAAAAAAAAAAAAAAAAAAGAAAGAAAGAAAATTAGTATTGCAGGCTAGAAAGATGACTCAGCAGTTCAGAGTACTGGCTGTTCTTCCAAGGACCCAGGTTCAATTCCCAGCGCCCACATAGTGGCTCACATTAATCTGCAACTTTAGAACAAAGGGATCCAACACTCTCTTCTAGCACCCTTGGGCACCACCTACACACATGGTACATAGACATATATGGAGGAAATATACCCATATTTGCGTAAAAATAAAATTTTAAAAAGAAAATTAATATTGCAGGGTTGGCAAATTAGCCTAGCAGGTAATGTGCTTACCACCAATCCTACATGAGTTGGAGCCTCGGGATCCATATGGTGAAAGGAGAGAGAACTGACTGTCTTAAGTTGCCCTTTCATCTCCACATACATGCCATGGAATATGCGCATGTGCATGCACACACAAATACATGTTTAAAGTTCAGCTAATATTGTATGCCCAAGTACACAAAAGCCAAGTAGATATTGGGAAAATGAGCCCAGAGACCATGCAAAAGTATGAGTGAAGGAAAAAAAAAAAAGTTAGCAAGGGCGCAGCATGGCGGCGCCCAAGAGTTCAAGGCTAGTCTGGCCTATATAATAAGACCCTGATGCAAAGCTGTTTCATTCCAGGACAGGAGTTCAAGGCTAGTCTGGGCTACGCAGTAAGACCCCGCTGCGTAGCTGTTTCATTCCCTCCTGGAAGGAGGTTGGGGGCTCACGTGATTCATGAAATAAACAAATCTTACAAGTCTCCGAAATCTAGAGCTTACAAGATTTACAAGGTTCCTCCCTGGTTTGTGTGAGCAGTGAGCAACTGCTGTGGAGAGGATCCAGCCAGGGAAGCTGCCTGCAGGTGGGGCAGAGAACTCTGTTCTGTTTCTGAGCCATCCATGCGTCAGCCACAGTGGCCGTGGCCTTTTGCGGTGATGAGGCCTCCCTGGAGGCAAGCCCTGTTCTTGTAACCAGACTTCTGTAGGAAACCCCGTAAGCTCATTGGTTCACTAAGCTACCGGATGGAATCCTTTCTCTAGCGTGGTGTGGGTACCCTGTGTGTGGAGGAGGTGACTTTCCTTTGCAACTCCCCAGGGACAGCCATACAGCAGACCGCATCTCGAAAAAGAAAAAAGAAAACAGAAAGTGAAACTAAATGTTAAGGAACACACACAAGCAGGATTAGCCTCCTAACAACACATGACGTCACACGGGAGGAGGTAGGATGGGGATCAAGGAGCCAGGAGACGGTTCAACCCTTAAAGTGCTAGCTCACAACCAAACATCAAGAGAACAAGTAATAATAAAAACAGAACAAATTGTTGTAAGCAAATTACCAAATTGACCCTAAGTGGTGGGCAGCCTAACTGCCGAACTGCTTGCCTATAACACTCCACAGAAAAACGCAACTCCTGCTGATTTACACTGTAATAATGCCCTCCCACGTCGAACCCAGGGCCTTGACTATATTTAGGCAAGCAGTGCTCTACAACTGAGCAGTAACTCTGGCTCCTTTTTAGTTTTCATTTTGAGACAGAGTCTCACCAAGTTGCCCAGTTGGTCTTCCATTTGCTACATAGTCAAACAATACAGCAATTGGGCTCTCGATTTTTCTGCCTCAAGTGTCCCGGTAGCTAGGATTAAGGCATACACTTTCATGCCTGGCTCGTAACTAGCGTCTTGTACAACAGGTCCACGAAGGAAACTTACACTTTGAATTGATCAAAGAAGAAACTGCCCACATTAACTGGTTTATGTCCCTTTGCTAGACAATGAGAATCATGTCAGCCACAAATTTACCTGCTGGGATTAGCTGGGGGAATTGCAAAGCTAGCTTGAAAACTCCGTGGCAGTTCAAGTCACTAATCCCATGTGCGATGTCTCGGCTTTAAAGAAAAATAAAAAATGACAGCTGTTGTTTCTATCTTTATCCTGTTCTGGGTTAATTTTGTCGTGTCATTTCAAATGCAAAGAAAAGAACTGGTGGAGGGGCAGAGGTGGCAAACGACGGACGCCAGAGTGATGAAACGGCAAGGGTGCCTGGTCCAGGCCCACATTCCCCACGATTGTCCAACTCGCCCACTGTCCCTCTCAATCCCCACCAGAGCCGGTAAGTGAGAGCAGAACTTCGGAATATGAGCAACCTCCCTAAAGATCTGAAGTTCTAGCTAGGCATGGTGACAGAGGCAGGCGGATCTCTGTGAATTTGAGGCCAGCCTGGTATACAGAGTGAGTTCCAGGACAGCCACGGCTACACAGAGAGACCCTGTCTTGTATTTAAAAAAAAAAAAACCTGAGGTTTTGTTTGTTTGTGTCTTTGTTGGTATAATTTGTTTTCTTTTACATTGAAAGCAAATCTCACTCTGTAGCCCAGGCTGTCCCCAGGAAAGCATGTCTCAATTGGGAGATAGCACATTGCACATATATACAGTTAAACATGGCAAGTGGCCAGTGAGGTTTAGGGGCTTAAATAGATAAATAGATTCAGGTTAGATACTCTTTTGTTTGTTTGTTTGTTTGTTGTTTTTTGTTTGTTTGTTTTTCGAGACAAGGTTTCTCTGTGTAGCCTTGGCTGTCCTAGACTCACTTTGTAGACCAGGCTGGCCTCGAACTCACAGCTATCCACCTGCCTCTGCCTCCTGAGTGCTGGGATTAAAGGTGTGCGCCACCATACTCGGCTCAGGCTAGATACTCTTGACAAGAACATTTCATGGGAGGTAGCACAGTTCCCATTGCACTAGACAAGGAGCCCTTGTAATATTTGTGCACCATGCTAAGTGATGTTGTTTAGTTTCCTAGATAGATGCTTGGTAGTTTTCCAGTATAAAAAAATATCCCCACCCCACCCTTTGAAACATAAAATGTAATCTGTAATTATTTTTACGGTACTATTGACAGTCTTTGTGGGAACCGATTATTATGCTACAGGCTACAAGGCAGTAATGAGATAGGACAGCTTACATGTGGGATTGTTTACATGTGGCGCTTACAACAGAGATTATGTATTTATTTATTTATTTGGTTTTTTGAGACAGGGGTCTCTGTATCATAGCCCTGGAACTCTCTTTGTAGACCAGGTTGGCCTTGAACTCACAGAGATCTGCCTTCCTCTGCTTCCCGAGTGCTGGGATCACAGGCATGCAGCACCACGCTGGGCTCAGAGGTAATTTTTTTTTAAACCTCCTTTTTCTTAGGATTCAAAGAGAGCAGAGAGTCCATTTGGATACTTCATAGGGCAAGACATGCCCTGGTCTGCTGGGTAAGCAGCCAGGAAGAGGTCGGAATGGACAGGGCTGCATCTGATGCATGTACGTGGGGAGGCAGGGCTGAGTGCTGAGGAAAATAAGCTCCAAGATCTCAGATGCTTCACTTAACAATTTGCTTTTGCTTAGGTAAAAATCTTGCATAATTTTGCCTATTTAAGAGATAGTCTTTTTTCCCCCGGGCTGTAATTCACAAACCCAGCTCCTGCCACCTTGGAGCACCTCATCAAGAGGGCTTTGAAGTTCACTGCATCTCAGCGGAAGGGGAGAGAGAAAGTGGAGGCCAGTCACCTCTTAATAACATTGACCTGAAAGTTAAATATATACTAGCAAAAACTGGGCCGACTTAGAAGCTAAGGATGGAAGATATGGTCCTTCATGAACAGCAACTCTCGGGGGAAAAAAATCTCTTTTCTGCAGATGGGGACATTTGGGGCCCGTTGCTTTAGGGAATATGGGTGGCTACTTGCTAGAGAACAGACCTATGCTTCCCAGCACTTTAAAATGTTTATTCATAAGTGTTGTACAGGGCAGTCCTTGGAGCCAGACTGTCACCATTTCCAGGAGTTCTCCTGGGTGAGTGAGAAAAGATCAGCATGATTGGACCTGTTGACTGTCAGTGTTCACTCATAGGAGGAAGGGTTAGGGTGGGCCACGGGACCCCCACCTGAGTTTTAACTCACCTCTCCCAACCATTATTGCGTGTGGTATTTGGGAAAGATGCTGAAGGACACAGGTGGAGAAAGATGAGGGCAGGCAGTTCCATCAATTCAGCTGTGGGAAAGCCATCCTCCCTGCAGGGCACAGTGCTTCCACTGTGGCTCTTTCAAGGTCACTAAGCTCCTGCCTGTAACTCCTCATTCATTGCTTTCTACATAACCCCAAACAACTCATTGGTGTCCCCTGGGGAGAACTTTGGTGGAACTGAGCCTCAGTTTGTCGTTAGGACCTTAAGAACAGGAGCAGACATTGTTTATATGCCATTCCCAGGAAAGGCATCTAAGCAACAATACATAGCAAGCAACTTTTAATTTTTTTATTTCTTCTGACACTGCTAAATGAGTCATCTACATCAAGACAAATTTATCGAAATTTCATAGTACTGTTTAGAAAGATGTTTAAGGAATTCACACACAAGGTATAAAGTGGAAATACACATATAATGTGAAACTCTCCCCTGGTGATTTGCATGCATGTACTAATTCCTACAGCTATGGAAGACATCCCTAGCGCTGGAACTCTTTTACCCTTAGTGGCCATAAACTGGACAAAAGCCATGCTTATTAATTCAACAATTACTTTTTTAAATGTCAGATACTGCTCTTGGTGTTGAAGAGGCCCTGAAGAAGGACTACCAAAGTTTGGGGGAGGGGTTAGGGGCCAAGTAGGGGGGAGAGAGGACCTTATACAAATAGTTGCCTCTCCACATCCAATGATCTCAAGGATAGTAAGTGCTGGGAAAGTGCAAGGCCCATAAGAAAGTAACAGGGGTGTGGCTATCCTTGGCTGTCAACTTGATTATACCTGCAACGGACTACCCCCCCAACCTCCTACACCCCCACCCTTGCCCCCCAAAGGCTGGCCATGTCTGTGAAGGATTTTTGCTTAATTAAATTATTGCAAGTGGAAAGATCCACTTCTAATCCAGAGCTTTGAGGGGAGAAGACCCATCTCTAATCTGGGCCGTGTCTTCTGTGAGCAACTTATATAAGGGGCATGAAAGAAGGAAGCCCTTCTCTCGGCCTGCTTGTTCCTGACCTTGCTAGAAAGTCCATGTCTTCACTGACGTTAAAGCCTACTTCTTCAGGATCCCAGCGTATGCTGAAGACCTGCTGAGACATCCAGCCTCGTGGACCGAACAACTACTGGATTCTTGGACCGTCCGTTGGCAAAGAGTCATTATTAGATCAGCTGGACCACAGGCTATAAGTCATTCTAATAATCCCCGTCTGTCTGTCTGTCTGTCTGTCCGTCTGTCTGTCTGTCTGTCTTCATTCAGTAAGTTCTGTTCCTCTAGAGAACCTTGGTTAATACAAGGGAAAGACCTTCCTGAGATGTTTAAATTTGATTTGGGACTTTACATACGGGCAGACTTTTATAATAATGAGAAAGGTTACAAGGTGAATGGAAAATAAATATGGAGGCCTTGTTCCAGGCTATAAAAAAGAGAAGGCCAGTGTGGGGGACTGAGAGGACCGGTGGGTGATGCCAGCTGTGGTAGAGAAAGTAGGGGTCAATCATTCCTCAGTCTCTAGCCCAAGCTGAGAATTAATATATATATTTAGTATATATGTACACATATACATATATACACATATTCTTTGAGAATCACATTCATGCCCCTCTTCCCTCTCCCAGAGCCACTTCTACCTCTACACATACTCCCAACCTCATACTTTTTTTTTTTTTCATTTTTTTTGGTAAGCCACTAAGTCCCATTGTGTCACCAGTATGGTTTTTCATAGTACTGTTTCTCTGTTAGAGAGACGTTTAAAGCATTTGCACAAGGTACTAGTCAGAGCTATACATGTAGCTATACATGGTAGCATATATCCTGGCTATGCACTAAAGCCTGAGCAACAGTCTGGGGGGCAGGACACACCCTTAAAAATGGGCTCTCCCACCTGCAGAAGCCACCAGCTGTCCATAAGCTGGGACGTTTAGCCTCAAAGTGAGCATGCACTTTCAGAATGCCATAAACAGGTCTCTTATGACTCTACTCTTAGTTGTTGTTTTTGTTTTTGTTGTTGTTTTGTTTTGTTGAGACAGAGTCATACTATCTAGACCTGGCTGCCTTAGAACTCAGAGATCTACTGCTCTGTTCTGGGATTAAAGGTGTGGACCACCACAACCAGCCCTCTCATCCTATTTTTTTTTTCCTTAAGATTACCCCAGGACTAATCCTGTTAAATATTAAAACATTGTATAAGTCTTAAAACAAAACAGCAATTATATAATAAGGAGGTTCAGAAACCCCAAATATATAGGTAACTTATATGTGGTAATTATGCCATCTTAAGTGAGAAGAACAAATTACTGTTGACATTTTGGGATAACTGAGCATCTCTCTCAACAAAAAGAACTCAAATTGGATGTATACTTCAGTAAGTTAAGGAAGCAAAATGAAACCATAAAAGATCCGAGGAACTCATGAGAGAAACAAAAATAATATTGGGTGGAGAATGCCTTTCCTGTGGAGGTGCTGAAGTTTAAACATGTGATGATGGGTGTTTCACTTACACCCTGGAGTAGTGGCATACATTGGGCCATTTCACCAGGAGCAAGTGATGATGGGGTGGGCAGTGTTCAAAGAAGAGAGAGGGAAGGTGCAGGACCCCGTGGAGTTGGCCTAGCTACCTTGAGAGCTTTGTGTCACAGGTTTTTCAGGTTAGCGTCCATGGCTCCTGGGGCACAATGTGCCTTCCATTTCCCAGGAGACCGACCAACGCATTCCCTCAGGTGGTGAAACGTCTGGGCCGCTTTTTGTTTCTCTGTGTTCCCTTGGAAGTCAAGGAAGCACGGAAGCTCTCAGGACAACTGGCCTTAGACATTAATCTTGGGTACCAAGTGTAGCTTGCAAACATCCTGTATCCTGGCAACTGCAACTGTATTGATCCTGGCAATTGCCACTGTACTTTGTTTCTGAGAAGGGTATAAAAAGTCTGATTGCTCTCAATAAAATTGCCACTGCTTGAGTGTTGCTGTGGATCCTCCAACTGGCCTGGTTTCATTCTTCTCGGCCATATCAGGTGACCTTGGCCTATCAGGAAGGCATCACAGCTGACCTAATGACCTAACAGCTTCCACATTTATAGTTTGAGGGACCTAGTGTGTAATGGATGGTACTGCCTACTGAGATAAAGAAAGGGGTGTTGGCAGAGAGTGTTTATAAAAAAAAAAAAAATAATAAGCTTTGGATTAAAACCTTCTGTGTATGTTGGATACATAAATAACTTTTTTTTTCTTTCTTTTTTTCTAAAGACAGGGCCTCATGCAGCCCAGGCTGTTCCATGTTCGTTACTTCTGATTCTGTTACAGCTGTCACTGGGAACTGAGCTTACAGTCACAGGCCACCATGCCTGACCCCATATAAAGAACTCTTGAGAGTTGTCCATGGTGGTACATCCTAGTAATCCCAGCACTCGGGAGGCAGAGGCAGGCAGATCTCTGTGAGTTCGAGGCCAGCCTGGTCTACAAAGCAAATCCAGGACAGCCAGGGCTACACAGAGAAACCTTGTCTCAAAAACAAAGAAACAAACAAACACTCTTGAAATTTAAAATGCCTGGGGCTAGAGATATGACTCAGTGCTGGTGTTTGGCTTTGGTTTGTTGGGGGATGGTCTGATGTATTTTGATGCTAATTAATAAAAAGCCATCCCACCTGGGCAGGGCAGATAAGATAGGTGTGGCTGACGTTCCCGGGCTTGGGGAGACAGAAAGGATCTTGGGAAAAGAAAGAAGAAAGAAGGAAAGAAAGACCTGAGGAGAGAGAGGAGAAGGGGGTTGGGGGTGGGGGGGAAGGAAGGCCGCCATGGGTTAGGTGGAAGAAAAGCACATGGCCGGCGTGGATGGAAGATTCTGGCCAGATGTCTTCATTATTAGCAAGTATTTGGGATTATGGATGGGAGGTAGCTTGATAGGGATTATTAGAAGCAGATGGCATGGGATTGGAGCAGGTATGTGATACCTGTCCCACTACAGGAGGTAGTTTAGAGGATTAATATCTGCCCTGCCCCAGGTTAACTAAGGCTATTTTAAAATATAACAAGTGTCTGTGTCTTGATTGCTTGCTAGCCGGGCATACTGAAGTAATCGTAGTTATTAGGCCTGATAATAAACAATTATTAGGCCGTACAGATAATTAAAAAACAACAAGTGGCACCCAATGTGGCATAATAATAATATTGATAATTAAAAACACTGGTTTTCTGAGTCAGGGTCTCATTGTGTAGCCCTGCTTGGCCTGAAATTCACAATATAGGCCAGGCTGGCCTTGAAACTCAGAGAGAGCCATCTGTCTCCCTCCCAAGTGCTGAGCTTGAAGGAATGCACCACCATGCATAGCTGGCTCAGAGGGTTAGAGCACTGGTTCTTGCAGAGGGCCTGGGTTTGAGCCCAGCACCCATATGGTGGGGCACAATCATCCCTATCTTGTAATTCCAGTTTCAAGGGATTTGATGTTTTGGGTGTGATGGCGCATGCCTTTAATCCCAGCACTCGGGAGGTAGAGGCAGGCGTATCGCTGTGAGTTCGAGGCCAGCCTGGTCTACAAAGCGAGTCCAGGACAGCCAAGGCTACACAGAGAAACCATGTCTTAAAAAAAAAAAAAATCAACCCAAAAATTTTTTTAAAAGAAAAGAAAAATCAATTAAACACAAAGTATTTATGACTTTATTTTGAGATTCCAGGGGGCTGAATTTAGGGGTCCTGAGCATACAAGGCAATCAACCACCAAGTTACATCTCTAGACTTTGACAAAGGATTTAAATAGACATCTTTCAAGAGAAGATAAATGAATGGCCAACAGGTACATGAAAAGATGCTTAGTCCTTGGGGAAATGCAAATCGAATCAGAAGGCGACGTCGCTTTGCACCAACTAAGATGCTACAATAATGGAAGATGAGTAAACTCCTTGTCAGAAAGGACACAGTGAATCAGAAGCCTCACACTGTGCTGGTAGGAATGTACGGCTGCCTGAACTTTGGAAAACAATTTGGCAGTTTTTTTCAGGTGCTGTGGAGCAGACCTGTAACCTCAGCATTCTGGAAGGCAGAGGCAGGCAGATCTCAGGGAGTTCAAGAGTCCAGGACAATCAAGGCTACACAGAGAAACCCTGTCTTGAAAAAGCCAAAACCAAAATAAAAAAAACCAATTTGGCAGTTTCACAAAAATGTTAGACTCAAGGTTCTGATATGAGTGTACATTTCCTCTCCTTGGCATTTGCATTTGAAACACATCACAACATAAAGGCGTATACACTAATGTTCCTAGAAGCGTTATTCACAATAACCAAGAAGTGGACACAAATACTTATCAGCTGACAAATAGGCTGACAAAGTGTGGCATATCCACACAGGGCAATGTTTGGCAAGAAAAACAAATAGAGCGTTGAAAAACCGCAGCCATGAGAACATCCAACATTTGGCAATGGAAAGAAAAGAGACCGTATGTCTTATTCTCCACATATGAAATGTATATCCAGAACAGCAGGGTCTTACAGAAACATAAACCAATGATTCCTAATGTTGGGAGGGAGGGAGGAATGAGGGTGATTGCTCACAGGCCCCTCCCTCTTCCCCATATACCTGGGCATTGATGTGGAGACAGAAATTCTTACAAAAGAAATCATTTAGCCAGGGGCTGGCTTACAGTTTCAGAGAGTTAGTCCATTATCATCATGGCAGGGAGCATGGCAGCCTGCAGGCAGGCAGAAGAACTGAGGACTCCACCCTGGTGAGCAGGAAGTGAGAAATACTGGGCCCGGCAGAGGCTTTTTAAACCTCAGAGGCTGCACCCAGTGACACACCTCCTCTAACAGGGCCATATTCCAAACCCGTCCCTAAACAGTCCATAAACTAGGGACTAGACATTCAAGTATATGAG
The DNA here is from genome assembly GCA_907169655.1 of Acomys percivali. NCBI lineage: Eukaryota > Metazoa > Chordata > Mammalia > Rodentia > Muridae > Acomys > Acomys percivali. The sequence goes on along the minus strand of OU015755.1, from coordinate 16,517,786 downwards.
CCTTTCAGGGGCCATTTTCATTCAGACACCACAACTGAACAGAAAGAAAATTAGGACACAGTCACAGCTAAAATTCATCTTTATTTACCACGATTCACAGTTATAAGTCCCTCAGGAGGTTGAGGCAGGAGGATGTTGGTTTCAGGCCAGCCTGAAATACAGAATAAGACCTTGCTTTTAAAAATAAAATGAATAAAAAAAATTAAAACCAGTGAATCTTGCCACATTGAAAAAAAATTTTAACTTGTTTTTTTGACAATCTTATACATGTATAACGTACATTCTGATTACTCTAATTATCTAAGCTCCTCATACACTTTTAAATATTTTCTTTCTTTCTTTCTTTCTTTCTTTCTTTCTTTCTTTCTTTCTTTCTTTCTTTC
>OU015755.1:16456823-16499373 GCA_907169655.1 Acomys percivali | reverse complement strand
AGAGAGAGAGAGAGAGAGAGAGAGAGAGAGAGAGAGAGAGAGAGAGAACGCACGCGTGAGAGAGATCATTGTACAGCTGACAGTCCGCTACTGAAGGAAGTCAGGTCTGAACACAAGGCAGGAAACTAGACGTGAGAACTGAAGCAGAGGCCATGGAAGAATCCTACCTACCTTACTCCCATACTTGGCTCAGCTTGTGCTTTCTTATATAACCTAGGATTGCCTGCCCACGTGTGACACTGCCACAGTGGCCTAGCATGCCCACATCAGTCATTAATGAAGACAGTGACCCACACACTTGCCTGTAATCTGATGGGAGGCAGTTCATCACTTGAGCTTCCTTCTAACTAAATGATACTGTCTTTTGTCAAGTTGACAAAAAGGGAATGAACACAGACTTTATTGATTATATTTTTTTTTCAGTTTGTTTTGATTACTGAGTTAAAGAATATCAACATAGCTTTCATAGGAAGTACTCTAGTTACTACCCAGTCAATAAAGTATTCTTTCTGTAAACAAAGAAAATGAGCATGTTTTAAAAATTGTTGACATTTTTATGTTATTTTTGACTCTAGCAACTCTAAGTGCTACACACCCCACTCACTCCCAGCCAGTAATAGGCTTTACCTAGTATTTTCTTGTTAAAAGGATAAAGAAACAGATTTTCGTGTTTTTGCTGGCTAGTCAAGCTACAGAACCTTTTACTGATGTTTATGTGTTTATACTTTTTACATATTTTTTATTATTTTGGTTCTTTTTCTTACATGAAGTTGTATTTATGCTTGTTGGTTTTTTTTGGAACTTATATAGCATTAGCTTACCACTTGAAAGGCAAGTCCTTTTTCTGTTTTGATTTTTTTAAATGCATTTAAAAATCAGTGTTGTTGTTTTATTCCCATCCCCCACCCCCAAGACAGAGTTTCTCTGTATAGCCTTGGTTGTCCCAGACTCTGTTTGTAGACAGAGATCCTCCTGCCTCAGCCTTCCAAATGCCAGGATTAAAAGCATATGCCACCATACCCAGTTCTGTTTTGGTTTTTGAAGCAAGTCTTATTGTGAAGTTCAACCTCATCCCAAATCTTGGGATGCTGTTCGTGTGTGTGCCACCACACACAGCTCAGGATGAAGCCTTGGCTGATGTGCAGTCGTATCTGATTTCCTGTTTTTACAATGCTGATCACTTCCTAGTGTCATTCAGTTTTTAGAAGCTCATTTTAATATATTATTACTGCCCTGCTTTTTATTTGTAGTGTAAGGAGACTAACACCCTTCCCTCTATACCTTTGTACCCTCCCTTTGCTCAGTTGAATTGTTAATAATTTCACTGCCATAGTAAACATTTACTTTGTGTTCTATAATTAAAATGAAGTATTTTCAAATAGACTCACTCTAAAGAACCAGAGTAACATTTACATTTACATCATAACAAACGTGCTCCCAGGGGCTTGTTTGGTCTTTCCCTGCACTTGAGTGTGTGGATGGCGGCTGAGGCTGTTTTCTATCTCCCAGTGACTAGATCCATTGCACATTTAACTTCTTTCATGTAGACATGACTCCGTTACTTGCTCAGGAGTTCTAGATCTGTGCCTTTCAGAACTGCAGTCTTTTAGATCTGCTGTCTTTCTGCACCTGTCTGCCGCATCTTGCTTCTTTCTTGCCAGTGTTATTGTTGCTTTGGATCCATCTCATTTCCTTCTGGTGTTATTCCTGAAATTTAGTTTGGGGTGTGTGTGTGTGCACATTTGTGTGCATCATTTTATGTGTGGCTGCATGTGTGTACATGTTTGTGTAGATGATTTCACATGGTTGCCTCTGTGTGTGTGTGTGTAGGCAACAGGTTAGTGTCGGGTGTCTTCTGCAGTCACTTTCCACCATACTGTTTTGAGACAAGGTCGCTCACTGAACCTGGAGCCCATCTGGTCCTCTGACTTGGCCAGCCAGTGAGTTCCATGGATTCTGGCCTTTCTTTCCCCTTCCAGTGCCAAGGTTTGTAGACTAGAGATCCAAACCTGGGTCCCATGCTCCCTGAAATACTTCTAACTAAGGCTGGAGGATTTTGTTTGCTGTAAGCACTTTCCCTCCATGAATCCTTGGCCTATAGCCGCTGTCTCAGGAAGCTTGTGAGGACGGTGAGGACGGGCTGTCTAGGAGGTAAACCTCCACAGCCCTTCATGTTCTAAAGCGACTGACTTGTTTCCTTGCTATTGACAGTTTTAGGAGACCTGTGTTTTCTCTTTTGTGAGTTCTGGTGTCCATAAATTCTGGATGGTCAACTTTGGTTGAGGTCTTTTTGTTTATTTCACTGGGAAGGAGGTGTGGTTCTTTCCTGGTTTTGACGAGCTGCTTGCTGGGTTAATTGCAACACGTTCCCTAGTGGGGACATGTGTTTTCAGGTGCTGAGAAATGGTAACACTGCCTTCCCTTTCAGGGGTTGCGGCCTATGTTGGCTGGCAGAGCTCCTCCATCCTCAAGCCCCTGCTCCAGCAAGGCCTCAGTGACGCCGAGGAGTTTGTCATTGTGAAAGCTCTCAATGCCCTGACCTGCATGTGCCAGTTAGGGCTGCTGCAGAAACCGCATGTCTATGAATTCGCCAGTGATATTGGTAAGCTTCTGTTTTTGAGACTTAGAGTGGGAAATTTGGGCATGGGAATAACTTCATATATTTTTATTCTGATAGAGTAAGATGAATACATACAAAAGAAAACATAATATTTGTCCTTTTGGGTCTGTGTTACCTCATGATTATTTTTTTTTCTAGCTCCTTCCATTTACCTGGAACTTATATTTACATTTTTTTACTGAATTACTGAATTACTCCATTGCGTAAATGTACATTTTCATTATCCATTCTTCACTTGACAGACTTCTAGGCTGTTTCCAACTTTTGGCTGTTATAACAGAGCAGCAATGACCATGGCTAAGCAAGTGTCTCAGTAGTAGGATGTAGAGTCCTTTGGGTGTATGCCCAAGAGTGGGCTAGCTGGAGCTTGAGGTAGATTGATTCCTACGTCCTGAGGAACTGCCACACTGATTGTTTAGCAGCTGTACCAGTTTGCACTCCCACTAGCAGTGAATGGTGTTCCCCGTTTCTTCATCCTCACCAGAATGTGCCATCACTTGTTTGATTGATCTCGGCCATTTTTACTGAGGTAAGATAAAATCTCAGATCAGTTTTGATTTCCATTTCCCTGATGGCCAAGGACGTTGAACATTTCTTTTAAATATTTGTCAGCCATTTGTGTTTCATCTTTTGAGACCTGTTTAGTTTTTCCCCTCATTTTTAACTGGGTTATTTGTTTTCTTGTTGGTTAGTGTTTTGCTTCTTTGTGTATTCAAGATACCAACCTTGTATTGGATGAGTAGAGACTGCTGAAGGTCGTTGTCTGTTGACGCCTTTGGTGTGTGTGCATTTCTGAAGAAGCAGCTTTCGGAGGGGGTTGTGTGTCTTTGCATTTCTTTTCTTATTTAGCTTCTCTGGTTTTTCACTGTAAAATTCAATCCATGTTTTAAATAATAAATACTTAATAGAGACACATTAATGTTTTGTAATTCCTTGTACCATTCTTACTTTCCTGTATATTTGTGATTTGATGATTTTTTTTTTTTTCTGGTTTTTCGAGAAAGGGTTTCTCTGTGTAGCCTTAGCAGTCCTGGACTCACTTTGTAGACCAGGCTGGCGTTGAACTCACAGCGATCTGCCTGCCTCTGCCTCCCGAGTGCTGGGATTAAAGGCATGTGCCACCACCACCTGGCAATTTGATGATTTTTTAAAGTGCTATGATTTGAATCTTTTAAGTTGCAGAAATTTAATTTTCACCTATACAAAAGCCCTATACCTTAATTTTTCCTCTTTTGTGTTGCTGAGTGACTTATGAACTTTATATATTGTATATCTATAAGCAAATTATTAGCGCTAAAGTTCCAGGCTGGCCTTGAACTCATGACCTCTTGCCTTGATTTCAGTTCTCCTAGTGCCAGCATGCCAGACATGAGCTGCCAAACTGGTTTAGTATAGTGATTCTGAGACTAGAACAGCAGTGGTGTTTTGGATGATTATAATGATTTTCTTGGTGGTGCTTTTAAGAACTCTATTATTCCTTCTTAGATTACTCTCAATACCCTGCTTCCCCCGTGCTTGTCACCAGAGAATTGGGACATACTGGAGAGAAAAGACCGAATGCTGTATTTTCTAAGAAATTCTTTCAGCTCAGGCTTAAGTATTCTATGTGCTTTGTAGGCTAATTACTGCTGTAATAATGCAGTGTGTCAGCCAGCCCCAGTCTTAGTAAGCACTGCCGTGTATTTCTTGTGTGTGGCTTGTGTGGGTGGCTCTGCTTCAGGCTGTGCATCTCCTTTGTCTTTTGAACATGATCCCTCCATCTCATCGTGGGACCGTGTTTGTCATGGCTGCAGCTGCCCCAGCTGTTCTCGCGGGGTGATCATAGCACAGGAGAGAAAGCCTAGCTGGGCAGCACGTTCCCCTTGGTGGTTCATTTGCTAACATCCATTGACTAAGGGCTGTGACAGGGATGCGTAGGTACCTCAGGTGCATAGGAAGTGCATGCGTGTGGGGAGCTCAGAATCGGTAGTTTATTGTGCTCTGTACCCACTCCCTGTCATGCCATTGTGGCTTTATTTGGGTTCTAGAGGTTCTCGGGGCTTTGCCAGTTCCTACTGTTCTTTATTAAGGCGCTAGGATTGAGCTCTGGGCCCGTTCATGGTAGGTAAGCACTATGCCAGTGAAGTCCATCATCAACCAGTTGTCCTTCTTTGTGTCGAAAGGGAGACCACCACCCCTCCCTTGTCAGATGAGATGGATCAGAGCTGTGGATGGACCGTGTGAGAAATAAGCAAAACCTTCATGGGTAATGAGCTGATCATGTGAGAGAAGTGAGGAGGGATTTTATTATTTGTGTGCCTGCATGCTTGTGGTGGTCAGAGGACAGCTCTGGGGTTGGTTCTCCCTTTCACTTTGCACGGGTCCCAAGGGCTCTCCCTCAGGTGGTGGCTCTGAAGAGTGGGGCTTGGAACATGTCCTTCTCCTTCCTTTTCGTGTAAGCATCACTAGTATGTGGTGGCACTGTTAATGTCTTCGTTTCCGTGGACTTCTGATAAACAGCTCTGAGTATATTTTTGCATATTTAGAGCTCATGCCACTGTTGTGTTTCAGAAGTTTGAATTTTACTCTAAAGCAAGTTAGTATGATAGATTAGTTGAAGTAATTGATGTAGGCTTAGTGCATAAAACTACTAAAAAAGAATCAAGAGATTCAGTTTTCTGGGTTAATGTTACGTTTTGATCATGTTGAAGAACAGACATAATGTGTTTGTTCTGCTTTTCTGCTTTTCCATTCACAGTGACATGCGTAATTGTGAGATATATGCAAGACTTGACCAAACCCTGCATTAAAAAAGCATCACACGGATCAGATTGTTTTCTCAGTGTTCTCGTGTGGAGAAGAAACAGCTCCCCAGTGTCTCTGCCGCCTGTGTAGTAGCTACTGTCCTGACTGTACGCGGCAGAGTGGAGGGTGATCCCTTTCTGTGCACTCTGGGCAGTCTCATGTCTCCGTCTACTGGTTTTGTTTTGGTTGGTTGGTTGGTTTTGTTTTGGTTTGTTTTTCAAGTCAGGCTTTCTCTGTGTAGCCCTAGCTGTCCTGTACTCACTCTGTGGGCCAGGCTGACCCGGTGATCCGCCTGTCTCTGCCTCCCGAATGCTGGGATTAAAGGTGTGTGCCACCACCCCGGCCTGTCCAGTGGGTTTTACTCAGTGCTACAGATGAGTATGAACCATGCACTCTGAACCCCGAGAAGTAGAAGTTGAGGATTTTAGAAAGGAGGTTGCTTTTCTGGTCTGCCTGGTAAGTATGATAAGGGAGTGTTAGAACTGTTCTGCTGAGTTGCTCCTTCAGGCTAATGTGTGCAGGAACCTTCTGGAACCACGGAGGCTTGTTGTCTTTATCACATTGTGGTAACATAAGGACTGGTATGACCTCGCAGTTTAAGGTTTTGTGACTCTGGTTGATGTTACCTTTCTTGTTTCCCTTTTAGCTCCCTTCCTGTGTCATCCTAATCTGTGGATACGCTATGGTGCAGTGGGATTTATCACAGTGGTAGCTCATCAAATAAGTACTGCTGATGTCTACTGCAAGCTGATGCCTTACCTTGACCCCTATATTACACAACCAGTAATACAGGTACACGTGTCCCCGCTTATGACCAGTCCTTCCCAGTGAGTCTCTAGAGCCCTTTAGTTGGTCTGCAATGTTTTCATACACCTTTCAAGTTAATGAACTGACTACCCTTGTAAGAGAAACACAATCGAGAGATTGTTATGTCACACATGGTGTGTCATTCTGAAGTTCACACTTCATTTTCTTGAACTGTATCTGCTTTTATTTTTACTTATTTATTTTTTAAGCTTTATTATTTTATGTGTATGGGTGGTATACAAGGATGTCTGTTGTTACTACATGTGTGCCTGATGCCCAGGGTAGTCAAAAGAAGGTGCTAGATCCCTTAGAACTGGAGTTACAGTCAGTTGTGAGCCTTTGTGTTGGTGCCTGGAATGGAACCCTGTCCTCTGGAAGGCCATCCAGTGCTCTTAACCCCAAGCTGTCTCTCTAGCACCCTGGCTAATTATTTATTTAGCTTATTAAACTTTGCTTTTATAATTGGTTTATACTTTTCAAAGCCAGGATCAAGAATTGAAGGGCTAATTAATTCATGTTTCATAAGTCTTACCTTCCTTCATTTTAAAATTTAAACTTTTAAAGTTTTAATTTTGTGTTTATGTGTGTGTGTCTGTGTGGGTTTGTGCACATGAGTACAGTGTTCTTAGAGGCCAGAGAAAGGTCTTGGATTCCCTGAAGCTAGAGTTACATGTGGCTGTGAGCCCCCCAGCATGGAGTGCTAGGACCCCAACTCAGGTCCTCAGCAGAGCAGTGAGCACGTATAACTGCTGAGCTAGCTTTCCTTTTCTTCACTTTAGATTAAACAAACATGGGTCCCTTGTAAATTTAGATCAAACACGGGTCCCTTGTAAGCTTCAGCTGCAGTAGCTAATTATACCCAGAGACGTCCTTTAGATCTGGGTGTGGTGTTGCACACTTAGTTCCCAAGAGACTGAGGCAGGAAGACTGTGAGTTTATGGCCAGCCTGGACTACGTAAAGAATTGAAGACAATGTGATTTACATAATGAAATCCTATCTCATAAAACCAGGTGCTGGCATAGAGCTCAGCAGAGCCTACATGTTCAAGCCACCTGGTTCTACCTCCACATTGAAAGGAAAAATGAGTCCTTTTGGTCACTTCTGGTAGTGTCCATCCTTTTTATTATACATGCATTGACCTGAAAAGTGTTTCTAGGGCCACTAAATGAAAGTATTGAAGTCTGGAAAGACTATTTTGAGGAAGGTTTGGGTCTGTTGGGGAAATGTAAAAATGGAAGGGCAGCCCCGTGGCATTGGTTACTGAGATCTCTGGCCAGCGCCTGTGTCTTAGGCCTGTGACCCACAGGTGGGGGTAGGTCTGGGGAGTATTCAGACCTATGTGATCCAAGAGAAGCTTGCTCTGACTTTCTGAAACCTTTGCCTTTGAATATGTGTTATTAATCTTCCTGTAGGCTGAACACAGATAGATACGTTAGTGGTAATGCTAAAAACCAGGAAATACTTAAGTTCTTTAGAATTGGGTAGTGTCCTCTTTTTCTCCTAAAAAACAAACAAACAAACAACAACAACAACAACAAAAACAAAAAAACCCACATCGTTTTCTTAGAAAATAAATACTTTTATCCACTTTACATGGGCGGTGCTTACTGAGTTTGGAAATAGTTATTCTGTGTACTGTAGTCTGAAAGTTGTTTCTACTTTTTTAATATAGATTGAGAGGAAGCTTGTCCTGCTCAGTGTTCTAAAGGAGCCTGTGAGCCGCTCTATATTTGATTATGCTCTGAGGTCTAAAGACATCACTAGCTTGTTCAGACATCTTCACATGCGCCAAAAGAAGCGAAATGGCTCTCTTCTCGACTGCCCTCCGCCTGAGGACCCGGCCATCGCCCAGCTGCTGAAGAAACTGCTCTCCCAGGTGTGTGCCTTCCTCAGACCTCCCTTGTAAACACGTTTCATGACAGCATTGAAGCATCTATTTAGATATTGAAAATGTTTTTGATCAGGTATAGTGTGACAGATGAAAATAAATCTGTCAGCATCTTACATACTCTATATGGCATCTAAGCAAAGACAGCCAGATAAACTTAAACACTGAGTTAGGCTCAGTAAGGAGTCACGGAGCCTGTCAGCCTCCTGTGATTGCTAGAGAATAGAAAGAGCCTTGGAGTTAAGCACCATGTTTGATTCAGTTCCACACTTCAAATGCATCTGAGGTAGGAGAAAGCGCCCAGGACGCAGACGCGGTGTAGTCCCCCTCCTCTGAGCCCGCATGCCTGCTTCTCGTAGCATGCCGACAGCTGCAGGGTCTTGGTTTGCCATGTCTTTGCTGAGTAAGCCAGTAGTTTACTGTGTGTTTGGGTCTGAGTTTGGATCAATTAACAAATCCAGTAAAAACTAACCCTTTTACTTTATTTGGCATTGGTAGGGGCTCTTTTGAAACACTAAATTTAGATTCATCTTTCTGTTTTGTATGGGATGGGTGGGGCCTGGAGTCAAAATTGGAATACAAGTGCTTCTAAATGAAGGCTCCAGGCCTGGTGCTCCATGAGCACAGAACAAAGGCTGTGGGCGACAGCAGCGGACAGTGTCAGCCCTGCCGAATGTTTCATAGAGCCTTGTCTCACCTGAACAAGTGTACTCACTCAGTTTTAGAGATATTTTTAAAGACAGGGTCTCCTGTATAGCCCTGGCTGGCTTGAACTCACTATGTAGACCAGACTAGTCCTAAACTCATAGAGATCTCCCTCCCTCTGCTGAGGTTAAAGGCATGTGCCACAACACACATGGCTCAGACAGAATTTGATGAGCTTTGCAGTATAAATGTTTTCATGCATTTTACTTGACCTTGAGTATGCTGATGCTGATGGTGATGATAGTGGTGGTGGTGGTGATGATGATGTTGCTGGGAATTGAACAGGGATGCACCCTCCACTTCTTTTAGCCTTTCTGCTCCCTGGTGTTTTCCCAAGTGCCTCCATGACTGCCACTCTCTCAGTGCCAGCTCCCATTGTTGGCTCTCAAGGCAAGATCACTCAGCTGTCTAACTTTGGTCCTCTGAAAGGCAGTGTTTGGCACATTTGTCATTTTCATCACATTTGTCTGAGTGGGGAAAAGAGGAACAAATTAGCTTGTGTTAAGCTGTTGCTGTTGGTAGCATTAGGAGGCTCACAAGGGTGAGGAGACTTACACTCTGTTGCAGGGACACTTGCTGCCAGCAGAAGTGAGAGTAGGCCAGGATCTGAGTGCTCAACACAAAGGACAGAAGCTACCAGCTTCTGCTTTGTGAAGATACGTGATGAGTCTGCTGCTGCTGTCTGTGCTTCTGTGTTCTCCGACCGTCCTGAGAGCTAGTCTGAGCAACTTGCTACCCCTGTCACAGGAAGAGACAGATGCAGCGCAGTTGCCAGTGCCCTGGGGTGCAGTGTGTTTTAGAGCTGGCATTTCGACCTAAGCTGTTCCTCCCGTTTTGCTGCCACTCACTACTCAGATTACAAAGATGGAAGGCCAGATGACAAGCTTGTTTGAGACTGATGGACGCATGCAGAAGCCGTGTGTAGCAGCCCCCTTGTCCACATTTCCTCTCTTTTCCTGGATTTGGCCCTCCCTTGTTTGGTTACTAGCTTCACTAGCCGAGGCTTGGATCCAGGGGAGACTCTGAGTTCTTGTTCCTAATGCCCGGGCTAAGAAGAAGGACTTGCAGCCTCTCCCACTGGGAGCTCTGACCTCCTTGCTCTTGGGGCTCAGCCCTTCCTTGCACAGCCCTGTACAGGTGTGCTGCTGGCACAGTGGGCTTCTCCAGGACAGCGTGGTACTCCCGAGGGCCTTATGCTCTGGGGCTTGAACAGGCCTGTGGAGCAGCAGTCCTGTGGGGCTTGGAATCTTCAGCAGGATGCACCCTCAGAGGTGACACACGCAGGGATGCTTTAGTTATCTCTTCTGTAAGAGCTCTGCTTTGTATCTATTTAACAAGGGGCTATAAAGGACACAGGATGATTCATTCCACTCCTTACTTTTAAAAAAAGTCATATAATTTAAACTGTTGGCTGGATTTTTATGTTAGTTCTTTTTGACTGTATAGTGCAGATACAACTGCAAAATTGAAACAGCCCAAGAAGATGCATAATAAGATACAAGCTTTTCTATAGTGCCCCAGTTGGTGGCCATCTAACCGTTCTTGGTTCATTGTGAATTTTATATCGTTGTGCTGAATTCCTGTGCATAATATTGGGCCTGGTCTGCTAACACTTGGAATTAGTTTCATCCTTTCCAGCCTGCCTTTCAAGCTTTGCAAGGCGAGGTCCGGGGCACACCTCATAGCCGTCTATCCCCACCAACAGGATGCTGTGTGTGCGGGAGGACAGGATGGTGTGCTTCTAGAAGTTCTTTCACCCTTGGCAGGTAGAAGCACAGACTGTGCTGAGAAGTATTTGAATAGGCAGTCTCTGTATGCATATATATGTAGTTTAATTGTCTGCCAAAGAACTGAGGGCACACCCCACTTCCCCCAGCCCTCTGTGTGTAGCTTCTTTCTCCATGCCTCTCCCCTTCACACTAACTCCTTCTGCAGCATTCTTGAACTCAGGTCTGCTGTGTCCTGAGCTCCTTTTCCATGGTGTTGGCCTTTCCAGAAAGGATTCTAGACCGCTGCAGGAGCAAGGCTTGTCTCTGTCTCAGGGATTGTAGCACCGGCTGTCTGTTTTCTCAGCCCCGAGTGTCACTTTTAAGCTTGTTTAAAGTGGGAAGGTTACCCCTCAGGCTGGCCACAGAAGCCTGCCATGTTAAGTTCTGGATGTGTAATGTCCCCGGGCATCTGCAGGAGCTTGTGGAGTGCTAGGAGCTGGGTGGATGGGTGAGCGCCGCTGCCGCTGCGTAACTCAACCTTGGTTCTGACAGAGCGAAGTCCCCTCCGTTCTTTCTTGTTCACTGTTGTTTTGGTTATGCATGGTCCTTCACATTTCCATATGTATTTTCCTAGTTTCTTGGTCTTGAAGTTTTTAAAATCATCTTGACACTTCATAAAAGGCAACCAGCCTGCTAGTGTGTTCATAGATGCTGCTTTGAGCTTGTAGAGGAGACCTGAAGGCCAGTGGTGTTAGGTCGGCTGCTCCCTAGATGTGCTGTGTGTCCCCAGGGTATAGTCATCATTAGCTGACCTCGGTGATGTCTTGTGGGTTATGCTGCACAATGTTGTCCTTTTTTATTATGGGTGTTTGAGTAGTTGTTTGCTTAGGTTTTTTTTAGTGAGAATGTCTTTGTAGCCTAGGATAGATTGAATTTACAGTCTCTGGTGCTGAGTGCTGGGTTTACAGGGCAAATCCCCATTTCTTAGCCTGAGTGTCTGATTTTTAAATTTCATCTATTTAACTAATGTGTGTGCGTGCGTGTGTCTGTGTGTGTGTGTGTGTGTGTCTGTGTCTGTCTGTCTGTCTGTCAGTCAGTAATGGTATGCCATGTGTGTGCAGGTAAGTCTGTCTATCTGTCTGTCTGAGGGTATGCCATGTGTGTGTAGGTGAGTCTGTCTGTCTGTCTATGAGGGAGTGCCATGTGTGTGCAGATGCCTGTAGAGGCCAAAAAGAGGGCACTGGGTGTTCTGGAGCTGAAGTTAGAACAAGTTGTGAGCCACCAGATGTGGGTGTCGGGAACTCTTGGGTCCTCCGGAAGAGCACCAAATGCTCTTTACTACCAAGCCATCTCTCCAGTCACGTGTTTGCTTTTTTAAAAATACAATTTTATCTGATAGATTAAAATTTTCTTTTCATAGCTGATGTGGAAATTTTTCATATGGACATTATAAAACTTCATAAAGGTTCAGCAGTTATGGTCACCTGTTGTTCTTGGACAGGATTCTAATTCAGTTCCCAGCTCCTACATGGTAGCTTAGAGCCATTCATAACGCCAGTTCCAAGAGATGCCCTTTTTTGTCTTGTATGGATACCAGGCATGCGTGTGGTACATATGTATACATGTATGCAGGCAAAACACTCACAAAATAAATCTAAACAATATGTTTATTTTAAGAACTTGACAAAACGTCTTTGTTGTAATAATTTGCTTGGCTGTTTCTTTTGATTTTGTGTGATTCCCGGTTGAACAGTGCATGAAATAGTTGTTGAACAGCAGGTGCCATGTGCATTTTCATCTCATTCTGAACATTGTGTTCTCCTTGCCTTACTGGAGCTACAGAACCTTTAATACAGTATTATCAGTGGAATCTGAGATATAAAGATAATATGATGAAAAAATACCCTTGCAGAATATTCCAGAAGAGCCAGTAGTCATCTCCTCTCTTTGCTTTCTCGCTTCACTTTATAATTTTTCAGTTTAAATTGGGAGTTGACCTTCATTTGTTAGTTACCCTGAGACCTGTTGTTACTTTGTTTGAAATTAACCCAAAATACATGGTTTAATTTGACTTTAGGGAATGACCGAAGAAGAGGAAGATAAACTTCTGGCACTGAAGGACTTCATGATGAAATCAAACAGAGCGAAGGCTAACGCAGTGGACCAGAGCCATCTCCACGACAGCAGCCAGAAAGGTGTAATCGACTTGGCAGCCTTGGGCATCACTGGGAGACAGGTGGATCTTGTTAAAACCAAGCAAGAGCCAGATGAGAAGCGGGGTTAGTATGTTGGTGTGTGCATCTTGCTATTATTAGTTATTTATAAGGCTGACTTTAGCTAGTATATAGTAAAATACCTCCCTCTTTTCCCAGATATAGAATTTGGAATGCAGTGACTCAGTTACTTAGTAGGTAGGCACAGGAGAGAGAAAGTAGGGCGGCAGTGGGGTAACCAGAGGGCCTGCCCAGGGGACCTGCCCAGGGGGCCTGCCCAGGGGGCCTGCCCAGGAGACCTGCCCAGGGGACCTGCCCAGGGGGCCTGCCCAGGCCACAGCAAGGTGACTAGTGAAGGCCAGTGTCCAGAGCTCTCCACCTGTAAAACCATGCTGCCTCTTAAGAAGGGAATGACTCAAATTCTGTTTTCTAATCCTTTAACTGCTGACTCAAGGCCAGCCTATGTAAAACCAGATACAAGTTTTTTAATTATTAATAGGTAATGCCTGATAAATTTAAAATAAACAATAAACTATAAAGGAATAGAGGCCAAAGATTCCTTATTCATTTGGCAGCTTGAGTTTTGGAACTGTCAGCCTGTGTGACAGTGACATTGACTGTATGAGGTTCATAAGATCTTGTGCACGCCCTTTCTGCTGGTGCAGGTCACTGTTAAGTATATGTCTTTAATACTCTCCCTGTTCCTATATCAGCTTAGGGTAACAAATGAATTACATTGAAGTAAGCTTTATGATAAAGTGTTTGCAATTTAATTGTTAATAGCTTAATATATAAAGGACCCTATAGATCAATAAAAAAAAAGCAAGCACTTCAAAGGAAAAAGGGTGAAGGATTTAAGCAGATAATTGGTAGATCAGAGTACATATAAATTAAATGTAAATAATTAAATAAATGCAGATTAAAATATCCATTTCTACCTGGATGAGAATAGATGGATAGGTCCTGGTGTTGGCATAGTTGTAGTGAACAGGCATTTCCGCATGCTGAGATTGTAAGCTGAACACACCCATATGTGCTACATGCATTCAGGGATGTATGGCTGAGTAAAGGGACACAGGGGAAGTGCGGTCCATTGTATCCCTTATAGACAGACAGTAAAGTCACATTGGCTTTGCCTTCAGACTAACTATCCCAAATATATTTTCATAGCTAGAAAACATGTAAAGCAAGACTCCAGTGTCAATGAAGAATGGAAAAGCATGTTTGGGTCACTGGAACCTCCGAATCTCCCACAGGCCCTGCCTAAGACCAGTGACCATGATGTGGTTCAGCCTGGGAAGCCACCTCGCTCGGAGTCTTCTGCCGGCATTTGTGTCCCTTTGTCAACTTCTCCACAGGTACTGTCATGTAGGCAATGCCCATCCTCCTGTTTGAGCCTTGTTCTGTTGCCTTGTATGTCGAAAGGCTGTGTGCTATAGAGAAATCAAGGCGTTTCTGATTGATACTTTAATTTTATAGCCAGGGGAAACCCAGTTACTTAGCACTGTGAAGGTCACTCATTTGAGACACTTGCCAATAAAGCAAACAAATGGGTTAAAGACTGAACTAAGATCATAATTAGGCTACAGAGAGCATCTAAAAACTTTTAAAATCTTTTTATTCTTACTTTAATGTAACAAAAAGCAAAAATATTTTGGGGGTGAATTTCTAAATGGTCTGTGCATGTTAAGTACTACGATGGCTTTGATGTATTTGAAGTGAGTTTGTAACGTAAGACAACTGTGCTCCCACCATTCATAGTTTAGTTAGGAGGAATGCTTCCTAACTGACTTAGATCAGCCGAAATTCCACTTGCTCTTTTCACCTGAGAGAAACTGGTGTGATGTATAGCTGCAGTGTGGGAACATCTTGCCTTACATGTGCCTTGCTGTGACATAGACCTGTGCTGTGTTCCCAGGTTTCAGAAGCCACACACATCCCCAGTAAGAAGCCAGTGATCCAGGTAGCAAGCAGCACCGTCCTGCCGTCCACCTACCAGATCCGGATCACGACTTGCAAGACCGAACTTCAGCAGCTCATACAGCAGAAGCGTGAGCAGTGCAACGCAGAGCGCATAGCCAAGCAGATGATGGAGAACGCCGAGTGGGAGAGCAAGCCACCGCCTCCTGGTGAGGGCTTCCAGCCTGAGCTTGGCCTCTAGTGTAGGATCCCGAGTCAGAGCAAGCCTCCCTACTCCAAAAGTTCAAAACTCCTCAGCTTAAAAGTTTAGGAGTTAGCATTTCTGGTGACAAGCTGTAGTCAGGGAGGCACATCAAAGGCTCTGCCACCTGAAACACTTGTGCTCACAGGAGCCTTGGAAAGGGTTCTTCAGCCTAGACAGAGGGAGCCAGAACAACCTAGTTAGAGGCCCAGAGCAGGAAGCATAGCTAAGCAGCCTGAAGTCATTATGTGTGGACTTGGGTCTTTAGCTTTGATTGCCTCTTGCTACTGCAAGAACATCTGGCTTCTAGGGACAAACCTCTGCTTTTACTTTTCTGCTTTCTGGAGAGTTTACTTTTTGATTATATTATTTAAGAAAAGGTAGGACATTCAGAAAACATGGAGATTTTTTAAAAGAACACAATAATGTATAACATCAGCATTTATCTAATCATCAACATTAAGAATTTGGTGAAATGGGGCTGAAGAGATCAGAGGTTGAGGATACTGACTGCTCTTCCAGTGGTCCGGAGTTCAATTCCCAGCAACCACATGGTGGCTCACAACCATCCATAATGTGATTCGATGCCCTCTGCTGACCTGCATGTGTACATGCAGGCAGAAAACTATGTATAATAATAAATAAATAAATCTTTTTTTTTTTTTTTTGGTTTTTCGAGACAGGGTTTCTCTGTGTAGCCTTGACTGTCCTGGACTCACTTTGTAGTCCAGGCTGGCCTCGAACTCACAGCGATCCGCCTGCCTCTGCCTCCCGAGTGCTGGGATTAAAGGCGTGCTCCACCACGCCCGGCAATAAATCTTTTTTTTAATTGGCAAAATGATCTTAAGAGATGGCTCAGCAGTTAAGAGCACTGGCTGCTTTTGCAGAGGACCTGGGTTTGATTCCCAGCACCCACATAGTTGCCCATAACCATCCATAACTCCAGGACCAGGGGCTCCAACTCACTCTTCTGGCCTCCTTGGGCACTGGGCATGTATGTGGTGCTCGGACATGCAGCTAAAAGACTCATGCACATAAAAAACAAAAATAACAACAGAAACCCAAAACCGCGAGAGAATTTGGCAAAACAGTTCCTGCATTCTGAGAGTGCTGAAAGGAAACGGAGAGATTGTTGGGACCAGAGTGTGGTCCCCTTGTGTTAACCTGGTTCATACATTGCGGCAGAGCTACTCTTTGATTCTGATGTGTAGGTTTTTAAAAAATGAATGAATTTCAGTATTTGAGCTATAATAGTAGAAACTTACCTTTAAAACTCTGAGAAGTGCACAGTGTGTTTATGGTTAGACTCTGAAAAGATCACAGGAATCCCCCTGAGCTTTGTGTGAACTCAGAAAATACTGGTCAAAGCTGCTTGAAGGTTTGATGATTTAGAAAATATTTTTAAGTGCTAAGCAGACTCTAGTCAGATACTTCTGTCAAAATGAATATCCTGAGATGTTCGAGCTGTTTCTGTGACGTAAGCTAGTGTCACTCACCTGCCAGATCTGCTTAGGAGCATAGAAAAGATGGCCACACACAGTCTTGCTCTGTGACCCTCTCTTCATAGGCAGCATTTTGTATATAGATGGAGTCACACATTTATTTAGCAGTCACAGGAGTGTGCAGTGACTGCTGGGTTTTTACTCTTTTCTTATTTCCACACTTGAGTGGTTATAAAATACTTACCCAGTCTGTGGAGCATGTAGACTTCATGGTCCCTCAGGTTAGCACTGTGTTCAGCCTGGTGCCCCACTGGGCGACTTAGCTATCCAAGGGAGGACCATGTTTTTAATATTGAGTAAGTCACGTTTGGCAAGATTCCTGGTTTCGTTTTCTTTTTTCTTTTTCTTTTCTTTTCTTTTTTTTTTTTTTTTTATTTTTCTTGCTTCTGGTAAGAAAACAGTCATTCTAAAGTGACATTGCTACCCCTTGGGCATAGCAGTGACTTCTACTATAGGTCTGATCTTCAGCTTTTTGGTTTATTTTAAAATCAAGTGATATTAAATGTATAAAATGTAATGTTTAATGTATATAAGCTGTGCATACATGTTGAAGACAGTTATGTGCAGGGATTTCATTATAGGATGAAACATGAGCTTTTGTCTCAGAACTTGTAACTGAGGAATTAATTATACATGAAAGAATGTGCGTGATAAAGTGCAGCGAATTATAGGTGCCGTTTAAGAAGTTCTAGGAAGTCCATGTAGAGTCTGAGTCTGTACCTTCTAATTCTAGTGTGTTTATACCATGGAAGCAGTGATTGCTGGCAGAGGAGAATCTAACAATCTAGGTGTTTTGCTTTTTTGTTGTCTAAGTAGCTGTGGCTCTTGTTATGAAGACCAGGCTGGCCTTGGACTCAGAGAGACCCACCTTTTCTCCCTCCTGAGTATTGGGACTAAAGGTGTGTGCCACCATTGCTGGCCGGCCTCTTAGTGGTCATGTGGGCTGGGGCAGTGTTAGACCACACGTGTTACTTGCATGCATACCCACCCCTTGGGTTAAGTGATATAGCTCCATGTTACAGCTGAGAAGATGCAGCTCAGTGATATCCAGCCGTGGCCTGGGTCACCCTAGTGTCTCAAGCTGCGGTTTTGCAACTTTCTTGCTCAGACAGTGGCCTGCAAGCTATTTGTCTAGGCTAGGCTGGTCACACCCCATGCTGCTAAGTCAGCAGTCGGGGCTTTTCTGAGGAGTACATGACTGCTGTGTGGGTGGAGACTTTGAAGCTGTCTGAGCTACTTGTTACTGTGCTGTCTTAGTCAGTAACTGTCATGGCCCAGTAAACCCCTCCGGATGGGCTAGCTGGGGACCTCTAAATTGACTAGTTCAGATGATTGCTCTGAAGTTAATTGCTGAGAACTGTGGCTAGAGGGTGATGGGTGATTGTGTCTTCCAACCACAGTTTAAGATACACTTTGCTTTACCTCAGGGTGGCGTCCGAAAGGGCTACTAGTTGCACATCTTCATGAGCACAAATCTGCTGTAAATCGAATTAGAGTCTCTGATGAACACTTACTCTTTGCAACATGTTCAAATGATGGCACGGTGAAAATCTGGAACAGTCAGAAGATGGAGGGAAAGACCACCACGACGAGGTAACGTGCGATAGTGGGGCTAGCTTATCCAGCTAAGCCAGCGGTGCTTACAGCGCGCTTTCTCTGTGGCAGAACTGCCTGGGGCAGGGGATTCCTAGGGGTATGTGACCCGGAGTCCTGAGGGAAGTGAGAGAGCAAGAACTGTAGTAGGTAAAGTATTGAAGTGACCCTGTTAGATGACAAGGGACTGGGGATGTGGCGGGGCTGGAATTCTCAGCGAACTGTCCAGGCACCCCCTCACCAAGGAAAATGAACTGAAAGAAAGGAGAAAGAGCCACATGGGTTCACTGAATGTTCTGGATTTCAGAGGTCCTGGGTGGGGTGGGGGACCTGGTCAGTCATGCCTAGCAGAAAGCTTCCTGTAACTGGAGCAGAAACAGCACGAGGCAGCAGTTTGTAGAGGGCACTTAGGAAGGACTTTGATGGTGAGTGAGAGGGAGGTTTTGGAAGCCTGTGAACAGACGAGAGTCACCATCTGAGATGGCAGAGGATGGCTCTGGCTGTGAGGGGAGAGTAACACAAAGATGGTGAGGCACCAGCAGCTGGGAATGATCATGATCGTCATGGTAATGTGAGAAGGAGATGTGGTATTGGCTAGGGCGGCAGCAGTGTACCGTGGGAGTGGCCAGATTCCGCATGTGTTCTGATGGCTGAGCCGAGCTGATTGGCTGAACTATGCTCAAACTGTCCTGTGCACAGTCAGCAGAACAAGGCTATTGCTCTAGAGCCTGGTTGTTATAGCCGATGTCTTTGAGCCTTTGGATACCCAGATATGCATGTGATAAATGTGACTATCCTAAGGGGCTAGGTTTGGGCAGTGTTGCTCATGTGGTCCTCCCTGCTGGAGGTTTTTCTACCTCCCCATCAGCCTCTGCCTTAGTCTCTGTGTCACTCTCGTTTAATTCTGCCATTTTCCTGTTTGCTTTTTGCCTAATTGGTTCTGCCAGAAGAACTACTATAAATCAGAGTGAATCTCATCTATGTTGAAAGGATGGGGAACGCTCTGCTGCTTTTCTTGTTACTAGTTCATTGAGCATAATTAACTAAAATGCGATGAAATCAAATACCCTCGACACTAAAGTAACACGAAAGCCTGCTTCGTGTTTACCAGCCCAGGAAGATGTGGGTTAGCTGTGTATTTGATTAAAGGGCTCTTGCTTATACCTAACTGTTATTTCTGTGTTTATTCTCTCTTGGCATTGCACCGAATAGACTGTAAATGAAAAGTCAGTAAAAAAAACATAGCTGTATGTAACAATTTTATTATTTTTTGTTTGTTTGTTTGTTTTAGTTTGGGGGTGGGGTCTTTAAGATGAGACTTCTTTGTTTTAGCTCTGGCTGTCCTAGAACTCACTCTGTAGACCAGGCTGGCCCCAAACTGAATGATAGAGCATTTAAGGTGTTGCACAGGTTGGAGCATTGGTTCAGAATTTGGGGACAGGCCAGTCTCTGTAATAAGATAGAAGTGCTTAAAGACGGACATCTGAAGAAGATAAGGTGTGTGGTGGACTCTTAGCAATCAGGAAGATAAAATGGACCTCAGTAATATGGTTGTTAGTAACTGCGTGAAGTAGTGTTTGCACAGTGGCTGTGGCCATTTCAGAAATGCTCTTGTATTTCTTTCATTCAGGTCTATTCTTACGTACAGCCGAATTGGAGGGCGAGTCAAGACACTGACATTTTGCCAGGGTTCCCACTACTTGGCCATAGCATCTGATAATGGAGCTGTCCAGCTTCTTGGAATTGAGGCTTCTAAGTTACCCAAGTCTCCTAAAATTCACCCTCTACAAAGCAGGTACTGTCCGCTGTCTTTTTAACTTTGCATGTAGTGCGCTGTGTGTCAGCTTCCAGCTTCCCGCACTGCAGTGCGGTGTGGACCAACTGGCGCTCCCCTGTTGTACAACCCACCTGGTAGGCCTGGAGGGCAGGAAACTGCTTCTGACACTCAGATGTGCTGAGCTTCAGACAGCAAAGCCTTTGCCTCTTAATTTCTGCAGTTCATTAGAGTGCACAGAGGCAGCGCTTAGTCTAGAATCTTTCTGAATGACACAGGTATTAGCCAGATTGTCTAGCAACAGAATGTCAGTCAAGAAAATGCATGTTCTGTTGCTTGGCACTAAAATGCCTAAATTTGATATTTTTTAGACAAAGATTTGCATATCATTCTAAAATAAAATGTTGACTGGCTTTATTTATTAATCTCATTTCTTGGTAAATTAATAGTTATTTAAAATTAACATAAAATAAGGTAAGTTAAAGACAGCCTTTTTCTGAATGATGTTATGCCTAAGGATACCAATTGTGTTCGCTCTCTTTTGTTAAAAACATTATGTTGTGTGTGAGTGCATGCACCGGGATTTGTAGAGGTCAGAGGACAACTTTCAAGAGTCAGTTTTTCCTTCCACCATGGGTTCTGGAAGTCAAACTCAGGCTTGGGTGGCAATCGCTTTTCCCCACTGAGCCGTCTTGCTGGTCCTACGTTGTGTTCACTGAGAATCTGTAGTCTGCTGGAAGATAGAGACAATTGATAGTGTGAATGCAGTGTGTCAGTGTTCCATCTTACCTGGAAGGCATAGGTCAAGTTTCAGTGGGCAAAACTGGAAAGATGGCTCAGTTGGTAAAGTCCTTGCCTTGCAGGTGCCAGGGGACCTGAGTTCAGATCTCTAGAGCCCAAATAAGAAGTAGTACATACCGTAATCCTAGTACTGAGAGATGGAGGCACAGACAGGGGATCCCTGGAGGCGTGTAGGCCAGCTAGCCTGCCTGTGTACCAAACAGAGTTCCAGGCCAGCGGGAGACCCTGTTTCAAAGTGTGGAAGGTGCCTGAGAGCTAACACCCAAGGTTGTCTTCTGACCTGTCACACACATGCTCACACTCACATACATGAATGAGCAACACACACATGTACTGAAAGGTAAGATTAGAGTCAAGTGAGTTTGTTAGAGTAGGGTGGTTGACAGGGGCATGCTGGGAAGAGGTAGTGCACCCCACAGAAAAAGCAGAGCAAGAGTTTAATTTTATAAAAGGCTGCCTTGAAGTCCTTTTGTAGCTTAAGAAAAGAAGGAACCTCTCTTGAGGCACTTAGGATATTTTGTTGTTTTGCTTTGCTTTTGCATTTTAAGAAAATGTATGTATTTTCAGCATAATCACTAAATGTATTTGAGTAGCTTTCACCCAGGACATATTACCAATGCCTTTTAACAACAAATAGCTGCCAGTTTTCCTAAAAATTGTTTCAGCAGAGGATGACTGTTAATACTTTTGAGTTCATTTAAATCATTGGCAGAGTGTACTATGTGATGATTGCACCCCAGCTTGAAAAACAAACAAAAAATAACCTGGCAAAGCTATGCAGTAGACTAGAGTTCTGCAGTATGAAGGAGTGAATTATTAGTTTATGACGTCATTGTTGGCAAATATGAAATAAGTTTTACTAATGAAAAATGTCAGATTCAAAAGGCATGTTGACACAGTCATAGGGGAGGGGAGTAAGGGGAAAATGGGAGGGAGGGAGGAATGGGAGGATACAAGGGATAGGATAACAATTGAGATGTAATATGAATAAATTAATAAATACATTTAAAAAAAAGGCATGTTGAATGTTTTCAACTCTGACATTCTGAAAAAGAACAGAATTGGCTTTTGCCGCAGGTGAGATGCTAGATTGAGTTAGATTTCAGACAGGCTGCATGGAATACTTTGGAGGATGCTAGACAGTTTTGTGTGGTTCTGTGAGAAAAGATGCATTGCTATATATGTATCTGTAATAATCCCTGTGTTTCACACAAAGATCAATTAGTGTTGCAACACAGTTGATTTCTTAGTTTTGATAGTCTACTTATATAAGATGGTAATATGAGGAGAAACAGAATTTAAAAATGCACAGAAACTTTTTACAGCTTTCCTGTGTCTAGAATTATCTTTTAAAAACATTCAGCTATAATTCTAATGGAGGTCACATAATTTTTATTTTCTTTTTATAGAGGTCTCAGCTCCGGCTGTCCTGGAACTTGATATGTAGATCAGGTTATCCTCAACCTCACAGAAATCATACTGTGCTGTCTCTCCTCTCAAGTGCTGGCATTTACAGGGTGTTTCACTCCAGCGGGCTGTCAGTTTATCTCAAGTGGGAACCAGCACTCCATTTTCTGTGACTGGAGAAGCCCATGTTTTTACTTTGGTGTTCCTGTAGGATTCTGGATCAGAAGGAAGATGGCTGCGTAGTGGACATGCATCACTTCAACTCCGGGGCACAGTCTGTTCTTGCCTACGCCACGGTGAATGGCTCTCTGGTTGGATGGGATCTCAGGTCTTCAAGCAACGCATGGACATTAAAACATGACTTAAAGTCAGGCCTCATCACTTCCTTTGCTGTGGACATCCACCAGTGCTGGCTCTGCATAGGTAAGCCAGCAGCTGGGTTGGGATGCCACCAACGGCTGCGAGTAGCATCTTAAGACTGCCAGCTTTTCCTGGGGATTTTCCATCTCCTTTGTGTTCATAACTACTATGATAAATAATGTCTTCAGTTTATTTTTCACTAGGAGACTTATGTGAGACAGTGAGGCAGCTCAGTGAGTGCGTGCCTAGCATGCCTAAGGCCCGGCCATACCCTCTAGCACCACACAAAGTAGAATAAGAGGTGTAGTTGGGCAGGATATGGAGTGCACCCTTACAGCCACGGTGGGTGGCAGGCAAGAGCAAGAGGAGCAGGAGTTCTAGGCTGGCTTGGGTTACATGAGATTGTATTTTTAAAATCCTCAGGCAAGGCATTGTGTGAAAGGGTGAACCAGCATCATAGAACAGCGAAGTTTCTTCTTGTGCTCAGTGAGCCCTTGTCGTACAGTCACTGTAGCATGTTGCTGGGTTCTCTGTGCTGCTGCGGAAGCTCCAGTTTACAAAAAACAGCATGTGAGCCTGAGCCAGCGGTTTTAAACTCCAGTAACCTCAGGCAAGCTACTTAACTCAGAGTCTTAGTGTCTTCATCCTCTAATGGGACTAATTCCTTCAAAGGCTGCTTTGAAGACTTAGTGGACTGAAAGCATCACAGGGCTCGTGGAAAAGCGGAACAATGGATTTCTGTTTCACCGTCTTCCCACTCCTTTCTCCTAAAGACTCAAGATGCATGCTATCTTTCATCTATTTTTTGTTGGTTTTTGAAGTGTTTTTGAGTTCTGAAAATATATACTCTAGTGTATACAATTTTACCTTACCACAAACACAACACAAATAATTCTTCTGAAAATTGGTTTTAACCACACTTCGCCCTGTTCACTCCTACACTCCTTCCCAACATCATGTTCCTTTAAAAAACAAACCCAAAAACCAAACCACCTAGTCAGTTCGTCCTGCCCATATGCATGGGCGTAGGGTATCCTCAGGCATGGTTGACCTACCTGAGGCAACATGCTTAAAGCAAACTGACTCCGTCCCCTAGCAGCATCAACTGTCCTTATCTCAGGAGTAGGGACCGTGAGACTCCCTCCTCCCCCCACCCCCATGCTAGACTGCCAACTGGCTTCTCTTGTGTAGGCAACCACAGCTACTGTGTGTTCATAAGTACATGAGTCAGGTTGTGTCCAGAAGACACTGTGTTGCTGTGGTCCTCCTGCCTGTGGTTTCTCTGGCTTCTGTGGCACTATCCCCTGTGTAGGGTAGCTCAGCTAAACAGTTAGATGACAGCAGGTTTCATTTGGCTTTCTCAAGGTTCCTAGTGTGAGTTCTCCCCACCTCGCCCTCACTGCTCTTCTCCGTCATATCGCCCATTTCCAGCAGCTTCTCAGGGTCCCCTCCCCACTGCCTGGCCCCTTCCTAGTTTCCTGGAGTCTAAGGTACTCCAAGTTTGCACAAAGCTAAGGATATGATGCTAAGGTCTGCATGAGTGAGAACATACGATGTTTGTCTTTGTGGATCTTTGTTATGTTCAGTTTCCTTTCGGCTGAATAACACTTTGTTGTGTATACATACCACATTTTTATTATCCATTCAACTCTTAATGGACGTTAACTAAGCTGTTTCCAGTTCCTAGCTGTTGTGACTAGAGCAGTAATATCCGTGGGTGAGCAGGTGTCTCTGTAGGTGGTATAGAGTCCTTGGGTATTTGCCTAAGATGAGTAGAGCCAAATCATATGGTGACCTGTTTCTAGTTTTTGAGGAGCCTCCATGCTGACTTCCACAGTGGCTGCGCTGAGTGAGGGTCTCCCTCCCGCACACCCTCACAAGCATCTGCTGTCATTTTCTCCACCAATGTAAAACCACTCATCAAATTTCTGTCTCCACTGTATTTCCCCCTTTCTAGACTGTCACAGAATTGTAATCATAAATGTGTATGTTTTTTACCAAACATAAATTTTGTAAAGCTTTTTCATTGTTTTCATATATGCAGAATTTTAATTTATATTTCACTTTATTTATAGACAACTTGTGTACTGACCACCCGTACTCTAGTTGGGTAGTTTAATTTTTTTTCTAGTTTGGGGCTTTTCTGAGTAAATTTGCTGTAAACATTTGCAAGTCGGTTTTTTATTTTGTTTTTCAAGACAGGATTTCTTTGTGTAGCTTTGGCTGTCCTGGACTTGCTTTGTAGAACAGATTGGTCTTGAATTCGCAGAGATCCACCTGCCTCTGCCTCCTAAGTGCTGGCAAGTGGGTTTTTGTAGGAACTATTATTCCATTTTTTTCTAAGGTGTATACAGGTGAGTGGGATTACAGATTTTAAAAAAATCATTTTAATTGCAATAATCCTACTTTGTATCTACAGGATACAATGTGATATTTTGACAAGTTTATATTGATGAATGAGTTTATCAAGTAATTAAGAAACCTGTTACTTCACATATTTTATGGTAAAAATATTTAAAACCTTTAGTAATTGAAATGCACAGTGCATGTTATCAGCTACACCAATAGTTCTATGTTTTGTTAAGTATTGTGGCAATTCCGTATGTCACTAAAGTATATTCCTCCTAAGAAACTGTATATTGCTTGGCCTTGGCACTGTTCTCATCACCTCCTCCCCTTTCCTGTTTTTAGAAGTCACATTTGTCCCGTACTGTTTTTGTTTTCTTTTGTATTTGACACGGAGTCCTAACGTATCCAGGCTGAGGTCAAAATACCTGAGAATGACCTTGAACTTCTTCCTGTCCATCTCCAAGTGCTGGGCAACACAGTGTGCCTCGTGTGGCACTGGGGGTGGAGCCAAGACTTTGGATGCTAAGCGAGCACTCTGCCACTTGACCTATGCCCCAGGCCCCTCCCTGCACAGTGCTTTGCATGTGCTCCTCAAAAGTACCGTATTCTTTCCCTCAGACCCCAAAGAAGTTAAGGTTTTCTGTACTTGAGTTTAGGTTCCAGGATTCCTTAGTTCATACTGTATCACCATTAAATATCTTTCCTGTTATTAATTTTTATGTCTTGGAAGATGGTAACATCCAGAGCAATGCAGAAGATTAGATAGTGCATAGCTAGCAAGTTTGCAATGGAAAATAATGCCTTAGGCAACCTGAGCAGCTTTGAGGAGGGCCACTGATGCCACCTGTGGCTGTGAGTGTGGCAAAGAGCATGGAAGTGCCCAGCTGCCCTTCTCTCCCTCTCTCCTGTGGGGTAGAGCCAACCCAAGAGTATGCTCCACTCTGCTCAGCTGTCTGTTGCTGGGACAGCCATTGCTCTTTGGCCATAGAGGCCATTCTTTCTTTAGTGGAGTTTAAGGTGCCATGGGGAGATTGTGTGGGCCCTCACCCATTTTCTGCTGTGGTTGGACACCCATATCTATCTGCAGAATGTTTTGGAGCAAAGGAGAAATGGAGATGATTGGAATCTAATGATAGACACAAAACTGTTGATACTTTTGACTTTTCAATGATCACTGGGTATCAGTGAAGACATCTGTTCTTCAGGCAGTCTGAGTGTTCTGCCTCACCAAATGCAGCTTCGTCTTCTCCACAGCTTCTGGTTTTGTGGGTGCCTTTGGCAGCTAATAACAATGCCAGTATTTAATGAATTATTCATTTTGAATTTGCATTCATTAGACAGTACTTTAATTGCATTATGATAAGCACTTTATGACTGTTGTTCGGCAACTGCAGGTGCTGTTTGAAACTGGGGAGACAACCTCATGGGAGCAAAGCCTTTTCTCTTTCTTGGTAGTCCTGGGAGGTGATGCCAGGGCCTTGTGCACACTAGGCAAGTGCTGTACTGCTGAGCTGCAGCCACAATCCTTTGTTTAGGTTTTTATCTTGAAACACAGTTTCACTTGTTGCCTGGGTTGGTCTTTAATTTTCTCTGTAACCCAGATAGGCCTCAGCCTCCAGAGTAGCTGAGGTTACAGACTTGAAACACCGGGCCTGGCAACAAAGCCTTTTTCTAAGTGACCAAGGCAGTTCTAAAATACACAGGCCTAGGTATGGTTGAGCATGTCTTTAACCCAGTACCTAGGAGGTAGAGCAGGTGGGTGGATCTTTGAGATTTTTGAGGCCAGCTAGGGTGACATACTAAGACTGCCTTAAACAAAAACCTAAGAATGTTTTCATCCAAAGGCACCACTGTTTACCATTGTTGTAAGTGCAGCATCATGTGCTTTGCTTAGATGTTAATGGTTTGTGCCTTTTAAACTTGAGGCACGAGCAGCGGCACCATGGCGTGTTGGGACATGCGGTTCCAGTTGCCAATATCCAGTCACTGCCATCCCTCCAGAGCTCGCATCCGGCGCCTCTCCATGCACCCCCTGTACCAGTCCTGGGTAATTGCAGGTAAGGTGCGGGGCTGACATTCGGGTTGGGACTTGTGTTATATGTCGTTGCCGAGACCTGGGCTCTCTGAGTTTTTATTTCACATCTGGACCAAATGCTTGAGTCTGCTTGCATGTGAAAGCCACCCAACAGTATGTTTTAAGCTCAGAACTAGGGCCGTCAGCCATTACCACCACACCATTCCTTTCCTCCACCATCTCTCATCTTGCATTTCTTTGTTAGTGAACGGCCAGCGTCTTCCTAGAGTGTACGAAGAGACGTGGCCCCTCTCCAGTTGCCGTTCTTTCTGACCCGCATCTATATTTCTCACATGCTCCCTCCTTCCCATCACCGGGCACTCAGTTTGCTGATGTGGGTTCTTGGACTAGATGTCTTTACTGTGTATGAGTGTTGCCTGCATGCCTGTCTGTGCACCATGTGTGCATCGTGCCCGTGGAGGCCGGAAGAGGGGGTCATATCACCGGGGACTGGAGTTAGGGACAGTCGTGAGCTGCCTTATCAGTGCTAGGAACCGACCCAGGTCCCTGGGAAGCAGCAGTGCTCTTCGTTGCTGAGCCTCACCTGGGCACATCTTATAACTTACTTTTCCTTATCTGTGAAGTCTGGTTGAGAACACCTTATCACTTAAGAATTTGAGGTGAAACATCAAACACAGTCTGGTAGCACAACTTAGCTTGCTAGATGATAGCTCCTGATTACTCAGTTTTCAGTTTTTTGTTTTTTCCCTAGCCCTCTTCTTTCAAATACTCACAGCCTCGCTGTAGAACCCAGGTGGAACAAAAGCAGAGAAAGGAGAGAGCCAGTAGCACAGCCATGCCCCCTGGTCCTGCTTCCTGGCCACAGTGATTGATGGATGAGCCAAAATAAACCCTGCAGTCATTTGCTAGGGTCATAGCAGTGGGAAAATGGGCCAACACACCACATAACAGCCCACCTTGGTCCTGGTGGCCTTATATGGACTTTTCTATCCAGTCAGGATTCCAACAAGGCAGGGTTTCTTTCTAAAGGCTCCTTTATAAAGGTGTGGGTAGAGAGGCAGGCATCACAGAAGTGTGCTTAGGAGTAGAGTGGCAGGAAGTGCTTGGGAGGGTCTGGTATTGGGGTTACAATGATGTTGAATAGAAAAGCCCACCTTGGGGCGGGGAGAATGGTGATTTGTGTGTGTGAGAGAGGGTGGGGGGAGGGCCTGTGCACTTGAGGTCAGAGGACGACTTTTGGAGTCACTTCTCCATGTTCTCGAGGCAGGCCCACTCTGGTTTCTGTTGCTGAGTTATGTTCTGTTGCTCTTGTAGACCTTCCAAGCACTTCTCTTGTTTTCACCTATCATCTGGCTGAAGAATGCCAGGATTACAGATGTGCACTGCTGCATGTGGCTTTGTATGTGGATTTGGTGAT
Organism: Acomys percivali; assembly: GCA_907169655.1. Taxonomy (NCBI): domain Eukaryota; kingdom Metazoa; phylum Chordata; class Mammalia; order Rodentia; family Muridae; genus Acomys; species Acomys percivali. Next base: position 16,471,247 of record OU015755.1, on the reverse strand, counting down.
CAGACTTGGGTCATCAGGCTGTGTGCTCTTACCCGCTGAGCCATCTCTGCACCCGAAGCAGTGACTTGGGGTGAGGGGTCCAGTTAGGAGGTTGAGTGACCTTCCTCCCCTCCTGGGGCTGTCCACACTTGGTGATATAACACACTTATGGGGGGTCTGCAGCCTGAAGTCTGAGCTGTGTGCTGTGGTGTGGAGGCAGGGCCATGTGGGGCTGTGGTGACTTCACTGCTAGTCTCCTCTGCTGGCTTCTCATCTACAGTGATCGGCTAATGTCCTCTTTTCGGGGCAGAAACATAGCACCTAGATCCGCCGCTGCTGCTGCTGAGTCTGCCACCTCTTACTGGCATGCTTTTGATGGCATTTAGGGCCCACAGGATAATCCGCCCCTTTCAAGGTCCTTAGTTACATCTTTGAAAACCACTTTGTCATTTAAGGCAACGTTTACAGGTTCTCAGGAGTAGGACCTTGAACTATGTGTTTGGGGGCCATTTTCTTTTCTTTTTAGGTTGCTACAGGTCAAACCCATGTAGAATCCAGTGTATGGGAGCCTGGTGTGTAATTCATACAGGCCAAAGTTCAGAGAGTGCGTGTAGTGTGTCACCCGCTCCCATGCTCTTCCTGTCCTCCCCCTTTGCTCCAGCCTCACCGATTGGTTCCACCCTCTGCTCCTTACATTTTTCTGTTGAGTAAGCCCTAGAGTAGAAACTCCCAGCAACAGGGGAGTCACCTGCTCTGTCAGTGCTCAGGACAATGCCACAGTGAATAGTCCCAGCTCTGTAGATGTTGATAAGTGAATGAATCCTGCTATTTTCTCACATACACACCAAATCACATTACCTAAGGGACAGATTCTCTGTCGGACCCATGGTTTCTCCTTTTCTAGCCAGCTTTTACTCCCTGTCATAAATACCCTTCAGTTAGACCAAAACACCCTGAGCTTTCTTGCCCACTCAGTTTAATCTGCCTGAAATAGGCTGCCTGCTACTACATCTGTCTGGTTTTTTAGGCCCGGCTAGTACATCTTGACTCAGCCCACAAGTGTGTTGTTTCTTCCCTAGCCTGAGTGGAGGAGGAGCTTTGCGCCTCTCATCACACTGTTTCCACGTGTCTTTCCTTTCTCCATCTGTACTGTAGGTTCTTGAGGACAAAACTCGATTTGTCTTTCTACAGCACAGTCTTCAAGACTTGGTTAGAGAGAGTGCAGGATATATATTTACTGTGAAGCTATCAAGGGACACCTTTTAACTCACACAGTCTGGTGATAAGTCATGCTGTTATTTTAAGAATATTAGTATTTCTTGCAGGATGGAGATAAATGGAAATAGATCCAGACTGCCTTGCGTTTGCTACCACGATGTGAAAGAAGAGCTAACAGTTCTTGCCTTTGTTTCTCAGCGGTTCAGGGCAACAATGAAGTCTCCATGTGGGACATGGAAACTGGCGACAGGAGACTGACTCTCTGGGCCAGCAGTGCTCCTCCGCTTTCCGAGTTACAGGTGAGGCACAAGTGTTTACTTCAAAGGACAACTGTTACCTCCATCCTAAGCATGTTTCGGCATTTCAGCAAGCATGGTCTCTCATGACCTTTATAGTTAGTTACATTCGTGTTTTAAATAACATGAACTCTCATGTGACCATTGCCACATGTTTTCCAATTCTTCTAGCTTGCTGGGTCTGCTCCATTGGATGTTTGTGATCTCACATTCAAGCTCCTATAGGTGCAAATTAGACCAAGCCTACTAATGAAGAATGCAGGGCTCCCCTGGCTTAGGACTTTTGCCTTTACATGGTGGTGTAAAAGTGATATGCATTCACTAGGAAATACCATTTGACTTTTTTTTATCTTTTCCCAGGCTAGTGTTCTGTGCTCTGGTTTTCTCCTGATGCTGGGTGTGGCAGTGAGCCATAGCTCCTGCTCAGACCACAAGGGTAAACACGTTTTCTAGATTAAAGATAGGATTGGGCCAGAACCCTAGCACAAATTGAGTAGCATCTGTACATTGTATGATTGGTGCTTGGTATAGATTTGTCATGGTCCTGGAAGTATCATGGCAGATGAGCTCAAGGTAGGAAAGGTTTGCCCTCCCCCCTTACTAGGTCTTATGCAAAGTAGTCCTGAAGTAATTGATTTTACAGTTTGTGACAGGGACTGAGTGTGTAGCCCAAGCTGACCATGAGCTGGTGACAGTCTGGCCTCTTCTTCCCAGAGCACTGGCCTCTGGTGTGCACCACCATGCTTAGCCCGAACTCAGGGCTCTGTAAGCACTGAGCTACACCTCCAGCCCTTGAAAGCAGTCAGTCAGATCCTGAGGTCCCCCCGAAAGAGAAGGATGAGAGACCATGCTCATAGGCTATGTGTCTTGAGATATGAGGAGCCTGGACAGCTATGGACAGTTCGTTCACTTCTGTTGTCATTTATGGGATATACTGGTGTCTTTCTGTTGTTCAAGCCTTCACCGCACAGTGTCCATGGCATCTACTGCAGTCCTGCAGATGGAAACCCTATCCTGTTGACAGCTGGCTCAGACATGAAGATAAGGTGCAGTGTCTCAACAAATGCAAACGACGTTTTGGTGTTGGCAGTGTAGTGTTTAAAGTCGTTAGTAACTTGCCAGTCGGCTATTCATGTTCTGCTATCGATTCTAGAAAATTCTTTGATACACTGTAGATTTTATTATCATTTATCCCCTCGCCCCTAGGTTCTGGGACTTGGTTTCCCCGGAAAGGTCCTATGTTGTAGCAGGAAGTACCAGCTCCCCATCTGTGTCCTACTACAAGAAGATAATAGAAGGCACTGAGGTCGTCCAGGTATGGCACTTTGTAAGCACACAAAAGGCTTTGACCAAGATTGATATTTAAAGATTCCTTTGGCATTAAGGAATATATTTGGTTTTTCTTGTCTTCTGGGCGGGAAGAGTGGGCATGGAGACAGCTCAGCTCACCGCCCTCACTCCCATCCTGAGTGCCAGGCTTATAGGTGTGTGTGCCATTGCAGCTCATTCACTTTTGTCAGTCTCTCTTTTTTTTTAATTTTTTATTTTTGTTGAGACAGGGTTTCTCTGTGTAGCCTTGGCTGTCCTAGACTAGCATTGTAGACCAGGTTGGCCTCGAACTCACAGAGATCCGCCTGCCTCTGCCTCCCGCGTACTGGGATTATGTGCTAGGATTAAAGGCATGCGCCATCACCACCTGGCACTTTTGTCAGTCTTAACAACGAACTTTTAGCACAAAATAAAAAAATGAGGAAGAACAAAAAAAAGCACTTTACTGCTTTCCTTTTACAGATGAGATGGTCAGGAGCAGGCAGTCATTTGTCCTGGGTCACACAACTAATAAACAGGAAGCTGAGGTCCCGGTGTGGCCATAGACCTCCAAAGCATGTGTTACTGACCTAGAGAGAATATCAAATGGCCAGAGCAAGCATTGCATAACAGTGTTTTAAAAAGCCAGGATTTATATATATATGTATTCTTTCCATGTTAATATGCACACGGACTATACGGGCTCATTTATAAGTGGCCACACATGCAATCTGATGATGACCGTAAACAAGGTTTAACTTCCTAGCCACAGGAATACTGTCACAAGCATAACCTCAGGCCTTTGTTTCAACTTCTACCCACTAAACAGGAAATTCAGAATAAACAGAAGGTAGGACCGAGTGATGACACCCCTCGAAGGGGCCCAGAGTCTCTGCCTGTGGGACATCATGACATCATCACAGATATCGCCACCTTCCAGACGACTCAGGGCTTCATTGTGACTGCGTCTAGAGACGGGATTGTGAAGGTGTGGAAATAAACCCTGCCAGCTTGTATAAAATGCTGTAAAATTATAACTGTACCATAAACCATGGAAGAAAAGATTTCTAGAGAAGATGTGTTTTTAAGTCTGCATTACTGTTTCATGGCTCAATGAGTCCCAGCCATGCACTTCTGAAGACTTGGTCAGATAGCACAATCTGGGAGTTCTTGCTGTATATGGAACAGGTAAGACATTTGAAGAGTGAACATGAGTGTCAGTTTATTTTGTATGGAAAATGATTGTAAGCTGTTATGTAAACACACTTTTGTTGTTGTAAATGCTATTCAAACTGCAAGTAAACGCTATTCAAGCATACTGAGAGCTGGAGTTTGTTTGGGGTAGTATTTTAGGTAGTCAACAAGCAGGGGATGAACTGACCTGGGCTGTTGCTAAGCAGCAGAGACAGGACTCTGGGACTGTACTCCTCCGCTTACACACTTTTGTTCCCTGCTTACGTTTTACGTTGTATGATTCGGTTCCTTTGTATCAATTCAAGAGCAGTGTGGCTCTGCCTGGCCATTTTTATAGGATTACCAAAAATTCCTGTCAGCTTGCATTTCCCAATGGGAATTATTTACTAAATGTGAGAGAAAGAATGTTTCAGATAAGAACATTCCAAACTTTCAAGGCCTATAGTTTCTTTGCCAGTAAGGTAAAATTTTACAAGCTAACAGATTTCTATTTGTATGCAGACCTAGACCTAATTCTCTTCGCATTTTCTCTTCTTAGAAAAGGGTTATGAATATTCTAATTTGAAATTAGTTACCTTAAGATAAACCTAGCTGCACAGATAACCCAAGTCTAGGGATTACTGCTTATTAAATACACTGCACATTTTTCATAGCCCACTTGTTATATACTTCAGTTGGTTCCTGACAGTTTACATACTCAGTTCAGGATTCAACAGTTTCTGGATGGCTTAAACTGCAGACACAGGAGGAAATGCCAGTCATTCAGAAAGGTCAAAGTTGAAAGTATTGGCTCTGACTAGAGCATGTAGCCCTGGAGTATGCAGACTTTGAAAGTTTGGCATGGCCACTGCCCAGTTGTACAGTTTGTATGCTAAATCCATTCCGAGAGCCGTAGGGGTTAGGGGAGTTGTTTGGTATGTAAGTGTTGCATGGAGAATGGGCCAAATGCCTCAGAGCGCTGAGGGGTAAAGGAACGAACGTATGACTTAGAACCCATTGCTCTCACACCTGGGATCCCCCTCTTTGAAAGAACTTTATTGGTACTGTTACAATTTGATAGCTTAGTTCAGAGATAGTGGGAGGCAGCTCCATTACAGTCAGTTATAATTTATATTTTTTAAGCCAAGATGCACCAATAATACTTAACAGTTTTTCTTGACTTAAATACAGCCTTACTAAATTTAGAGTCAACTTGGGGTTTTTATTAATTTGTTTGTTTTTGTATTTTCTGATTTTTACTTTTTGGAGACAAGGCATAAACTTAGGGGTTTGTTTTAAATTTTGGATTTTGTGTGTGTAGTGCCCTGGGAGGCCAGAAGAGGGCATTTGATACCCTGGAGCTGGATTTACAGGCAGTGTGAGCCACTCAACTAAACTCCAGTGCTCTGAGGGAACAGCAAATGTTTTAACTGCTGACCCAGTCTCTAGCACCAGGAACTTTTTTGTTTCTTTTGTTTTCTAAGACAGGGTTTCTCTGTGTAGCCCTGGCTGTCCTGGAACTAGCTGTATAGACCAGGCTGGCCTTAAGCTCACTGAGATCCACATCCCTCTGCCTCTCAGAGTGCTGGAATTAAAGGTGTGCTCCACCTCTGCCTGGCAAGGAACTTTTAAAAAAAATGAACCATTTGCAACATTCTTTAGACCCTTAACCTGTTAAGGATTCAAAATATGACCCAAGATGCTAAAATAATTTTAATTACCAAGCAATTTTTATTTTAAAAAATGTACTATACTTACTAACACAGGAAAAAAAATACATTTCCTAGTCTCTCCAACATTAAGTAGGAAAGTGTCTGTGCTCAGTCAAAGAGAATTAGAAAAGTCCCTGCTGTTAAAGTGACTCAAATATGGTCTAGCTATTTCCTGTACTGAAACATACAGTCTTCCTGAGCCTCTAAACGCCACTAGGTACATGAAACTGATGTGTGCCTGAGTATAAACAGACGGTTATTCCTGGGTTTCTTGCTTCTTAGAAGGTGCTGGGAGCTGTCTGCATGCAGCTGCCCCAGGAACAAAGGGTTAAGTAAAAATCCTGCACATGGCTCCAGATTCCCTGCACAGAGGTATAGAAAAGATCTCAATGCACTCCCCTGGCCTTCGGAGCCAGTGACCTACTTCCCACACACCCACGCAAAGCTCCCTCCCTTCCCAGACAGAACCATTGCTGCTAACTGGGGAGTGAGCTGTAAACCAAGGTAGGATCCACGTGCTGGACCTCAACACAGTGCAGCACTGATGTTTAGTTATTGAAAATACCCTACCCTGAAAAGAAAGAAATGGAAGAGGTGAGGAGATACAGAATGCTTGAGGGGCTGGCCCTGAGACTTCCTGCTGACTTACTCTACTCTAGTCTCTGTCACTTGATCAACCCAGATTAAGGGGTTTTAAATGGCTCAGGTCCATTTACATTTCATTCTGAGCTTTGCCAGTCCTGTATCCAGCCACTCACCTGTAGCCCAGATGCTTGCTGCCAGGCTGAGTGAAAGAACTCAGAGCCTAACTCATGACACTCTTGTCTAAGGAACATATGGATCAGTAAAAATTTTTAAATGACCAAAGCAAGGAGGAATGGATGGGCAGGAAGTTCTATATAGACAATCCAGCCCAGACGTGTGACTCAGGTTCCTGCCTGGAGACTTGCTGAGTCTCCCAGTGAGGTTAGGAAGTCAGAGCTGAAGAGGGTTACTCTCTGCTTCTTACCAGACCAGGCCAACAACTTCAGGGCCCAGAGGCATCCTGCCAGCACAGGCCCCTCCCAGGCCAGCCAGTCTACCAAGACAGTCCTGTGCTGAACTGGAAGTCCCGAAGGTCAGATTTCCAAAACCATGACATACAAACAGCATCAGTTTCTAGGGTGGATGTTTGAGAGCTCCACACTTTGACGAGCATTAAATATTACCGTGTTAAAAGAGCAGCTTTGCAGATGGAAAACAGAGGGTTGCAAGTAAAAGAGTTTACATTGGCCTGGGTCCACATGCATATACTGTTCAAAAAAAGAAAAAAGAAAAACTTCAATTTTTGCTTCCTTTCAACTTTTCAAAACAAGTCTTTCATTCCTCCATCTCCTCATGGTTAGATCATTCTCAGAATGCTGTGATGATCAGGAATCGTCAAGTAAACCTCCAAGGTAATCTTAGTACCGCAAGTGTAGGGGTCGAGGTACCTGAGGATGACAGCCAGGGTTCTTTTCTTTAGAGCAGCCATCGGATGCTGGTGTGCAGCCCAGGAAGTGCTCGGATCTGGGGCGTGCATCTGGCGCTCAGTCCGGAGTCCGGCCAGGGCTGACTGGTTGGATCACTTCATTTGCTGTGTTTGGAGGAAGCTTTTATCACTCCTTTTCCCTGTTTAAAGGTATAGAGTGTGTTTTTAGAAAGACCTGAAATAGCAGCTCTGCCACTTCTCAGTACGCTTGAAACGCGTTTTTTATCTTGAAAGAGCCTTGCTGCCTCTGGTGCGTGGCCTTTGAGGATAGCTTTCTGTGGTCCCGGAACAAAGCTGCACAGCAAAAGAAGAGAACATCACGTGAGGCGAGCCCTCCCATCGCTCCTGCCTCCATGGTAACCTTTCTTCCTACATCATTATACCCGCTTCCTTATCTCACCCCCCTCCAGGGTAAATTGTAAAATTGTAAAAATTGTTGAAGTAGAGATTTCTATTGGCCTGTCAGGGGAGTTCTCAATCTTCCTAATGCTGCAGCCCTTTTGTACAGTTCCTTATGCTGTGGTGACCCCCCCCAACCATAAAATTATTTTTTGTTGCTACTTCATAACTGTAATTTTGCTACTGTTATGAATTGTAAATATCTGTTTTCTGATGGTCTTAGGCGACCCCTGTGAAAGGGTCATTTGACCACCCAAAGGGGCCATGACCACTGGCCTGTCAGAAACTGACCAACTTAGCCTCTCAAAGCCTGCAGAGGTGAAATTCCAGCATCAGTTTCTTCTTCAGGAAGTGTGTTGCATCCAGATCTTCATGCGGTCGGTCTTGGGTTCAGACACAGTGCTCACCTAGAGATTTCCCAGTTCTCGCCCTCCCCGCCACTCACAGGCACACCTTCATCTTCCTTATAGCTCTTAGCACGGTCTGAGTCCTGTCTTGCTCATAGACAACTTCATGACCTGCACTCCATGCTGAACTTACTCCGGGGTAAGTTCAGGGGACATTGCCACTTCACGTGGTCATCCTCAAGTCTGTCTAGTGAAAGGCTGAGTGCGTGCCACTCCCTCCCACCCATCCAGGGCACCCAGATGCCGACTATCTGCCCTGCATGGCAGGTAGTAAGGTGTGTTATGTGTGGTGTGGATCACCAAAGAGCCCTGTCTGGCAGGTGCATACATAGTCTTGGGGTTAGCAGTACCCCAGCAGCTGAAGCAACAACTGCTGTCCTTGTGTCTCATTACTGGGGTTCTCATTTGGGGGCAGGTGAAGAAAATGAGGTATAAAGAGCTACAGCACAGACCTGTGCTAAGACTAAGGTTAGTGTCACTTGCACCGAATTAGATTTTTACTTAGGACCTTATGGAGAATTCAAAATACTTGGAATTGTGGTCAGAAGAATTCAAGAGAAAGTCAGAACTGTGGAATTGAGTTTGATCTGTTTCTCTACCACTGCTCTAAGATAGAACCATTCTCTAAGAAAACATCAGCGTTTAGAGAGGGAGCTCGATGGGAAAATACAGACAAATGTAAACGGCATGTCTCAGGCATGTGACACCCTAACCCCTCACCCCGCCACACACACAGTCTTTTGCTTTCATCTATAAAGAGGTGGAGAAAACACAAATGACAAAGACCGTGCCACCCACAGCCTAGCTCTGCCTGGGCTTCTGAACTCACTTCACACTGTATCCCAGTCCCTCCCATCCGTGTTTCCAGGGACATAAAGTTGATCAAGCAGCCAGGTGTAGGAACAGGAGCCGTGGCTCAGAGTCCGTGCCAGGCACAGTCTCCTTAACACCTGCCTGCTTTGGCTGTTCCAAACTGAGTATTACAAATTTGATTTTCCCGAGTCAGAAGAGTCTATATGCATAAAACATGATTACTGGTCATGGGAGGGGAATTCTTTTTTTTAATAGCTATGAAGAGGGGGGATAATAGAAGACAGGTTTATGAGGGGGCACTGGGAAAAATGGAGGTGGACTTTAACTAGGGGTATATCACATGAGGTGAGGATGCTTCCCCCAAGAGCCATGCCTCATCATGCCAAGCTCAGGAAACTTCCCCTTCAAGTTGGTGGTCAGGAGAATACAAGTTTCCATAGCAATATGAGCTGTTGCATTGCTCTTGCTTGCCTTTGAGAACTTGAAGGTAGAATCTATTGCTGAAGACAGCATGCAGTTTGGACACAGGACTTGAGGGAATTTGGCTGGAATTCATCTGGATGCAACTTGCCTGAAAGAACAGCTCTCATTATTAAAAGGTGCTTTGCAAGCTCCCAAGGGAGAGGAGCAATCAGTAGTCCTATGGACCAGTGACTAGACCAGCAAAGTGTCCCTGGTGGTGTTGGGCAACCAACAGCTCTCTAGTGCCACTCAACGGTAGAGAATTCACACCTATTACTGTGAACCCAGCCAACTGTCCAAAGCTGGAGAGGTGATGGACTCTAGAAAACCTGCTGGTGCCATTTCCCTAAATGACTACAGTTCCTAACTCTTCTAAGAAATTATCTTTATACTCATAGATAAGTATATCTCTCAACTCTCAACCAAAGAAGCTTCTTCTTGCAACAGAGACTTAAGATTCACACCTGTTCAGAATGCAGAGAATACGTGTCTGTCTGGTACCCAGCCTCAACCACAGATCTGCAATCCAGTCCCTATACCTCTCAGGGAACATTGTGAAAGAGGGGACGGAAAGATTTTAAGAGCCAGAGGGCCAGGATGCCTGCTGCTACATAGTGTCTCCCCCCCCCCCACCCCCCGTCATGACAGGGAAAACGCTCCCATGACTCCTCAGTGGTATGTTTGCATGAACAAGTCCAGCATAGTGATACCACCAGTTAAATACCAACATGGATGGGGAAAAATCACAAGCCCCCAACCTTAGCTGGTCAGTGGCTCCCGAGAGGGAGAAACAGCTTCCTCTAGAGACTAGCTCCCACATAGGTTGACCAGTCCTTACGTGGTCAACCCTGGACACCTGAAGATACGGGCAGTGCTAAATGGACCCAGAGGTTGTCCATACATGTGTATGCATGCACACACATACAAATGTTTATATGTTTGTAACAATAAGTCATGAATTTGGGAGGGGGAAGTGTGGAAGGAGTTGGGGGTGTGAAGTGACATAGATGCACTTATTCGTGTATGAAATTCTCTAAAACTTTACATTCTCATATATTTATACCATGCATTTTTATCATATTCATCTACCACTACTTCCCATTTTCTTCCCAACTTAATGTCCTTTTTCTATTAATAACCCTGAGTCCATTTAGTGCTGCCCATATGCATGTAGGTGTGCACTGGGACATGGGGACCCACCATTCAGTGGCCACTTCCCTAAAGGAGAGTGACCCCCCTGCAAAGGATTTGAGTCTGAAGTGTACTGTTCTCTCAGTATTTCATTCTCCTTCCCTTTTGCCCCTCTTTTTAAAAATTTATTATGTCATATTTCTTAGCGTTAAGGAAAGAAACTGCTGGAGAGATGGTGGAGTTCAGGTCTCAGCACCCACATAGGGCGGCTCACCCACCTTGCTTCAGCTCCAGGGGATCTAAAAACCATTGGCCCCTGAAGGCACCCACAACTCATGTGCACATACCCCCCACCATGGAGATAGATGCTTATAATTAAAAATAAATCATTTTTTAAACTTTGAGATTGGCAACTACTTCTAAGCCTATCCCTGGTACTTGTTCACAAAAGGGTCAAACATGTTCAAAGCCTTTTCTTTGTGTTGTTTGGAGTGTGTGTGCGTGCGTGTATGTGTGTGTGCGTGTATGTGTGTGTGTGTGTGCTGTGTTAGGTGTGTTCCTGTGTGTATTCATGCCCAGGGGTTCACTATGGAGGTGACACTGTCCAGTATTGGTCCTCAGACACCTTCAGCTTGTTTGAGACAAGGTCTCACTGACTTGTAGCAAGTGGCCTGTGAACGTCCAGGTGCCCTCACACCTGGCTCTTACGTGGGTTCTGGGGGTTCAGTCATTTCAGGGTTCACAAGGTAAGTGTTGTATGTACTGAGCCCATGCCTTCCCTTTGAAGCTTCCTTTCTCTGCTGTTACAGATGGGCATTTGTGTGTAATAAAGCACTGAACAAGGACCACTTGACTACCTAGTTTGGTTTTTTCCTCCTGCTGCATATTGTTTGGGAGAATTTCTGCTGGTTGGTAACTCCAACAACGAGCATTCAAGGCAGACTTAAGGATAAAACTATTCAAATTTCCAACTTGACCCCGGATTTGATAAAGCTTTTGAAAGCAAGATGTGGCATGATCTAGATAAAAAAGGGGGATTGGAGGGGAGACTGACTGTAGATTTCCATTCCTGTGGTCACAGATTTCTCCATCGGAGTAGCTAATCAGGAGGCTGCCATGCTACATACTGACTAGAGGCACTGTGGTGACTTACACAGATAAAGTTGCTTCTATTTCTAAATTGTGTGTGTGTGTGTGTGTGTGTGTGTGTGTGTGTGTGTGTGTGTGTGTGTATGTGTGTGTGTGTGTGTGTGTGTGTGTGTGTGTGTGTGTGTGTGTATGTGTGTGTACCATCTAGAAAGTGTACTGTGGGAAGCAAACTTGCAACAGATGTGTCGATCATACGGTGGTGGTGGCTGCCCATTTTTACCATCCACCCCTTCAGGCTCTGCCTGTCTCTGCTCTGCAGTCTAGCACAGTATGTAGATGCCTTTGAGTCTTTTACTTCTTGGAATAGAGCTAAGAAGAGCTCGCACAAAGCTGTCCTATAGCCTTGCCCTCTGGCCATCTGTCTCCTGGGTTGCCTGGTGGTGGTGAGAGTCAGCGCCTTCTCCATGTGCTACAAACCAGCTTCTGCACATCTTCCTCAAAACCCCTGCAGGAGGATGAGCAAGCAATTCTAGTGCAGGTACTTCTGGGGATGGCAAGTCATCTGGCTGGCTGGACCCTGTACCTAGCAGCAGGCGTTCTCCCTCAATCCCTTTCTGCCTCACTTCTCTTGGAAGGCCCAGGCAAGGAGCTTCAGAAGAAGCTATGTCTGCTTTTGCCACAATCTTTGGTTACTTAGAGAAGGCCTGGGGGAGTCCCGGGTGATTACACCATCAGGGAGTCACAGAGAGTGTATAGTTTTTACATCTCAATTCTCCAATGCCTCAACCACTTAGCCATTTCAAATTCCCAGGAGAAGCGGAGCCTCGTGTGTCTAGGGCACTGTGGAGAAGGAAAAATTTCCTGTCCAAAAGTCCCGTGGATTCTCTCTTCCCACTTACCCTGCTCTTCAAACAAAGCAGTTTCTAAAATTGCCTCTTGAACATGTAGGTTGGCGCCGACACCTGCCTTTGTAGTCTGAGCTGGCTACATGCCTGTGAAGCGCACTGAAGAATGAAAATTCAAACTAATGGGTCAAAAGGCAGAATAAAGGCTGCTGTTTCTATGGTTATTCCTCCCTCCCTGGCCTTGACAGTTTTTCATTTGTCATTTAATTCTGAGCTCTTCCGGTGATACCATCCCATATCTTGGCCTGCTAGCCTCTAGATTGAACCCCATCCTCAGCTAGCCGCTGGATACAGTACCTCAGCGTATCACCTCCTTCCCGCTAGGAATGCTGGGTGGAGACGAGCAAAGCAAATGTAGAGATGCCACCAGCCCGAACTGGAAGGTCCCAGTATGGAGCACCTGACCACAAGCCTCCCATGAGGAGAGTGAGGAAGGGAGTCCAGAAGATGCTAGGGTGACCACAGTGGCATGTCCTGGGAGGCGGCAGCAGGTAGATGTAAAGTGAACAAAGGCTCCAAGCTCCCCAGTGAGGGCTTTATTTTTCCTTCGCTTAGAAAACCCGAATTCAAAACTAACAGCAGTTGCAGAGAGGTAAGTCTAAGAACACATCCTTCTAGCGTTCCTTGAAGTGGCTCTTGCACTAGCCACACATGCCTCAGCCTGCTCTCCGGGGCCATGGGGTATTCTCTGGACCAATTGCCAGGTCCCTCACTCATCCAGCATATCTAATCCCAGTGCCAGGCACCTGCAGCAGGGGGAGCCCTAGTCCTCTTGGACCAGCTTTCGCATTCACAGGCTGCCTCAGGCTGGGTTTCAGAAGCATTTGCTGCTGGACAGTTCCTCCCGATACCTCCCTGCTGGGCAGGAGCCAGAGCCTCCAGTCAGGAGAGGAGAGTCTCAGGAGTCCCTTAGCACCTGGGCTGGGGATGCCTGTCAAGGCCTGACAGGCCACGCTCCAGGGGTGGCACACTGCCAGTGGTGTCTGCCTCAGTGTGAGCCAGGTGATGGTGCTTAGTCATGGTTAGCAGTCAGGTGTCAGTGCGCTGTCACTGACTAGGGAGGTGCCCCTTGCTACCTGATGCCTCAGTGGGCCAAGAGCTCGCTAGACAACTTATGGACTGGAATTCAGATCCCCAGAGCACATGCAGGTGAGTTCGGCAGTCCTCTGTAATTCCAGCATGGCAGGAGATGATGACAGAACTCCTGGAGCAAGCCTGTCAGCCAGACTTGCTAAAACATCAGGGAGGGACTCTGCCACATACACAAGAAGATTGCTCAAGGAAGCCACTTGACCTCAGGCCTCTGCACATGTACACATATGCACGCACCCTACACATTCACAAAAAGCAAAAGCTGTCTAAGGTTGCAACCATCATATATGGCGTTCTTAAATTCTTTAGCAAACCTCTCGCAAAGACTTTCTCTTCTACACACCAGGAAATCCATACAGTCCAATAACTTCAATGTATTGTCCATACTCAAATTTCTCCAGATGTTCTCCAAATCATGTTTATATCAGCTTTTTTTCCTGCTCTAGGATCCAATTAAAGTTCACAGAATTAGAGTTGGCTTCCCTGTCTCTTTAGTTCTCTCACTCCAAAACTGCCATCTGTATCCCTTTATTTATGACTTAAGACCGACACCCTAACAGTTCCACATCCTGGGGTTGCTCAGTGATTTCCTCGGCCAAACATTTCCATCAAGAACTTCACACAGGTGAGGCACTGTAGGTCTCACTCCAGCACCTCAGGAAGCACATTGCACCAGCACCTCAAATGCACATAGCACCAGCACCTCGGATGCACATAGGACCAGCACCTCAGGATGCACAAGCACCAGCACCTCAGATGCACATAGCACCAGCATCTCATGAACCTCACAGTACCAGCTATTCAAACCTGATAACTTGAGTTAGACTCCTGTGTCCCACAGTGGACACTAGAGATGCAACTCCCCAAAGTTATACTCTGACCTACACACACACACACACACACACACACACACACACACACACACACACA
>OU015755.1:16444707-16456813 GCA_907169655.1 Acomys percivali | reverse complement strand
CACACACACACACACACACACACACACACACACACACACACACACACCATACATACAGCAATACATTAAATAAATCACTCAATGTAGTCTGCTCATTATCTTCATCCTTTCTGGAGCTGCAGTTGTCCAAGATTAGGTCCATAGGAGTCATCTCAGACCATCTCGCTCACCCTTTCCTCATGTCACTTTTTGTATTTTTGTTTTTGTTTGTTTGTTTTTTAACTAAGTGTTTGCTTCCTGAAATAACCCCATTGTCTCGGGCTAGAGTTGTACTTTCCTTACTAGATCCTGAGTGTTTCAGGCACCAAGACACCCTGCTTCCTTTCAGTGAACAGTGCTGTTTAGAAACCCAGCTTGGCCAGTGGTCCCGCTGAGTGTTTTGTTTCAACAACTGGACTTTCCATTTGAAAGGAAAACAAAAACAACAAACAAACAAACAAACGTCTATTTCTATTTCCAGATCAATTTAGTCACTTTTAAAAATCTCTTGCTTCTCAAAGCATATTTTAATATGTAACAGCAAGTTTCTATCTGGCTAAACTAGGTAAGAGGAGAGAGGGAGAAAAAGAGGAAGAACATAAAGAATTAGGGGAAGGAGGTGTGTGTGTCCACCTATGGCGTCAGACCAAGCACACAGTACCTTCGAAACTGGCGTGGGGGTGGCTTCGGGTCCGCAGGGCTGAGTCTGTTGCACTTGGCTTTGAAGTTCATAGGTGGATACTTGTTCATACCACCTAGAAAGAGAGAAGACCCTGATGAGGCTCTCACCCTCTGGCGAGGCTCTCACTCGGACTGTTAGCGTGCGTGTTCCATACGGTACTGCTTCAGTTTCCAATGTCCAGCCAAAGATGGTCACAGGGCATGAGCAATGTCTCAGGGAAACCCCTAAACTAAGTTTGGAAAAGAAGTCTCTGGTGAATAGGTCAGTGAAGTCAAACAGTTTTTCACTAGAATGCTGGTAGCTCCTAAAGTTGTCAGCCATTATGAAAGGCGACACGATCCAGTCAGTCCTAATCATGCCTGTAGTGAGAATTTTGTAATTATTGTTTCTTTTAATAAAAACATACAGAAATAAAATGGAATACGTTTTCATTTTAATCTTAGGTGTGGGGATATGAGGCTGCTTCCGGGGCATGGCTTTGCCAGCTGCAGATAGTTTCTTCAAGTGTGTGATGTTTGGAATTCTGGGAACTTTTGAGAAGATATATAAATGTTAGGGCCCTGAGATGTGGGGTTGCTGCTGTTGGCTGGTTGGTAGTTGGATGCTGTTTGTCAAGTAGTTGTGCATGAGCAAAGAGACGAAAGAAGAAATTAGATATTCTGACAGAGAGGTCAAACTTGCCCCCAAAGAACTCGATGCCCCTAACCAGCAGGAAGTAGCCCAGCGATAATGACGCCTTCTTTCCTCTCCTATCTAGTGTTAGGGGCTAATAAGGGTGGAAGAGAGAGAGAAAAAAGGAACTCACAGAGTAGTAAACGCCAGCTACAAATGCTCTTGCCTTTGATAAGAACTCAATAGAGTGTTTTTTATTTGTTTTTGTGGGGTATCAAAATGCAAAGGGAACAGAATATTCCCTTTATGGCCTTTATGTTAGCAACAAACTAAGTGCCTTTGGGTTTAATTCATCGTCTCACTTCATTTGGAAGAATATTAATTTTTCATAACAATAAAGCATGCTTTAATCCATTTTAAAATGCAAAAGCCATGTTTTTTAAACAGAGAAATTTAAAATGTGTTATATGCATGCCCTGAAAGCATGAAGTAAAAAAGATTTGTTAAACAATTAAGTCTCTCTCTGGAAAAGCCAGGCATGGTGTCATATGCTTACAATTCTGGCACTGTCAAGGGACCGATAGGTAGGTCCCTAGGGTTCGCTGGCTGGCCGGCCTAGCCTATTTAACAAGTCCCAGGCCACTGAGAAACCCTGCCTCAAACAAAACAAACAAAAGCGATAGACATTGCCTGAGGAATAACATCTGAGGCTGTCTTCTGGCTCACATTTGCGCGTGCACACCACCCATCCACCCACCTTTTCCTGGTTATCCAGGGTCCGTCTACCTACCCGGCATGCTCTGGGCTGTAACAGAACACATCTTCAGAACTGCTGTTCCAAGGAGGGCCGTATGCTCTATGGTGTGACCCAATACTGCGCTGAACCTGACCTTCTAGGGTGTTTTGTTTTTGTAGTGTGTAGGACTTTTGTTTTGGGTCTTACTGAGTGGCTTGGGCTGGCCTTGAACTTATAGCAATCCTCCTGCCTCTGCCTCTCAAGAGTTAGAACTGCAGGTATGCCACTGTGAGGGTTGCTGGGCCAGCAGCTTTGCTTCCCCGACAAAACGTGCTGCCTTGACGCGGACCTAGCTCTGATGCCCTCCTTGTGGCAGTGTGCCAAATGAGTGATCGAAGGCTTCTGAAGCTTCCGAAGGGCCGGAGCGGGTAGGCCTATTCCTGAAGCTGAGCTCCTGCAGAGCCAGAGGAGATGCCTAAGAACTACGGTTGTGTTGAGTGGGTGTGGCCATGCGGGCCTGCAGCGGAAGTCTGAAAGATGGCGCTTCGCAGATGCCTTAGCTCTGGAAATGGAGTAGGGCAGCTGCATCATGCTCATAGCGCAGATACCCGTTCGGTTATCACCCATGAGCCCTTCATCCCTGCTCTTTTCCTGAGTGGGAGGGGCTGCCCCCGCTGATCTTTGTGATTGGATGCACTGGCAAGGGACAGCAGGGAGAATTCTGGGATACCAGGAGGGAAATCCCCAGGGCATGCGCCCCACCCCACCCCTCACCCCCGCCACCCCGCCTCATGTGCCATCGTGCATGCTTCTTTTCGAGTTTACAGGACTTACCAAGCGGTCTTTTGTTCAACCCTTATGAAAGGTTTCCTTCAGGGTGACCCCTTGCCCTTAGCTCCTCTTTGGGGTTTCTTTCCAGAATGTATCAAAATAAATCTCACTGTGGGGTCTCTCTATTCCCATACCTGTGTTTCTGAAACCATATATATATATTCCCATACCTGTGTTTCTGAAACCATATATATATATTGAGTTTCCTGGGAGCTTTGGTAAGCTGTGTGTTCCAGTTCAGAACATCCAGGGTGGGGCCTCAACCTGTGTCTCTCACCAGCTCCAAACTGGTAGTTCAGGCTGGTCCTAGACTCACTGAGTAGGATGTGACGTCAGCCCTATCCATGATCTCTCTACACCACCCAGTGCCGCTGCAGCCTTAACCCACTTTGCTGTTTAATGCAATGACAAGTTGGGGAAATAGCCAGGCACTCACTGAGCGGTCTTCAGCCTGTGCTAAAGAGCACAGTTCTTTGTCTGGACTACCAGAAATAAGGTCAGCTGGCTCTGGAAACACTGAACCATTTACCCACTGTTTCCTCTCCTTCAGGCCCACAGCCAGCCACAACTGCATCCCCAAACGGACTGCATATCTTTCAGAACGCCTCAAAACAAAACAACACAGGCCATGTTAGTTTCCTTAACAGGCGCCAGTTATTCTAACTAGTGGATCCTGAGAGGTCATGACGCTGAGAGAAACTTGGACAAAGCCATGTCTTTCATCCTAACTGATAAAATGGCATCTCCTAATACTCCCAGCTCTGACTTGGGAACGTGTCAAAGCCAAGCCAAGAATTGTCTCATTTTCTTTCTTTGGCTTCTTTCTCTCTGTGTGCTAAGTGTAGAAATCTCTCGCCAAAGGGCAGCACGCCAGTGTTACGTGGCAAGGGTTTTGCTCAGGAGCCAGGGCCCAGGCTGTGACTTCATACCCTCGGACTACACCTCTCCATGCAGACAGATGTGCGGACAGCTGCTTGTTATGATTGCTTCGCCATAGGAACCAGAGGCATAGAAAAGATGAGCCAGAAAATTAAATGCTTAGGAACCAGAGCCTCCTCCCTCCCGCCATTCCTTATTACATGTTTTCCTGACCCTGCAGGGCCCTTGAAGACAAACGAGTAGCCAAGGACACATGCCAACTCATCATTGTCCTTGGGACTACCAGGCAGCCTCGTAGGCACAAGGACAGTTTTATGACTTACGCCTGATGGAGTTTAGGAAGGACTTCACAAACTTCACACCATATCCGTGGTCAGGTTTATGAATTCGGCCAAGCTGAATCAAGTGCTGGTCCATGGGGTGGCTAGCCAGGTCTTCCAATTCCTTGTCGCTCCAGTCAGGGCCCAAGGAAAACACAAAGAGGGCATACCCATGACATTTGGCCCGGAGCGACTCTTTCTTTAATGTTTCCTCATCCAGGTGGCTGGTTTCCCCAGCAGATATCACAAATATGACTCTGTTTCTTCTCAGGTTGGGCGTGTTTAAGAAGATGTTGTCCAGGGTCCACCTGAGGGCGTGGCCAAGGAAAGCGTCTCCGCTAGGCTGCTGAACTGTGTGCACCACGTGCCTCTTCATGAGGCGCTTACTGCTGTAGGTGGTGAGGTTGAACTCAGTTCTAACTGGACTCCTCTGGGTGTTGGGTAGGAAGCCGGGGGGAGCATGGCTCAGTAGGGCCACCCTGTCCCCAGTGACAGATGTCTCTGGCTCTGGAGTGATGTCAAAGTGATCTAGCAGTGCCTCCAGGAAGTCTCTCATGTCTTCAAATTCTGCACTTCCCATGTGCTGGGAACCGTCCAGCAGGAACGCAGCATCCAGGTAGGACTGTATTGGGGGTGGTTTGGCCTGGTCGCAAGAAGCATCAGGCCTGCATAGGTCTGCAAACCAAGCCATTTGGAGTTACTAAAGTAGAGAATGGAAAGATTCTACCTCAGCTATTTTAGCAACTAGGAACTCCATAGTCTTTGCTCATAAAATAGTTATGTCTTTAACTCTTGGCGGTTAGGTTTATAGAGTCTGGAGTGGGCGGTCCATCTCCTGCATACTAGAATACACTCTAGTATTGACAGTGTGCAGGCTAACCCAGGGCCTTAGTTAGTCACTACACTAGCTGGGAAAACTCTTTTTTTTTTTTTTTTTTTTCAATTTAAGTAAGCGTTCACAACTCCAGGCCCCTTATAAAAAGTTATTCCCATAAAGTGAAGCCATTTTTATAAATGTGCCTCTCTCGTTGTGCATGCACAGCAAGAAGGAAGAGAGTGGCTTTTATTGAATGTGACCACAATGAACGTTCAGAGGAATATGATAAATTGGAAATGGGAGGTTTCTAGAAGCCACTTAACCTATTGTCATTGAACCAATTGAAGCAGGAGAATAAGTCATTTACAACGGATGCACTATTGTACTTCTAGAAGCTTCTGTATATGAGGTCAATGGTAATTAATTTTTTTTTTTTTACTTTTTTTGTGTATACACATGGGCACATGTAGCCCAGCATGTGTGTAGAGGCAGAGGATGGACAACTTTCAAGAGTCAGTTCCCTCCCTCCACCTGGGCCCAGGGACTGAACTCAGGTTGTCATGTTTGGGGACAGGCACCATTACCTGCTGAGCTACCTTGTAGATTGCATGAAGTCAGTGTGTTATTGTTAGAGCTGAGGACCGCCTGAGGGAGAGGGATGGTCCCTTCGCCTGAGAGCTGGGATGCCTAGGTTCTGGTCTTATCATATAATAAGCATGATGTCACCTCTGGCCAAGCCAGAGCTGGGCCTCAGTTATGCACAGTTTCTCTGTACACTCCAAGTAGGTGAACCTAACTGGGAATCAGGCTGACCCAGATATCCTTGCAAGGCTGATATTGTCTAGTTTGTCAGTAAATGCAATGGCTGAGGCTAAGAATGAGTTCTTTAAAAACCAAAGGGGGGAAAAATGAAAATAAAAAAAATTAAAACCAAAGGGGAAATGGAGTAACAAGCATGCAGTTGGAACTCGAATACCAGCATGGATGAGAAATACCAACTATTAAGTGAAAAATCTCATGGGCTAGCATGTGGATCCTGTGCGTGTAGCAAACTTCCTAGCTTCATGCTTGCTCATGGACTCAATACAGATGGCTCTGCCTACAGCCCTTACTAAAGTTTAGTGAAATTTTATGACCCTGCCTAATGATCAGATGACAGAATAAGTCACTGTGTGCAGAACAGTTTCTAAAATCAGGGGCAGCATGCTGCCCATTTGCTCTGTTTTGTGGGGTTTTTAATTGCAGGAAATGACAGCCAAAATATCCTCCATTATATGCCTGGGAGATGAAACAAGGGCTTAAGCCAAGGCACAGAGCCAAAAGTCTATCCCCAGCCACATATGTGCAGTTACTGACTGTGCAACATATTAGCACATGGTTGGAACTGACATGTCCAGGGGTGCAACTAAGGATGTATAGGGCAGATTAATCTTAGCACTTCACTGGTTTGTGGGAGGGAATGTGCCAAGATCCAAAAATTCCCGGTGCCACTCACAGGAATGGAGGGTGTGAGCAGAGAGCTTGATGCTAGGCCTGCAGGGGGAGACAGAAAAAGAACCCGGGAATTGTCCCCCTCCTCCTCAGAAGCACCCTCTTCACGTGAGGTCATTGTATCAGCTGGTTTTGTGTGCCAACTTGACACAAGCTAGAGAGGACAGAGCCTCTGTTATAAAAAATGCTTCTATGAGATCCAGAGGAGATCCAAGTAGTGGTCAGTGGGAGATGACCCAGCCCATGGTGGATGGTGCGCCATCCTTAGGCCAGTGGTCCTGGGTCCTATAAGAAAGCAGGTTGAGCAAGCCACGAGGAGCGAGCCAGTAAGCAGCACTCCTCCATGGACTCTCCATCAGCCCCTGCCTCCAGGTTCCAGCCCTGCTTGAGTTCCTGTGCTGACTTCCTCCAATGATGGACTAGGGTCTGGAATTGTAAACCAAATAAACTCTTTCCTCCCCAACTTGCTCTTCGGTCACGGTGTCTCTTCACAGCAACAGACACCCTAAGTAAGACAGTCTTCTACACAGCAAACCCCAGCACCCGACTGACGCACACGGAGAAGGTGTCAGATACGCTCTCCGGGTTTAAATGGAGAATTTCAGGGAGCAGAACGACGCATTCATTCTGTAGAAATTAAAGGAACCTCAGAGCCAGATTCCTGGGTTAAGCTGCTCGTGGACCCTGAGGAAATTATTATGGTTCTCTCATGTTGATCTCCCTCAGCATGGCACTAAGACCAGGGCGGTTATGAGCCCAGATGGACACAATGTATGTAAAGCAATTAAAACTGAAGCCCCGTAACTGAAGTCTTAGGTGTCGCCACGGGGGTCAGCACCACGTGGCGTCATTAGAACAGAGCACAGCCTGGAGCAGGAGTGTGGTGACTGCCCACTGCTGCTGTGACCACCTGTGACCCCAGTGGCTTCCACAGGTGGGGGCCATCAAATGGAAGAGGAGAGAGGCCGTTTCTAGCTAGGCCAATGAGCTGTGCGTCAACCACCACAATCAATCCTGCAAATCTTTTTGTTGCCTAACTCTTGGGAGTCTGTGAAGGCTCTTGGATGAGATTGTATGAGTTTCTGACTTCCACTCCTACTGCACTTAAAAAAAATTAAATAAATATAATAATAATAATAATAAAAATCCCAACCAGAAAGGAAGGGGCCAGTTTCTCTAAAGCTCTTTTGGGGAGGCTGTGAACATTTGAGACTTAGAAAAACACATAGAAAATAGTTTATAGCATAAAAAGCTTGGCAAGGACACTGGCTAAGGTTTTTATTATTATTATTATTATTATTATTATTATTACTGTTTCCTGGAAGCTGCGCTAAAGTAGAGGGGCCAGGAACGTAACCCTCCTGCTGGGATCCACTGGGAGGGCCCTGCAGGCTGAGCTGAGAGGTTCCATCTGTGGAAGATGTAGCGTGCACCTCGAGCCCCAGCAGGGTCTGGCCTAGGCTATGCATCTCCCTATGGCCACGTTCCAGCTGCTCCTGCCAGTGGTAACTCAACACACTAAGCAGGCCTGATCAAACTGGCTTCTCCCCGTGTGTCTCACCATAGCAGAAAGTGCACCGCTGGAGTCTCACTAATGCTGGCGTGTCATCAGTCCCGGGGGGAACCACGATGACTTGGAATGTGCCTGTGTCATCAATCTGGAAGAAGCAGAAGCAAGAGAAAGAACAGCTTAGTGGGTTGGGATGTGAGAACCTTCCAGCGCCGTTTAAGAGCTGAGGTCAGGTGAGGGCAACCCCACAAGGCTGCTGGGAGGTGGCTCTGCTGGTTTCAACCGTTGACTCTCCCTTTAGCTGTCAAGAGGGAATTCTGTTAGTGCTATCTAATAGGATGCTGGGCGCTCGCCACTGTGAAGCAGTTACTGGCACAGAGTGGGTGCCATGTGGGTCAGCAGAGAGCACAAAGCATTTCCTATCCATCACCCAGCCAAGCAGGGCATTCCCCACCCCCGGGCCTTATATAGAGGAACGGAAGCTCGGAGAAATGTCAAATAGCTGATCTAAAGAGGCAGCCTACACTCAAGTCAGTTATGGGAAAAGCGCGAGACTCCACCTAACTCCTAGAGAACCAGGAAGCCAAGGGCTGCTCTTTACAACGCAGTCACCTTGACAGGCAAAATTAGCCATGACACTGTTGTAACTGTCCTGTACACTAGGGATTGAAGCAGAAATTAGCTCAGATCCAAGCCTAGGAGGCTTCCCTCCCCAGAACACCCCAACCCTTTCGGTGCTGCAGTACCATTAGGAGCCCACCAGGGAGCCAGAGGGTCAGAGTCTTGACTGGGGGGGGCACCCAGCAGATGCACATCTACACGGCTGGTAGCTGTTAGAGGTATCTATGATGTTTCAAGTGAACCACACCTTGGTCCACCGGAAAGGTGATGAGAGACTAGAGACCAAGCCAGGGCCAGCTCAGAGAGCAGATAAAGATGCGCCAGCTGACTGAGATGAGTGAGCTTGCCCGTCGATGAAATGACAGTGGTCCCATCCTACGGCTAAGATGGGTCAGATGGTGTTGGCTCCACAGTGAACTATTCTTAGACTCTCAAGGAAATAGCTCTCCTCTCCCTCCCTCTCTGTCCCCCTCCCTCTCCCTTCTCCCTCCCTCTCCCTCCTTCTCCCTCTTCCCCTCCCCCCCTCATTCCCACACATAATCTATAAAGGTATGACCACAAAAGCCCTGGTTACTCACTTAACACCATTTCTCTGACCAGAACCAACTGGACCACGGCAGGGCAACTATGCCAGACAGGACTGCTCTCTTAGGAGTTGAGAACTGGAGTCCTAGGGGCTGTAGAACTGTCTAGAGCAGCGGTTCCCAATCCCCCGAATGCTGCGATCCTTTTTAATACAGCTCCTCATGTTGCGGTGACCCCCAAACATAAAATTATTTTTGTCACTACCTTATAACTGCAATCTTACTACTGTTATGAATCGGAACGCAAACACCTGTCTTCCGATGGTGAAAGGGTCCTCCAGTCTCCAGAGGGGTCATGACCCACAGGTTAAGAACCACTGGTCTAGTCGTAAGCGTTACACAGTTACACAGTGGGCCATAGTCTATCTAGTGGAGCGAGGAAGGAGGGGCAGGAGAAGGAAGGAAGGAAGGCAGGAGAAGGAAGGAAGGAAGAAAGGAAGGAAGGAAGGAAGGAAGGAAGGAAGGAAGGAAGACAGGCAGGCACTTCCCGAGGCTTAGCCCTGTTTATGCCCGTGTTTTGTTTTGTTTTTATCTTGCCCACGGCAGATGGAGGAATCTGTGCTCATCAATCTCCTCTCTGGCTGCCCACTGCTTTGCCAGGAAGAATATCAGTACTTCCTGGGTCAGAGGTGAAGGCTCTGAGAGCTCATAAAAACTGAAGATTTAGGTTCTGTTTCTAGACATGAATCCACAGAGAAAGGACAGGCAAGGAAGCAGAAAGCAATAGTTACTAGCAAGCATGGTGTGTCAAATGATGTGTCAAAGGGGGACAGGCACGGAGGCTGGGCAGTGAGAGGGACAGGAACCATAGTGACATGAATGGGGACTCCGTGTGTAGTGATCACAAAACTTTGTTTCCTCTCGCTGTCTTCCGTGCAGTCACAATCGCTTGCGGACTGTGCAAATGGATTCCTGTGAAGAGCTAACTAGAAACCAAGCCAGGGTCGGCTCGGAGAGTATGGGGTCAGGGTTCTGGGGTGGGAGTGGACTGCAAGGATTTTTTTCTTGTTGCCAGTCACGACACAGAATAAGCCAGAAGACAATTTAGAAACCGTGTAAGCCAAAAACGTGAGCCAGGATAGGAGTGGAGGCCCGAGGCTTCGGCTCCAGGTTTGCTCTTCCCCAGTGAAAACCAGCTGTGCCTCTGTGAACCCTTGCTTAACTGAGAGCAATGCCTCTCTGGCTGTTGTGCGGGGGATGCTGTCATCTGTTAGCTAGCCTTGTGTTCTGTGTCTACACCATAACAACTTCCACATTTCTGGCGACAATCCTGCTTACCAATGGATGCTCACATTTAAGCGTGTATCTCACAAGGACAGGCAGCCCTTCCTCACTGATTCTAATGAGGAGCTCCATTAGGGAGCATCCTCTGGTGACCTGCATGCCCCTGATAGCCCAGCGAGTCATCTCTTTGTGAAGTCTGAAGGATGTGATTTTAGGCATCACGGGTCCCACTGCTTATCATTGGCGTGTCTGCCGTATCAGAAACATTCCTTAAACTGAATGTGCGCTGGGGACTAAGAGGGAAGGTTTCTGTGTTTTATTTTGTTTGTTTGTTTGTTTTTTCTCTTATTGCTTATTTTCCTGAAGAATGCAAAGTAGCAGTATGACCAATAGTTGAGCTAGCAAGGGTGTGCGTGGACAGGGTGGGCAGTCTGTGGATGGTTGGATGGATTTTCTTTCAAAGACATCACACAACTCCATAATATGGCACATAAGGGGGAAAAGTGACATTCTGATATGATGGAAAGTTTTGCTTCTTTAGAATGTTTGAGGAGATCAGGCGTACTAGCTGTACTATGCCAACTCAACACAAGCTCGAGTTACGAGAAGTGGGAACCACAACTGAGAAAATGCTCCATAAAAATCGGCCTGTGGGCAAATCTGCGGGTGTCGTCTTGACTAATGGCTGGTGTGGGAGGGCCCATCCCACTCCTGGACAGGTGGTTCTGGATGGTATAAGCTAGCAGCCAGCTCCACGGCCTCTGCCTCAGCTCCTGACTCCAGGTTCCTCCCGGCTTGAACTCCCGCTCTGACCTCCTTCCATGACGGGCTCTGATGTGAAAGTGTAAACGAGATAAGCACTTTCCTTGCAGAGGGCTCTTTGGTCATGGCATTCCATCACAGCGATAGAAACCCTGAGGGTGCTCAGAGCTTTCAAGAGTTCCTGACCCAGAACTGCACAGGCACCGGATTTCCACCTGGCCTGTTCAACTCTCAGTTGAACTGAGATTTACCCAGACCATGATAAGTATGAAGGAAGTTTAAAAATATGGCCCTCAGATACCGTGTTACTAGAGTTTTGATTTATGTTCTTTAAGAAAATATGATGATGATGATGATGATGATGATGATGATGTCGTCTAAGTACTCAGGAGACAGTGCAGGCAGATCTCTGTGAGTTCTAGGTCAGCCAGAACTACATAGTGAGACCCTGTCTCAAAACAAAAGCAAAACCAAATACCAAAACCCACAACAAAATAATAATAAAACCCAACGGTTTAAGTACAGGGAAGGCACAGGGAAGAAAAATAGACAGAAGGAAAAGAAAGGCGGCAGTAGAAACAGCAAAGTGAGCTTCCACTTATAATGTCCAGCCTCGGGTTCCAACCAGCTGCCACATTTGCCTCTATTTAAAGTCCCTCTAGACAGCATGTCAAGGACGCTCAATGGCTGAGTGGGCTTAGGGACCTCTAGCTCTTCCTTATATCCTCAGGACATAGGACAGCCCTGACACACTCAAGTCCTCCTTAAACGTGTGACACAGTAATGAATCTGGGATCGACTCTAACTTGAGGTCCTTCAGTCCCTGTCACCCAGACATACAAGGTTTGTTGCTGTTAAAATAATTAATAATAAAGTATAAAAAAGAACCTTTGTGCAGAGCCAGGCATGGTGGTGCACGCCTGTAACCCCAGCACTCAGGAGGCAAAGGCAGGTGGATCTCTGTGAGTTTAAGGCTAGCCTGGTCTACAGAGTGAGTTCCAGGACAGCTACATAATGAAACCCTGCCTCAAAAAGAATGAGGCGGGGTGGGGGGGGGG
>OU015755.1:16399834-16444607 GCA_907169655.1 Acomys percivali | reverse complement strand
GGGGAGAGAGAGGAGAAAGAGAGAGAGAGAGAGAGAGAGAGAGAGAGAGAGAGAGAGAGAGAGAGAGAGAGAGAAAGAAAGAAAAAGAAAGAAAGAAAGAAAGAAAGAAAAGAAGCTTTGTGTGTTCTTGACAAATGGCAGAGGAAAAACTTGGGTGTTGCTCCTCTCCTTCCACCTGAACCCCAAACCAAGACACCTGAACCCCAAACCAAGACACCCGAACCCAAAACCAAAACACCTTTCATATGCTGCTTGTACTTTCTGAGTGGGTGGAACCCGTCGGTTTAAGTGCCTCTCACAAATGCTAACTAGTGTTTGCATCAGGATATGACGTTGTCTGTTGTTTTGTGACTAAATAAAGCGAGTAGATGATTCCATCTCCTGCGCGGTAGTTGTGAGGATTCAACAGGATGATGAACACAGAGCCTATTCAGTGCCTGGTAAACAAACGGCAGTAAAGCATCTACCATAGTATTTTGCTAACTGGAATGACTTTTTGTTTTTGTTTTTCAAGACAGGGTTTCTCTGTGTAGCCTTGGTTGTCCTGGACTGTCTTTGTAGACCAGGCTGGCCACAAACTCACAGAGATCCACCTGCCTTTGCCTCCCCGAGTGCTGGGATTACAGAAGTGAGCCACCATGCCTGGCGACCTTGTTTTGAAGGCAAGAAAATGTAGCCATATACTTTCTTACAAGGTTTCTGAATATTGATGATGTACACACTTACCGAAAAGGAGCGCTTGACAGAGGGCACATTGCTGAACGCGATCACCACGGGCACAATGTCCAGGGCACTGAACTCCATGGCGGCTGTGGTGATGGACTGAGAATCGGCCGACTGACCACTACTGAAAAACGTGGCGATTCTTCTCACATGAGCCCCTGGAAGCGTTCGCTTGAAGACATTCCTGGAGATAAACCTCATGGCTTTGCCGATCTCCCTGCTGTCCGAGGATCTCTCATAAGGAAGATCTCTGATTTCCCTGAGCAGCTGGTCCTTCCCATAGGCATCTGAGAAGCGGATGAGGTGCCTGGTGTGGGAGTTATAGGCTAGGATGGCAACGCGGGCCCCCACGGGGCAGCTGGTCTCCCTGACTTTGACATCCCTAATTAGGGAGACAATCATTCCCTTCATCCGCTCAAAGTCTTGCTCTGTGACATCCCTGGACTGGTCCAGGACGAACACCAACTCAGTTGGGTGCACTGGGCACTCAGGTTCTCCTGAAAGGCAAAATGCACACTTCTTAACACGGAGAGTGTTTGCCTAAAAGCAATCCGCAGAAAGCAAAATCATTTTAAATGTTAACGATTCAAATATTTAAACATTAAATACTTAACAACCCAAATATTAAGGCATATAAAACATTAAATGTTTGCATCTTGAGTCATTAAAATTGATGTTCTAAAAGCTGGCTATATGCTCTTCTGAGATGGGCACCAAAGAAAACAGTCCAAAATCAACATGATTTGGGATTAAATTTGTAAGTTAATTACCCAATTCCTTCTAAACGGTAGAAGCTTTTTGGAAATGTCCTTAACCCTAGAGGAGCTGTCTCAAAGGCATAATCTTCTGCTGCTGTACTTTAATCATGTTAAAACAAATTATTTTCTCTTAATGAGGGGGAAAAAAAACAAGGGTGGTAAGAACTAAAGGAATGGCCAGGGGGGCTCTTTTTAAAATTTAAAAAAAAAAATAGAGGATGAGGGTCTAGGGATAGCTCAGTCAGCAGGGTGCTCGCCTGACATGTGCAAAGCCCTGGGCTTGATCCTAAACACCATATACATCAGCTATGGCGGTGTATGCCTGTAATCCCACACTTGGGTGGTAGAGACAGGAGGATCAAAAGTTCAAGGTCATCCTGAACTACTACAGAGCTTCACAGACAGAGAGTGATCCCTGGCCAGTTATAGGACACACTGAAAGCCAGAACAGTTCATCTCAGGGGACATGGGACATAATTTATCAGCTTCTGAGTCTAGTTAGTGGGATGAGCCGACTTTTCAAAATCAAAGTAATTTTAATTTTACAATTAGAAGGTGAATCCGAACTTAATGTGGATGTGATGCTTCTAGCTTTGCTTTGTATAAGGTACAAAACCAGCAATGCTACTGGCATAATTTAGAGATACAGGGAAGAAAAGATTAACAGTACTGCCTGAAAACAGAGGGGGATAAAAAAAACACTTAAGGGTTGATTTGAAGTCCAGCCTTGAACCCAGCATGCTGTTCTCAGGAGCGCAGGGCCTCTGGAGAGCATGCGCTGAGGGCCGCTGCCTACCGCAAGGCAAGTGGCACCTCTGTCTACACACCAACACCTTACCAACTCATCCTCTAGCCTTATTGATGATAAAAGGTCTTTATAATAAATTACAAGATGAGCCAGACCCAAAATCCATACTGCTCAGCAAACTTCTACTTGGAGCAGCCAGTCTAAAGCTGTGGCGGTTCATATTGGATTTTGCACTTTCACTGTTAATTACACTGTTATCCACTTATTCACAAGAAAAATTAAAAAAAAAAAATCCACAACGGAATTAAAAGCAGAAAACCAATTAGCTCTACATCCTCTTCCTGACTGGTCCTTTACCTGCACTCAGGCCGTTCGCCCCACCTGACAGTTACTCTTTCTTGCTCTCTGCTTGGCGTGTCATTCTGTACTTGTATCTGCCCACATGTCCATTTGCTTAGGTACATATGGCAGGCTGTGAGGGAGAATGTGTGACTTTCTAAGGCCGCGTGTCCTTAATTAACATTACACATCATCAGGCCATCAATTTTATGCAAACGTTGTGGTTTTCCTTCAGAACTGAATTATAGTCTGTCTCATAAATAGACTGCAACACCCACCTTGACGAAGCTTCTAGCCTCCACCTCCAGGACAATCTCTCCCCTCTCACAGTGTCGCAGGGACACTGGGCTCTGTTGCTTCCTGGGGGGGGAGGGTGTCTAGGTGTGCCCTGTCCCCAGGCTCTGGGGTTTGGATTCCCTCGCCTTCCACTTAGAAAGACTGTGGCCCCTTTAATCCTGACTTCAATTTCCCTGCTTCAGAGGGGAGCGCTGGTGCAAACAGTACCCAGCCTGCCCCTCGCTTTATTCTGCTACAGTGCAGCCTATGCTTTGTCTCCGATTCTCAACTCTTCATTTGTCTTTAATCTGGATTCTCCAAAAGAATGGAAATGTGTAAAGGCTGTGTGTGTGTGTGTGTGTGTGTGTGTGTGTGTGTGCGTGCGCGTGCGTGAGTGTGTGCGAGTGCCCGCGTCTGTGTATCAGGCTGATAGGAACATATGTAATAAGCCTTGGTAAAATGCATAAAAAAAAAATAAGACTGAAAGACACTGAGCCAGGTTGGTGATTAATAGTATGCACCCGCTACTTAATTAACATTAAGTCTCAGCGTTATCGCCACTGCACATTTCACTCACTTGTTATCTGATCCTATCTCATTCTGCCTTCTGCATCTTAATCACTGAACTATACACAGAGAAGACATGGTGGGGGGGAGGGGGGAGAAAGGGAGAGGCAGAGTGGGAAGAGAGGTGCAGAGAGAGAAGATGAGAAAAAGCGGGAGGGGAGGAATGATGCTTTTTTAAAAAATCAAAGAAGAAGGTGAACGTTGAGGCGCGTCATTAGCATATTATTCACAACAAAAGGGCTTTCCAGTTTGTTGGAAAACATCAGTGAAATTCAGCTATAGCGGATGAGTCGCTGGAGGAAAGTGGCTGCTCTGAGTGTGAGCAAAGAAAGCCCGGGTCCAATTCCTGTCAGTTGGCCGGCCGGGAAGCACCATCTTCCAGACGGGGAGACGACCTTGGAGCTTGACTAAAGCATGCTGTAAAATGGAGATCACTCACCATGTCTGACAGCTGGGGAGGAAGAACAAAAGAGAGTGGGTCGTTACTTGGTAGGAAAGCAGGGTTCTAAACTGCACAGGAAAACTGGAGCAGCGAGGCCCCGTCCACGTGTATGCAGAACTCAGAACTCAAGGCAATAGTCTGCAGAGAACACAGACTGTGCTCTGTACCCTGGTACAGCAGGATTCCTTCCAGAATGGAGGGCATGGGGAAGTAGGCCACCTGTGGCCATCAGTCAGCACCTGGCAGCCAGCTACGGGAGGTGGAGACCCTCTAATTGAGAGGGAACATCATGTCATGTCACAAGAGCTAAGCTCAATTCCATAAGTTAGATGGCCCCAACCTCTCTTTATAATTTCTCATGTACATATGTATACATGCCAACTATATGTGTGCATACATACATACAACATACATATGTGCTTTGTTGTATTTTCTTGGGTTTGGATTTTTTTGTTTGGTTGTTGTTGTTGCTGCTGTTTTGAGGAGCTACAGGGGATGATGGGAATCAAGCCCAGGCCTTCCTCGCTTTCTCATGATCAGCTAATGACTCTACCACTGTGGAGCATTCCCAGCCCCAAAGGCCTGAGTCTTATTTTTACTTTTGTCTTCTGCAGTGCTAGGGATTGAACCCAGACTCTTGCCTAAGCGAGGCCAGTGCTCTACCAACGGGCTACATCCTAAGCTCAAGTATATACACTTATATGCAGATGTATGCATGTATACATGTGTATACATATAAATTTTTGTGCATATATCTATATAAGTGTGCCTATATGCGAAGGTAGTATTTGCCTGCATGGGTTGAGCTTCTGTTATCTGAAAGGCTGGAATTACTAGTGTTACGGATTTCAGATTTTTTTTTTCCAGTTTGGGATATTTACATACACATAGTATAATCTACTGGGGACAGACCAAGTCTCAGGACAAAACTCACTATGTTCCGTACGCGCCGATGCATATAAACTGAAGGTAAGTTTATATACTGTATTTAGTGTGCCCATGTTTTAACTGCAGCTTGTCACATGAGGGCAGGGGTGAACTTTTCCACTTGTGACATTATGTCAGGTATCAAGATGTTTGGGGGTCTGGGAGGGATCACCCTGTATGTGGACATGTTTGTGTATCATATAATTAAAAGTGATATATGGTCACTGAAAGAAATGAACATTGGCTGGACCTATACTGCCTAGCCACAGACCATGGGTAATGGTTTACATTTCAAACGACTGGATGAAAAAAAAAAATCATCTCCTCGGCGACACTCTTTACGTTTTAGTGTCCAAAGCCACATACGACCCACAGCTAGGCTGCTGAACGGTACAGGGGACACCTCTGCCGTGGCCTCCACTATTGGGGCAGTGCTGCTACAGGCCACTCATTTGCAGGGCTCCCCTTCCCTGCCAGGCCGGGCCTGGAAGGAGTCCTGACCACATTCCCGTGGCCACGCGCCTTTATTAAACATACAGAAGTTATTAACTCCTTTTGTGTTCTAACTCATGCTTCTGAAGTAATTGTGTGCACCTTGGGCCACAAGTGCCAGTGGAACCCTCACCTTTTGAGCCATCAGGCCCCTCATTCTTGGTTCTGTCACTCCTCGTTACTATTCATTTGGCTCCCATGTTGGGTAAAAACCTATCCTACTAATGCAACCTCAAAACAGCTCTGTGGACTCTGGATTCCCACCAGCGCTCCTTCCTGCTACAGGAAGGCAGAATCCCAAGCATCTTGACTCAGTGGCATCTACTCCGTGGTACAGGCTCGGATTCCCGCCAGTGCTCCTTCCTGCTATGGGAAGGCAGAGTCCTGAGCATCTTGACTCAGTGGTGCCTAAAGCCACTAAAACGCTGTGTCTCTGGGCCTGGAGGGATGGCTCTTTGGTGAGGAGTACTTGCTGCTCTTGCAGAGGACCTGGGTTTGATTCCTAGCTACACAGTAGCTGGCGAGCATCTGTAACTCCAGTCTAGGGGACCAGATACCTTCTTCTGGCTTCCGTGGGCACTGCACGCATGTGTTGCAATACACCAAGAAGTACACATATATGCATACACAAAACAAATATATATATATATATATATTTAAAAATCTGTATCTCTAGGAGCATTGCCCTCTGTAGAAACGGGCTCTGCTTTATCTGAGTTTTCTCCCCAAAAATGCCTTCAAGAAACTTTTAACTCTTCCTTTCAGTTTCTGTACTTAATCAGGAAGTAGTGTGTATATTTAAATCAAGAAGGTGCATGTGAGCACAGACTCATAACGTCAGTTGATATTTACAATAAATACTGAGGAGACACTCTGTGAGAAGGCTCTTTAATTGAAGAGAGCTGTTGCTAAATCTGAATGCCTTTTTGACTTTGCATTTTTGAGAGAGAAAAATTACTGGCAGAGTAAGTGTTACTATCAACTGCACAAGCCAAATCAAGCGTTCCAGTCAATCACAGCCTTCCAGGAAGAGAGTGACAGAGCATAGCACTGTCGGGCTTGCACCCACCAGGACACATTATGACAGCTGTCTCTCTGCACCGCTGAACTCGGTCCTGTCGAATACCGTGCGGCACTAACAGCCGTCTCAAACTCAGTCCAGTATGACTCCTCCCAGACTGATTTGACCACAGGGGAAGTTCTGACTCCCAACTTCCCAGATTTAAAGCTCGCCGCCGCGCCCCCTCCCCCCCACTGCCCCAGTGTACGTTACATGACTGCACAGCACTGGGGACAGGATCTGGCTCCAGAGAGGAAGCTGATACACTTGGCATCACCCCATCCCTGAGGACTCAAAATTTACTCATCACATCCCTAATATTAAGAGGCTGGTTGGCAAATCGGATCTGTCCTGAGAGCCCAGTTCCCTGACTCACCCTTCTTTCTAAGAAAGCTGATAGATCGGGGGTCATGGGGGGGTCATTTAAAGCAGGGTACTTACGACTGTGGTCCCGCACATACTGGATGAGATCACATGCCTGCAGTTTGAAGACAAAACATGAAGAATTAACCATATTTCTGGGTCATGAAGTTGATAAATAAAGTTCATGGCGTGATCAGAGCACCCTGCTGGCATAGGAGATACATACGGAAAACGAAGCCAGTCCTCGGGCTCCTTTTGTGCCCTAGGAAAAGAAACAAGCAAAGCCCGTTTTATGGCTGTAGGTGTACACCTCAGTAGCAGGGATGCATACCAATACTGCCCCAGGAGCTCTTTGAAAAGGATTTGCTCTTAGGAAGCCAACGGGAGCAGAAAACACAGGTAGGACACACACCGCCCAGTGAAGAGAGCGCTTAGTGTGCGTACAAGTCGCCAAAGCCCACTTTCCCCAGCTCTTGGCAGAGATGCCCAGGACATGGTGGAGCGACCCATCTGACGGAGGTGGCCCACAGAGCCTGGAGCAGGTGTTCAGCTCGCAACTAGCAAAAGTTGGGCCATCTGTTCCCAGCTGCCCCTCCCGTGACTGAGTCTTGGAGTCTTCCGTCCTCTATTGTATCTCTATCGTGAGCAGCAACCGAAGCTGAACCATGACCACTCCTATCCATGGCTGGCAGACAAAGGGGTCAGCCTCAAACACCTGGAAAGCTAGCTCAGCATCTTCCCCCAAATGAATATACACATGTGTACATCAGGATGGATGGGAGTGGAAAGAACAAAGCTAGCTTAACTTTTTTGTTTTTTTCCAATCCCACCCTAAAACAGGAAGAGTCTTGGCTTCTATCAAACAAACATTGAAAGAAAAATGCAACGGTGCCCCACCCGAACTCCCAGATATGTTCCATGGGAACGCAACTTTAACCACACTCACTGCTCATTGGTGCGCACGCGCACACCCTTCACTCGCTGATGCCTTGCTAAGGTAGGAAGGAGGCAGTCACTGACTGGACAGATAACTGAACTCGCTGAGAAGAGTGTGAAATCGCAGACTGCTGGGTTGACTCAGTGGGTGGTAAAGGCATTCGCAGGCAAGCCTGAGCTCACTCACCAGGCCCCCGCGGTGAAAGGAGAGACCTCGCTCCCCTTGTCCTCTGACACCCCCCATGTGGCGTGGCATGCACCCCATCCCCCAAACAAATCAACCTATTAATGTAAAACAAAACATTTTGAAACAGAAACCTCATTTCGGCCTGGTAGTCCAGGTTTTCCCTCCATTTCCTCCTGCCTATGAGATGTAGTTAGTAGGCCCAGTTTTCTCCCTTAGAGCACAGGGACTTAGTGAGAAATGTAGCCAAGTAGTGGAGGCAGCGGGTGTGCACACCTGAAGAGTGGCCTGCCCACACACTGACCTCTAAAGTGCAAAGACATCACAGGAAATTTTTCCACCTACCTTCCGTCCAGGGGGACCTGGCTCCCCAGGGGATCCCGGCGCTCCTGGAAACCCAGCAGATACCTTGAAGCAGAATTAGTTCACTTTACATATTTTATACATGTATGAATGGTTTAAATTCAAGTGTAAAATATTGACACTATTTCAAAAGTAGAAGTCCTAAAGAAAAAAACGATTTTTATTTTAGAAAATTGATAGATTTCTAAAATACACAAAGTGGGGATCCCTAGCAACAATTGTTCTTTTTTGTTTGTTTTTCGAGACAGGGTTTTTCTGTGTAGCCTTGGCTGTCCTGGACTCACTTTGAAGACCAGGCTGGCCTCGAACTCACAGAGATCTGCCTTCCTGAGTTCTGGAATTGCAGGCATGTGCTACCATGCCCAGCTCACAATTTGTTCTTAAAATACTAATTGTTAATATTTTTAAAATAACTTTCTTGTTCTTTTGGGCTTAAGATTTTTAAACTGATATGTCTCATACACTTTCCTGATGGCTCTATTTTGATATTGTTTCTTTTATATAGGCCTTCCTGTATAGCTGTGACTGGCCTCCAATTCATGATCCTCCTGCATTCATTTTCCAAGCTTTGGGATGACAGGTATGTACTACCATGCCTGGATCCCTGCAATCTTTTAAATTACACACACACACACACACACACACACACACACACACACACACACACACACACACACTTTTAAAAAAAGTGTTACAGGATTTAAAATTTCACAGTATTAAGTGAAATTATCTAAATTTAATTTATAAAAGTAGGGCCTATGGAGAACTTAAGAATCATTAATGTCTTTCCAGTGTCCACATGACATTGACAGTATTGAAAAAAAATAACTTAATTGACCTCATTTTATTTAGAAGATATGTTTACCTTCAAGGAAAAAAAAAGAGACAAGTTAGATACTTTTGTCCCTAATATATTAATACTATCTTTTAAAGTAAAAGTCAATAGCACAAGGGGGAAAAGGAAGCCAAATGTTCTGGGGTCCAGAAAGCAGGTTTCTAAGTGTTGTGTTGAGGAATCTGAGTGCTGAGGCAGCAGCAGAGAAATCCAAGAACCACCATGTTTGATATCACACATTCCCAGAAGGCTCAGGCTTTGGCAGTGCCAGATTCTTCCAGAAGCAGAGGTGAAGTGATGAGACTAAATAAGGAGGATTAGTGGAAAAATTTTCACCAGGTAGCTGGATACACTTTTCTCTACTAGCAAAAGCAAAAACAAAAACAAAAAACAATAAAACGGGTGGAACTCTGGAGGGGTTGAGGACCAGTGTTACCACAGCGAACCAGAAGACTAAATGAAAATATGGACACTGAGTGTGAGCCCGCAGCTCTCATTGCCTTTGTGTCTTCTAGAAAACTGGTGTTGGTATCTGTAGTCTTAAAAAAAAAAGGGGGGGGGTAGAAGGAGTTTTCAGAGGAAAATCTAATTAAATAAGATAGAATAGTGTTCCATCAGATCACCGTCTAGTGAAATCCCTATCTGGAAAACCTCATTCATGCCTTCAGGATTTCTAATCACACACACACCCTTTTTTAAAGATTTATTTATTTATGTTATTAGGTATACAGTGCTCTGTCTACATATACATCTGCTGGCCAGAAGAGGGCATCAGATCACATAGATGGTTGTGAGCCACCATGTGGTTGCTGGGAATTGAACTCAGGACCTCTGGATGATGAACAATCAGTGCCTTTAACCTCTGAGCCATCTCTCCAGCCCTAAATCACACCTTTTGTACTCAATTTTCAATGTGAACACACAGCTCATTCTTGAGACATATGAAAGATAAAAGTCAAAACAGAAGAAAAACTGCAGGAAAGAGACTATGTTGAACAAAGAAGAAAA
Organism: Acomys percivali; assembly: GCA_907169655.1. Classification (NCBI taxonomy): domain Eukaryota; kingdom Metazoa; phylum Chordata; class Mammalia; order Rodentia; family Muridae; genus Acomys; species Acomys percivali. The sequence goes on along the minus strand of OU015755.1, from coordinate 16,434,586 downwards.
GACCTAAAAATACTCATTTATACCCTCAGAGAGACAAGATGCTTCAATCATGAAACAAGAACAGTATACTACAGAAAAGGAACAGTCAGGTTGTAGCAACAAACTCTTTAAAGGTAAGGTATAGGATATAAATTAAAAATAAAATCAAGATATCTTCCCAGAAAGGAGAACATCAAAGAGATATCTAACATATAAAGTAAATAAAATGAGAAATAAACTAAAGAACTGTATTATTATACAAAATTCTAGGTATTTAAAAAAATACAGAATAGAGAACACTGGAAAGGAGGGACAAAAATCAATAAAACAAGAATCATTTCCTAGAACTGAAGGGCACATATTTCCTGGGTCAAGGGGCTTGCTTAGTTCTCAGGAAAATGGATAAAAATGGACCATATGCCAGGTAACAAAACCCTTGGCAGATCAGAGAGGTGATCCAACAGTGTTCCAGAGAGAAAACACTGTTTATAGGAATGCGAATAACATTGAACTTCAACAAACGCAGCCAGAAATAACAGAAAACATAACCGCCTTCAAAATTCCAAGGAAGCAGTTCCAACCCAGAGCTGTGTATAGTAGCCAAAATATCGACACATCTGGAGGCAATACAAGTCATTCTCAGATGCTGGTTGTGTCACCAAATGTTCCTGTCACTCATTTCCTCTTATTGGCTTGTTAGGGTTTGCATGTGAAACACCCCTCACCCTGGCTTATGTTTTGAACTCTTGGTTTCCAGATGGTGGCCCTATTTGGGGGTGTATTAGAAGCTTTAGAAGTGGGGCTTAGCTGGAGGAGGTAAGTCACCCAACCATATGCCTTAAGGCTTAGACTGGATCTCTAATCTGCTCCGTTTTTCAATGTTCCCTACCACTATGGTTCTGCTCATGAGCCCCAAAACATGAACCGAATGGCCATGGGCTGCACCCTCTGACACTGGGGGGGGGGGGGCAACATAACTCTTAGTTCTCTTCAATATGTTTATATCAAGTACTTTATCATAGTGATATGAAAAGTAATAAATACAAGGCTCTTGGCAGGGTTTCCATGATGGGAAATCCAGAAGGGTGTGGGAGTGGGAGTGAAAAGGGGGGAGACCTGATATGGGTGGAGGGGAGGGGATCTCAGAGCCTGCTGCAGGGCCACTGTGGAGTGGCAGCCAACCCCAGGTGACAGGAACTAGATCAGGAAATACCGGCTGCAGATGCAAATGTCTGCAGAGTATGCGGGTCAATGTCAGGTTAACAGAAGGGAACCACTGACATTACAGTAGGAAATAAGTTCAAGCCATCTAAAACTTAAAACATCAAAAGCAAGAATGTGGACAGACTGTCCCTCCCAGAATAATCTCCTGAGAGGAACGCTGTTTTCAGAGACAAGGAAATGGGAGGGAGGTGGGAGAGGGTAGGGTCACCATTTTCTTTTTTGTGCTGGGGGGGAGTGACATGGCTCTACCTTTGAGCTTAAAGGGGACAGATAAATGGCATTTTAAAGTAAGGAAACTTAAGAAGTTGTCTGACTCTTTTTTTAATGTTGTTGTTTTTGAGACAGGGTTTCTCTATGTTATCTTGGCTGTTCTGGACTCACTTTGTAGACCAGGCTGGCCTCGAACTCACATCGATCCACCTGCCTCTGCCTCCCGAGTGATGGGATTAAAGACGTATGCCACCATGCCTGGCCTGTCTGACTCTTTTAAGCAGCAGTGCCCATTGGGAGCGGTTTTCCACCCCACATGACAGTATCTGGAGACATAGATGGTTGCTCTCTCTAGGGAAGGGGGTTGGGTGGTATTGGAGTCCAGTGGAAGGCTCCAGGGATGCAGTTAAACAGTCTACACCACACACGGGCAGCCTCCCCACAGCACCCCACAGCACCAGATGTCAATGGTGTCCAGGTCCCACATTCCCTGCCTGAAACCTGCTCAAAGGTTTTTGTTTGTTTGTTTGTTTTAGTTTTTTAATATATAAAAATATACATATGCACAGCTGAAACAGGTTTGTAGATTTTAAAACCTATAACTTAATGAACTCAAGCTAAGAATAGAATTATTCCAAGAGACCTGAAAAGACATTCAAATTTTAAGGCCAACATCTTTCCAGAGAAAACATATGCTCTTCCAGGGGAAAACCTGGACATTTGCAAGGTTTAAACTTCAATTTCAAATCCCAATATTACTCATGTCGAGAAGGGGGAGGGAGCAGTTGGAGGAGGAGAAACCAGTCGAGTTACAACAGTTCAACACAGAGAACAGAGGAGTGAAAACCTATCTCCAGAGGCCAAGACACCAAGCCTGCCCCTCGCCCGTCAGCTAAGCGCACTAAGAACCTGTGAATGTGCTATTGTAGGGAAGGGCCCAACAATGCCTAGATTTGTTAGCATGCTGCTGGTGTTCAAATTAAAGCACTCCATTAATAAGCTGAGGGAAATGATCCAGAGATGCTTCGGTGCGGATGACATGTGGATTAATTTGAGAGTCTTTTCCAATTATTCTCCTAATTATATTCATCTTCATCACTGCGAAGGGCAAACTGATAAAGGATTGCCATCTGAGAACGCGTGTGAGGAAAAGAATTGCAGCTAGAAGCAGCCCCCCTCGGGAGCAGCAAGGGGAAGAGGAGGCTCCTTGATTTTTGAAGCCTTAAAACCTCCAAACATAATCCTTGCAGATTATAGTTCCTGTTTCATCTTGTAGAGGAAATTAGATCAGAGAGAAATTCAACATAAGACAAACTGGAAAACTGTCTCAAGTATGTAGTTTTTGTATCACAGTTTTGTGAAGATCTTATTCATGGACAGGGTCGTAGACCAGTTTTTTTGTTTTCTGTTTTTTTCCAGTCAAGGTTATTCAGAAGGGAAAGAGACAAAAACTTTGAAAGACAATTGCCTTAAGAGTACTTTGTCACAATAAAATCTCATTTACACACAATCTAATGGGTATGCTCAACAAATGTAAATGTTCCTTCTGCTCTCTAGAGACATGGACTGACTATGTAGCCCAGGCTAGCCTTGAACTTAAGATCCTTCTGTCTATATCTTCCTAATACTGATAAAAGGCACATGCTGCCACCTACATTTTAGCCAGCTGTAACCTGGGGCGATCTGACTCCTACGGCACATGCTGGAGGGTCGTGCTTAAGTGACACAAAGCATTAGGCAATGCTTACTTCTCCCATAAACTAATAAAGACACATTTGGTTAAACATCCAAAAATTTCACAAAACTCAGGAAACAGCTGGTAAGCTAGGTGAGGACGTTTTAATAGACACCTTATTAAAAGTAGCTCAACGAGAAGCTTTGGTAATCAAAGCAAGATGTTATTGGGTATTAGTTTTCACTAAGTCTGCCAGGAAAGAGTAGATTAAAATGATCATATTTTGTCAGTTTAAAAACCTGCCTTGGATTACAAAAATCCCTTTAAAAAAATCTTACTTCAGGGCTGGAAAGATGGCTCAGTGGTTAAGAGCGCCGCCTGCTCTTCCAGAGGTCTTGAGTTCAATTCCCAGCAACCACATGGTGGCTCATGACCATCTATAATGTAATCTGATACCCTCTTCTGCAGATAAAGCACTCATACGCAATAAATAAAATAAATAAATCTTTAAAAAAAATCTTACTTCAAGGGTTAATAATGGTACATTGGTGACAGAATGGTCAAATTTGTTCCCTAAAACAGCCCATTGCCTTCTTGGTGGAATTGGGAGATAGGTACTAGACCCATTTTTCATCCCACAAGTGAACCTTAGCCAAAAATGCTTTCTAAGTTCATATTTGTCTGTCTGCTTTTTAAGAACAGGTAATAATTCTAATGACCATTAACATAAAAGAGGATCTGGCAAAGTAACTGAAGGGATGACAGGTTACATGCTCCTTGTGCAAGGACCTGACTTCAGTTCCAACAGCCACATAGAAGCTGTGTCCAGTGGCGTGTTTCCATAATCCCAGAACCAGGCAGCCAGAGACAAGAGGACACCTGGGGCTTGTAGGCCAGCCAGACCAGCTACTTGGTAAGTATCGGGTCCAGTGAGAGACCTTGTCTTAAAACACTAAGATAGCAGGGACGGAGAGCTGGATGGCTCGGCACTGAAGAGCACTTGCTGCTCTTGCTTAGAACCTGGATTTAGTTCCTGGGCAGCCACTTGGCAGCTCATGACCAAGACCACTTGTAATTCCAGTTCTAGGAGATTCGATGCCCTCCTTCTGGTCTTTGTGGGCAATAGGCATGCACGAGAAGACTTGGATACATGAGGGCAAACACTCACATCCTTACAATGTTTTTTTGTTTGTTTGTTTTTGGTTTTTTTTTTAATATTAAAAGAAAAAATGGCAAGTGATTGAAAAAAGATGCTTACCATCGATATCTGGCCTCTATTGTATGCACACATACATGAACATGTACCTGGCAAACACACACATCCATAATACACATGAATATAATCAATCAACCAACCAACCAACCTCTTTCTCTCTTTCCCCTCCCACACCGACACACACACACACACACACACACACACACACACACACACACACTTGAAGTTGTCCTCTGGATAGCTTACCGTTTTGCCTCTGACTCCCTTGGGACCAGTCTCTCCTGGATCACCAGGTTCCCCAGTCTCACCCTAAATACATACATTAGAATTAAAATAAAAATCATTATTGAAATCAGATACATGAGTCACAGAGGCATATCTATGTTTGTAGATTGATTCCAATGTAAAGTCTTGTGCTTTTTTCGCTTTTCTCCATTAATTTATTTATTCACTTTACATGGATAAAATCCTCCCCTTCCCATTCTCCCGTCTCCTTTTCATCAGAGGAGGGGGAGGTCCCCCATGGGTACCAACCCACCAGGGCACATTAAGCCACTGCAGGTCTAGGTACATCCTCTCCCAATGAGGCCAGGTAAGTCAGCCCAATTAGGGGAATAGGATCCAAAAGGAGGCATCAGAGTCAGAGAAGGCCCCACCCAGTTGTTGAGGACCCACATGAAGACTAAGCTGAACATATGCTCCATCTGGGTAGGGGGCCTAGGACCAGTCCATGCATGCTCTTTGGTTGGTGGTTTAGTTTCTGTGAGCCCCAATGGAAGGCGTATACATTTTGTCTTTTAATTAAAACAAAGTCTATATTGCTCTCTCCACAGCACACCATGTCATCAGGGGCTCATGGTATAATCCTCCAGACCAGACGTAGGTTCCTCGGAGAATCAAAGGTTCTTTTTTGTTTGGTCTTTTGACTCTTGCAAGACCCGGCACTTAGTAAGTTCAGTAAAACCATCCAGAGAAACTAAAAGCACTGAGGTAGGGGCTATCATTGCTAACTTGTTATCTGATAGGTGATTTTTATAACTATCTCCAGAAAAAAATCAAGCCAGGCAAAATTTCACCATCTTGGTTTGTTTTCTCTACAATTTTACTTTCTTTAAGGCAGTGGTTCTCTACTTATGAGTCACAACCTCTTTGGGGGTTGAACAACCCTTTCACATGTGTCAGCAAAGACCACCGGAAAACAGATATTCACACTGTGATTCATAACAGTGGTGAAATTACAGTTGTGAAATAGCAACAAAATAATTTTATGGTTGGGCATCACCACAACATGAGGAATTGTGTTAAAGGGTCGCAGCATTAGGAATGTTGAGGACCACAGCTTAAGCAATGATGAAAATAAGGGAAGGGCTACATTTGAGGAGAAAACTTATGGGTTTTTTTTTGAGACAAGATTTCTCTGTGTAGCCTCGGCTGTCATGGGATCGATTTGTAGACCAGGCTGGCCTCGAACTCACAGAGACCCATCTGCCTCTGCTTCTCAAATGCTGGGATTAAAGGTGTGCGCTACCATGCCTAGCTGAGAAAAACGTTTAAAAGGGCTACCTTTCTCCCTTTGACTATTAAAAACAAAGCAAAACAAAACCACAAATGAAATATTTTAAAAGTTCTAACTCCTAAACAAACAGATCATATCAAAACTTGGTGGGGGTGACCTGTTTCTTCCCTGTGCTACCCCACCCCAACGTAGAATATATTTCTCACGAACTAAGACACTTTTCCTGCCTGGAGCATCCTGTCTCTCAAGACTGTGAAGTGTACATACCTTTTGTCCACTCTCTCCAGGGAATCCTTCCTGACCCTGCCATTAACAACAGAGGAATTCAATACATAGACACTCATGCCAAGATTTATATTGACTTTAATTCTACAACCTTTCTTGTTTAGTGTTTATATATTGTGTATCATGGGAGGGCTGAGCCCAGTGGATACCAGGCAGCACTGTCTGAGAAACAAATTCCAGTTTCTAAATTCAGTTACCCTTAGATAGCAATCTAAGATGAAGAGAAGAAAGTATTTAAGGAGAAAGTGATGGGGGCATGGGACTTACAAACAGCCTGAGTTTTATCCCAGTGCATGTAACAGAAGAGAGGGTCACTTGGCCATGTGTCTGAGTAACCTTTCTCAAAATGGTTTCAGTGGAGAGGTTTAGAAAGTCAAAACAGAATCTAGACTTGACCGTTCATCTTTACGTCCTTTGTTTACCTCACTGTGGCCAAAGACTTGTTGAAGAGGCTTCCAACCCTCATCCGATGAGAAATGTATATTTTATCTGAATCAAATTTCTTTTGTTTCTGTGTGTGTGTGAAGGGGTGCCGGTACAGTCTAGAAGAAGCATCATGTGTCTTTCTCTACCACACTCACCATCTTAGTTTTTGAGACAGGGTCCCTCACTGAACCTGGAACTCACCATTTTGGCTAGGCTGGCCAGAAAGCTCCCAGGATCCAGCCATCTCTACCCACCCCCACCATGCTGGTGTTAAAAGTACCACAACCATGGCTAGCATCTACGTGGGTGCTAGGGATTTGAACTCAGGTCCTCTTGCTTTCATGGAAAGCATTCTTACCCAATGAGCTATTCCTCAGCCCCTAATGTTTATTTTCTTTACATTTTAAAGCTTTTGATGAACACCATTAATTACCAGTGTTAAGGGAGTGATTTGAATTTATGCATATAGTTTGCAGCAACCAAACCCCCTGATCCTCTTCCCCACCTCTCAAATTCTAATTATCACTCATCTACAAAAATAAATAAATAAGTAAATAGTTTTTTTCTAATGTTAAAAAAAATCCTTAGACACATACAATTCAAAAAGGCAAAAAGAAGAAAAGTTACCCAAACCTTCCTACCTGTAGCTGCAGTGTACATCTCTTGTCCTAATTAACTTCCAGCTTTGTAGAGATGCATTTTAGGCACAACAAGTGTTCTGAGTTTTTACGTTAAGCTTCCCACATACAAGCTTTAAGCAGAGGCCTGAGAAGAGGGCTCCATAGAGAAAGTGCTCAGTCTGCAAGCAGGAGAATCTGATCCCTGGCACCCTGGCACTGGTGACAGAGGCAAGATGACCCCAGGGGGATCAATCGCCAGCCATCCCATCAGAGTGCTCCCCAATTAGTGAGAGACCCCGCTGCAAAAAATAAGTTGAAATGGCATAGAGAAAGCTCCCCACCCCACCCTCTGCTTCCATGTGCATATACGTAGTAGACATGTGTTATCCCCCCATGCTCACACACATTTTTATAAAAGACTTCACATGTATTCATTCTATCAACAACTTAATGTTCAGCATCATAGGCTACTTAATATTTCCCTTTCTGTGGGATACTAATGTTCTTGATTATTCTGTATTCTAATGGAGATTACTGACGCCCCTTCATTTGTTAGTTTTAATTTTCAAAAATCTTTAGCAAGTGTGGCTTTCCCTCCCAACCATCTTGGCTCGTCCCCTGCATGACTCCGCTCCGGCACACAGATCCTTCTACCATTTTAGACCCCTGTATTGGCGATTTCGCATCGCTCCAATCTTTAGCATGGATCTCTAACTTTTTTTTGGTTCAGGAAAGATATACTTATATTTTCTGAGCATTTTGCAGTAACAACTGGATATTTTTTCATGACGACTGTGTGCGTATGACTAAACACAGGTTGTGTGTGCATCTGTGCATGCACATGTGTGTATGTGAAGGCAGACAAAGGCAGAGGAGGGCCTTGCGGGGGGCTGGTCCTCAGGCATCTTATGCCTTAATTTGAAACAGTCACTCACTGGCCTAGAACTTGCCAAGGAGACAAGACTAACTGGCCAGTGAGCTCTAGAGGTCTACTGAGCCTCTGCCTTCCACCTCAGCATCACTGGGACAAGTACCCACTCCCAAACCCAGCTAGTTACATAGGTTCTAGGGACCAAACCTAAGTACTCATGTTTGCAAGGCAAGCGCTTTGCTTACTGAACCATCTCCCGACTACTTATGATATTCGTAAGTTATTATTAGCATATCAAAAAAGCACTGGATTTAGTCAACTTAGTTATTTTTCAGGCATTTACATATCCAGTGACAAGATAATCATTCATTTTTAAGTTTACTGTTTGGACAAATACATTAAGGAAAGCGCTATAGAAATTTCTCATTAATAGCTCAGGCAAATCACAGCTGTCGGAAGACAAAACGTGGAATGGCCCCCAAGTGAAGACACACATGGAACTGCTAAGATTAGAGGAAGTTCAAGCTGGACCATGCCAGGCCTCAGCCACCCATCACAGAAAAGCACAGGCGATTCTTTTTCAGCTTCCGGTTTTTACCTGCCTCTGGAACCCTGACAGGACTCTCGACCGTGCAGCCCACAGGACGTCAATCAGTGAGCTGTCCACACAGATTTTGAATTGCACCAGACTGCTTTATACGTTGCCTTTTTTCTCTCTCTCTAAATGGTGGCAAGCCAGACAAGCAACCCAAAGCAAACAGAGAAGGTCCAGCTCCAATGGGTGTAACTTACCTTTGTCCCTTTGCGGCCAACACTACCGTAACCCGGGTTGCCATCGTCACCCTGGAAGTAAAGCAACTATCACACACATCCAGGCTATAGATAGAGGTGGGCTTATTTACAGAAGGATGTGAGGGATAGATTTTGGGTTCTATCAGGGACCACTAGAAGCAGGGTCCTCTAGCTGGGTGGGTACCAGGGACACTCGTGATGACACTAAAGGCTCCTGTACAATAGAAATAGCAATCACAGTTACTTGTGTGGTTGTGTGAAAAATCAAGAGCATATGCTGGACATGCGGTAATCTTTCAGTAAAAGCAGGCAGCGTTATTAACCAGCACTTTTCTGTGTTAATACTTCAGTTCCAATCTATTTTCAGCTCACTGAACAAAACAAGCAAGGCATACTGCTCTCTCATTGGCTGCTGTCGATGCTTGTAGAACCCCTGGGCAAAAGGGGAAGGGTCGAATGATTTCTGATAAGGAGGTCTCGCAGGCAAAAGGTCAGAGGAGGTCTTGGGAGGATGCTATATAGAAAACTTAGTCTGCCTTATCATCACGTGCCTTGGAAAAACTGGCCAAGGAACCAATCAGAATTGACTGCAACACATCTCTCAATTATAGCTAAGATACAATAAAGCTCTTATGAGAATTCCTCAGAGACGTAGCAAAGCCTTGTTTGCTGTGATATGCATATTGTCCCCCATAGGTCATGTGTCTGAACACTTGGTCTCCAGTGAGTGGTACTTTGGGGTGTTAGCATACTGCCCCAGTCTGCTTAGCAACCTATGATGTCATTACCTACCTGCCACTAGGCATGTCCCTGCCCAGGAGTGTATAAAAGGACAAACCCATCTCATCTCTCTCTCTCTCTCTCCCTCTCTCTCTCTCTCCTTTCTTGTTCTCCTCTTCTTCTCTTGCTGTCTTTCTGTCTCTCTCTTGAATGCCCCTCCCACTTCCCTGCTCTCCCATGCTCACATAATGAACTTCTCCAGATCATATCTGTTGTGGTGCATATTTCATATTTCAAGGTCACGGGTTCCCCATATGGGCCACCAATTTTAAATATGCGTCACCCAACATACATGGTATAAGATTTATTATACAAACATGGGGGCAGAAGAGAAAGAAGGAGGGTACCCCAAGGGGACAGAGAGAAAGACAAGAGAGAGACAGAGTAAGTAAGAGATAAAAGAGAAAGAGTAGAGAGCGAGTGACAGGTGGTGGGTTTGTCCTTTTTATCCTGTGTCCCTGGTGGTAGCAGGAGATGATAACATCAGAGGTCGCTAAGCAACCTGAGGACAGGCCACTTCTATGCCAACATGGGGTACAGTCATGGAATCTTCACAGGGCAGAGCCTTGGAGGAAGTGGGCCATTAGGGGGCAGAGCTTGACATTTTATAGTCCACCCCACTTCCTGCTCATTGTCGGCTTCCTGTCTGCAGGAGCCATGTGACCAGGGTCCCAGCGGCTGCCTGTTTGCATTCCTTGACATTCCTTGACATGATGGATCGTACTTGGTTGAACTCTAAGCCAAACTAACCCTTTCCTTTGCTAAGTTAATTCCTGTCAGGTATCTGTTCACAGCATAGGGAAAAGTAACTGATACGTGACCGAGTGAAAGGATCCAAAGACCAGATCCAAAGCAGAGAGAACAAACCCACCTGCAGGCCCCGAGGACCTGGGAAGCCGGCAGCTCCCTTTCCCCCCAGGTCTCCAGGTTCTCCCTGTTCAAGAGAAGAATGAAACAGGCCGTAAGTTGGTTGCTTTGTTTGTTTGAGACGGGAGCGCATTCGGAATCCCAGGTTGGCTTTGAGTTTGTGGCAGTTCTCCTACCTGAGCCCTCCTGTGCTAGGACTGCAGGTATGGCCCACCATGTCATCAGATTGTGTGTCTCTTGGCAAATAAGAAATGATGGCTCCAGGCACTGTTTAACTAAGTCCAATGTGTCACAGCAACTGGTCAGTAGCCAGACTTGCATACTGTACAAATGACCTGTAAGGGAATGGCTGTGGCTGGTCAAAGCCATCACCTGAGACTCAACAAGTCTGACTTATTTATTGTTGAGTGTAGTTCACTATCCTAGCCACTCAGCGCCTCGTGATCCAGGAAGGAATCTCTCTATTGCTACCAAAAAAAAATTTAACAAAATTGTTTCTCGTGATGACCCGTGCAAATCATCCAGCTCTGAGGATTTATTAGGCTGGGGACCAGAGTGTAGATCAGTGAAGGAAGGTGTCTGACAAGTGGAGCATCTACCATGGCTCATGAGGCAGCCTCAGCTATTCAAAGTCTGTATCTTCTTTGATGTCTCTGTTTCCAACACAGAAATACTCCTAATGGTGCTTTATTTAAACCTCAACTCTAGTCTTTCTCCCTCTATCTTCCTCAATGCCATAGATTGCTGTCCTCAAGATGTCTTAAATTCTTTGGGCCTGATTTCATGCCCTGTGTGTCATAGCTACCAGGATGCATTCATTCATTAACACTCACGAAGCTCTAGTTCCGGGTCAGGCAGGGCTCTTCTGGACCTCACAACAGACGCCTGAGTCTTAAAAGGTCCTTAGCAAAGGTGCACAGGGACCAAGAGATGTAAGAAAGGAAGCAATGGTGCAGAGAGGGTGGGAGAGGGGAGGAAAAGTCCTTGCCAAGGCAGCCTTCCTCCTCTGAGATCCCCCAGTTGGACGGGGTGTAGCCACTCCTGCGATTATGCTGAGCTGGAGTCCCTGATCTCATTTCGGTCCACACCCCACGTCCTTAGAGATTGCTGGCTCTCCAAGAATCAAGCCAGAGCCTAGGGCAACAAGCTGTGCTTTCCTTTGTGTGGAAAGGGCTCTGGCTGATCCAGCCAGCCACAGCTCTCTCGGGTAGCACAAATTTTAACACTGGAGGGGCAGTCTAAAGAATGTGACCTACTTTCTTTCCTTGGCTTCCCAAATGGCCTTGGTTCCCCGCTTGTCCTCCGGGTCCTGGAGGCCCCTGGAATGAAACAAGGATGGCAGATATAGCAGCTCTCCCTCGACAATGCTTTCACATGTCTTCTATGGAAAATGAAGTTCAGATGGGAGAGGAGTTAAGGACTGAGCTGATCCTGCTCTGGAAAAAAAAATATTGCAGCTGTCAAATAAAGACTAGTAACTAAAAGAAAATTAATAAAGTAACCCAGGCCAGATGTGGCCTAAATGATTACACTTCCTTGTGAGTCTCTGTGTCCAAATGGAGTCTAGGTTCCCATTCTTTAGCTCAGGGAACAGATGTTGCTGAAATGTGTAGCATTTCAAGAAAGCTTTCCAAAGGACATTGGTCTTCAAAGAATCCTTTCTACAAGCAGCAAGGACTATTTTTTGTTGTTGTTATATTTATCTTCATTTGCAAACTGTAGAATGGATATTAGAAAGCTCAGAAAGTTTCACTAGAATTATTTAGCATTGTGACAAAGTATGTCCAGGGAGCACAGGATAACGGTTCCGAAATTATTTCTAGAAACTGCAGAAAACAGAACTGTCATTTCTGTGCCCTAGAACAGGGCCCACTGCTAGAGAGCACTTATTGTAAATGCCTGTCAAATCAGAAAAAGGGATGAGTCCACAGCCCATCCACCCTAACTCATAAAGGATGGTGAACCCGGGCAGCTAAAATGTGGGCTACATGTTGCTCTATGCCTGGCAGGGCTTTCCTCAAAACATGAACTCATACAGGGTATAGGATTCCTCCATTTGGGTCAAGGAGAATGTTCAGTGGGTAGTGGTGCTTGCCACCACGCCCAAGGACCCGAGCTCAGTTTTTGGAATGCATGTGATAGGGAGAACCAGTCCTTCTAATTGGCTGACTTTTACACATGGACTGTGGTGTGTACATATATGTGCACTCTCATACAAATAATGTAGAAAAAACACTGTTCAGTTACACAATGCAGATACAATATTGTAGTAATAAAAATATTTATACTGCCCTTACTATGCACTATGTAATAGTCTCAAATACTTGCATCTATCAAACTGTTTAATTTTCACAACCTCCATTAAGGTAGTTACTATTTACTATTCTTTTGCTGAAGATGTGTCCGTTTGTTAAGTAAACTATCCAAGAGAACACAGATTAGATATAAAGGTATAAGCCTGGCTTCAGACCCAGGCATCTGGCTCCAGATGTGGTGGCTATACCTACTATGCCACGGTCTACGAAGACAACAGAAATCCCGCATGGCTCTCCACATTTGTGTGGCGCGATTCTAGCCCCCTCCTCCCATGACTCTCCTCTCCTCTTCCTTCTCCACCCTGTCAACATTTTTTTTAAACCAAAGTTTCATGTAGCTAAGGCTACCCTTGAACTTCTCGTCCTTCTTCCTCTACTTCCTCTATAAGGCTTAGTGTTTATTTACATATTTTGTTCTTTTGACAATTTCATACATGGGAATTGTGTGTTCTGATTACTCTCATCTTGTCTCCCTCCCACCCCTGTCAATTCCTCTTCCCTACAGGCTCCTCTCCCTCTGTCCCTTTTTGTTTTGTGACCCACTGAGTTTACCCAGAGCCACTGGAGTGACCACGAATGTGAAGCTACCCAGTAGAGCCTGGGGCTGCGGCGGGGGGCGGGGGCAGGTTCACCCTACCTGTACCTCTTAAATGCTGATCCTGCAGAGAGGCACCCCAATGCTTGGCTAGTCCTAACTTTTCTTGATGGTGTGAAGGCTACTAATCTTATTATTTTGTCACCTAGTTTCCCACTGTGTTTGTTAGCATCTGGAGATCTTAAAGGAAGGGTCTTAAAGGGAACAAAAGCCAGGACAAAAGAAGATGTTATTCTTTTCAAAAATGTCTTCCTTTTTTTTTGTTGTTTGTTTGTTTTAGTTGTAGCCACATATTGGCTGGGTTAGCATGTTTCATTTATGTGCAATGCCAAGGATTGTGTAAGTGAGTAAGCCTCCGGTATGCCATCAATACAAGATGTAAGTCCCGAGGACTGCGTTCGCATCTGCCATTAGAAAACACATCGTTCCGCTGGAGGGTTGTTCCTGTGCCATAAAACAGTAAGACCCCTGGCGATGGGCTTGAAATGGCAGGACATCACTCTCCTGTGGGTCTGGCTGTTCGCCTCTGTGGATTTCCTTCGGAAACAGCAGTCTTGAGATCTCATTCATCACGTCCCAAAACACAGAAAATTCCACTCGTCTTTGAAACTGCATCTTAACAGCCGACAAGATGGGTATTTAGTGAAAACCAAAGAGAGGAAGAAAAGCGGGGCCTTCAGCCAGACGAATGGAAGTGGTGGCAGAGAGACGTGGTGCCTTCGACTAACTGGCAAGGCCAAAGGCTGGATGATTTATGACTGTGCCACATCTTACCAAAGCGAGATTAAAGGGACCCATGGATGGAAAGTGCCTCACAGGGCACATGGAAGAATTGCTCCAGTACCAGCCTTAGATACCATTTTGGATCCTAGAGCTAAAGAAAGACCAAGGCCTTTGGATTTCAACTCATCTACATTTCCACATCAATATTTGATAGCAACAGATGAGATAATAGCCCAATATACATTTTCCTTTATACTTTTTTGTTTTTAGTAAAAATCTCCATTTGTGGTGCCAGCCAGCTTTTAATGATTCAAAGATGTGAATTCAGAAGAGTTTTGCCATCAGGTTAGTTCTGCTATGAAACTATGAAGTTTTCAGGCATTTGGAAGGAGCACTTTTTATCAAAACCAGGAACCAACATCATCAGGAGCAAATATTAATGTACTTTAAAGCAGGATGTCACAGCATACAAGTTTATGCAAACAGCCTCCTAAATATTCTCATCATGAGCATAGCCACGTAAACCTGGGCCTCTGCCCAGCTTTACTGATGGATGCAAAGAAATGCATTCCCTGGATACTGATCTTTGTGGAGGATGAAAGGTCCCAACGGGGTCCCTTTCATTCATTTGCTGCCTGATTCATTATGCAGATGCATCGAGCTCTGCTGTGCCAGGGATTGCAGAGCTAGGCTCTGGGGATTCAGCATAAGCAAGACACTGACACGGATGGAGCCAGCAGCCTGTACAAACAGAGCAACAGATACATATACACTATGCTAGCTACGGACGAGGAGCAGATCACACAAGGCCTTGCTACTCAATGCGTGGTCCAGACCTGCAGCTTCAGTACCAACTGGGGACTCACTGAATCAAGGCAGAATCCCAGCTCTCTATCTAGACACCCTGGATCAAGACCTGCATCCTAACACTCTCTCCTGGGGGTTCTTAGTGCATTTTGAAATAGGGGAAGAGTGGACATTGGGTAGTCATTCCCAATCCTAGTGTTATCTTGTAGATAACCATGGCTTTGCTTGTCGAAGTTCTAAGAGCTCTGAGGAGGGTCTTAGGCAGTGAAATAGTTTAGTCTCCTCGGGAGACTTAAAACAACAACAACAACAACAAAAACTTTACTTGTGTATGTGGATATGCATGCGTGTGTGTGTGTGTGTGTGTGTGTGTGTGTGTGTGTGTGTGTGTATGTATGCATGTATGGGTATGCATGCATATGCTATATGTGCTGGGTACCTGTAAGGACCAGGAGATGATTTCAATCCCCTGAAGCACGAGTTGTGGGAGATTGTGAACTTGAGGCCTCTGGAAGAATTAGCAAGTGCTCTTAACCACTAAACCAGCCCTCTAGCTCCCCCAGGAGGTGGGGTAGGTAACTCCAAGTGAGTTGTGAGCAGCGAGTGATGTAGCCGCATAGCACAGAGGAGGGATTGCTAACCTCGGCTGAGAAGAGAGGCAAGGAGGTCTAGAGAGGGTCTTCTGCCACACTACAGTCTGTATGGCGAGGGGCAGGGGCCACAGATGGATGCCCAGGCTTTGAAGCAGCTGCCACTTCTCCACTCAAGCCATATTTAATACACTTGGCCTGCAGGTAGTGTGTAATTCACCTTAGGAGAACCACAAAGCAGGAGAGCCTCAAAGCCAAGACCGAAGCCGGATGTAGTTGCTTTCTGTCTCCTTACGTACCTGGGGCCCTTTCATTCCCAGGCTTCCTTTTTCTCCTTTCTCACCAACTTCTCCTCTTGGGCCCTAAATACACAGAATCAAAGTGTTATTTTCTTCTTTAGTGAGAACCCGTGTACATTAAACTTGCACATTAAAAAAAAAAAAAAAATCAAATGCTAAGTCAAAATAACAGAGAAACCAGGCTGGGAGCCGAATTCCACGGTGGCTACCATGAGGGCCTCTGAGTTCCTCCTCACATGTGTAGGGACACCACAGACCAGTCTGAAATGGAGGTGGTTGAGGCTATTTAGCCAAAGGAGCTAGGACCTGGAGGAACGCACCCCAAACCTGAGAATTTTTTTTTGTACTGCCAATGGTCTTCAGCCTCTTCATACTCTGAAGCCATATGGATTTTATGGCTGTTCTTAATCATATAAATCTACAACCAGAACTTTAACTCCATCTAATACTCAATAACCACAACAAAGATGGGTCATACAGAAGATGTATCCATAACAAGACGAAATTTAGATCTTTCTACTTCTGGAATCTTCTCCTGCCTGTGTGCTATGGCTTCCATTGGTTGCAAGGAAGCTTTCTTCATGCACTGTATTTGGTGTTTTGCCTCATTTTAAATTGTGCTATAAATAAAAAGCTCCATAAACTGAAAGAACAAATGCTGGATGCGACTTGTGTAGCATGAAATAAAGGCAGTCAATTTAGTGAGATGCTTCCTGGTGATCCTAAGGCAAATATTTCTCACTTTAAAGTAAGAAAATTGAGCCTTCCTTAGCTGGCATGAAGTGACAAATCAAGCCAGAGACAGAGAGAGAGAGAGAGAGAGAGAGAGAGAGAGAGAGAGAGAGAGAGAGAGAGAGAGGAAGCGAAAGCTGTTCGCCATGCCGAAATCTTGGCAATGAGTGGACAAAGTGTCTCCTCTGACATTTTGATGTATTTTTGCCCAACCACCATAACACAAACTGTCAATATATAATGCCTCTATTTTTAAGTACTTGCTTTAAGACTTTGAAAAATAGAACCAATGATTGTCTTGCCTATGCCAAACAGTACACCTGTTTTTCATACACTCAAAACTAAGGTTAGAGAAGAGAAATACTATTCTTGTGGTCTGGTCTCTATCCCTGGCCCCTCCTCGCCCTTTCCCCTCCCCCCTTCCCCCCTCCCTTTCCTCCCATGCTAGAGACTGAAGACAGGGCCTGTGCATGCTACACACACATTCTACCCACAGGCTACATTCTAGCTCAACTGCACTCTTCCTTCTCAGCATTTGCGCCCTTCCTGTCTCACTGTTGACTTAGGCTACGCTTTGTCCTCTCTGGCACACGGTTCCCCTCTTGCTCATATGACCAGTGCAGAGCGCCAACTATGGCTTGCTCCTTGTAAAGGAAAAAGTGCTGGAGGCAGCTCCCCAGAGAACAAGCTGGAAAGGACAGGCAGTGCGCCATGCTATAGATCACCTCGCTGAAGCCTCCTCCAGCTGCACTCGGAACAAATCTTTCCTTGAGTTGAGCCAAGGTTTCAACACCATGGACAGCCAGAGATACAAACCTGAGAGCTGTTACCGTGTTACATTGACCACACTCCCCAAATTCGAGACTCAACATTTTCCTTGGCTCAAGGGCTCCTGGATTATCCTGACAATCCTGAACCCAGCACAAGGGGCTGGCTGCCCAGCGTGTTCATTGCTTTCCACTTCTTGATGGGGACAAACTCTGATACAAGAGACAAAACTCTGTACAAGCCAAGCCTTGATGGGACTTATTTTATTAACCTGAACACACTTCCAGGTGTCCGTAATCCTGCAGGGCCATGCGAAGGGTTCTATCCGGGTTATGGGTCATCCACACACAGACTCTTCCCTTTGCTCACACCCCCACATGCTCTCTGTGTATACCTGAGGGCCCTTAAGTCCAGGAGAGCCTTCAAGTCCATCTGGGCCTGCGATGCCTGGATTTCCCTATGGTGAGAAAGAATCAACCTATTAATCTATTAATAATTAATTAATATATTAATCTCTTCATGTGCAAGATTAGAAACTTTTTCTCCGCACTGGCAATGAAAGGTCTTCCCAAAAATCGAAGTTTTTTTTCGTCCTTAACATTGTGGTGTGTCACTTATGGTGTGACTGTGTGACTGAGAGTGGGCGTATTAGTAACAACCTTCATTGCGCTTTTAACCTGAGTACCTGCGTTCTGAAAAATTCTAAGGCACAGCGGCTCTTTTTAAAGACTGCACCCATGAAGCACGATGCAGGATGTAACGCTAGTGTGTGCAGCAGGGATGTGACAAGGCTGCCCGCTTGGGTCTCCAGAGTCCTCAGAATATCTAGTTTGTATTAAGCTTTCACTGCATTCTTCAGGCTCAAATGGGCTTTCACTCATAATGTGAGTTGGAGCAGCTAACTGAACACAAATCCAAGAAAGATTACAGTTTTATATTCAAAAGCCAAACAAAATGAAACTTAACCGTTGGACCAATTAGTCTCTTTGATCATTTCTATGTTTAAGCATTTTTTTATTTCTTTGAAAATTTTTTAATAAAGTGACTCAATTTTTACTCTGTGAATTCTTAAAATTGTAGCCAATATTTTCTAACAACTTATTCTACAACCAATGTCCTCAAAAAGTAAAAGTTTAAGATGGGAGAAGGTTTGACCATCTTGATTGGACATGAGTTGTTTATTTTTTGAGGTTAAGAAAAAAAAATAACCACTGACCTGTGGGCCTGTATGTCCCCTTCGGCCATGAACTACCTAAAATAAAAAGGAGAAAAACAGATATTCTTAGTTTAGAAAAGATGGTGCATATATATGCCTTAAATTATAACAGATGCCTCAAGGCACGACCATAAATAACTCTCACATTGTGCTTAGCACATTCAGTGACTCAGTGAGTTGTGAAAACAGGCTGCCGCTGACACTGGCTTTCTGTACAGGACAACAGGTAATTGAAATCATAGACAAGCCAAAGCCAGAGGTACATAGAGAACAGGTTGGAGCCAGCAACCCGCCTCTCACACTTGACCTGAGCTGCACATCAGCGGCAACACTGACTCATCAGGACTTTCTTTCTCAATTCCCCCCAAACTATAAAGTCAGTCAGAATCAGGGGTGAAGCAGCCGAAGGGCAGGACGTCAGAGGAAGAATGGGGGTCGATTCCAGGAACTTCGTGATACTGTGAGCTCAGAAATGAAGGAGTCTACCTGGTTTGATTTTAAAAGCCAAGCAATGTGATTGGCTGTCAGAAATCAATCAGCTCAAGTATTCAAAAGCAACTTGGTTTATTGTATCAATAAAAAACCTAATTTAAATAGCACTGTTAAATAAGAAAGGGACATTTTTCACTCCATGTAAGGTTAGGGTCAAGGTGCATTCCTAATCAGTGGCTGTAGTTCAGAAAATCAAGAGACGATGACATTTCCAGTCTGACTTGGTCACTTAGTAAAGTCAGAACACCTGGAACATGTAGGGTTCCCCAGATCCAACAGCTGCCAGACAACACTGCCTTGCTGGAAACTCATGCCAACCGTTCTGACAGGCCAGTGTTGCTAGGTGTATTTCAAAATACGTTGTCGTCTAAGGAGCAAAAGTGTGTGCACGGAGACATGCCTCATTTCTTTCAAACAAGAATGATTCACCTTCAAGGGGCAAAATTCAGAGAAGAAAAGAAAGTCATTTTCAAAGGGCTGGAAAGATGGCTCGACACCCAGGGGCACTTGCTGTTCCTGTAGAGGACCCTAGTTCAGTTCCCAGCACCCACATCAGGCAGCTCACCACTGCTTGTAACGCCAGATCTAGGAGCTCAATCTTCCTTTTCTGAAATTGACAGGCATTTGCACACATGTGGAACACATACATACACACATCCTTTAGCACAATGAATTGCTCCAATTCAATTCAGTTCATTGTCACTCAGAAAATATTTACCAGTAGATCATTTCATCCAGAAAACTATCTGCCACCCTTTGAAAAACAGTAGAAGGGACCCATGAGAGCCCTACCCATGACACACGCACACACAAGCATGCACACACATGCATGCACACATACTCATACATGTACACACACACACACACACACACACACACACACACACACACACCATGAGTCTTTGACCTCAGGAAATCCTCTCTCCAGGGAGTCTCCAGGGAGGAGGGAGATAAGACTGTGAGCATTTCACAAAGCAGAGCACAGCATGTGCCTAAGGATGCGGAGAGAGTTTCAAAGACAGAGATGGCATCCAGTTGGTCAAATGTGAAATCTTCCCTGAGGAAGAGACTTGAGATTGGCTTCTGGGGATGTGTACTAGTCTTTCCATCAGAGGCACGGCCCGGGTGATGGAGTAAAGGTGGGCAGACAGGAGGTGGAGTAGGTATTGATCACGAGGACAAGTTGGGTCAAAAGGGTGAGATGTGAGGGACGTTGTGGGGTCCCTAGGCTGAGTGCCTTGTCCCCTCCCTCAGCAGTAGCCCTGGGGTTTGTGGTGCAGTTAGCATACACGGTTGGACCAGGTTTCATGTGGATACAGCTGGTTGGAGTCGGGAAGATAAGAAGAATGTCATGTTAGTGTCATATTCTAGCAAAACAAATTTTCACCAATAGATTCTAAGGGCTGTAGAACAGACCTCCACAGGATGGATGTTTTGCTGTTGTCAGTGTTTGAAACATCAACATTTCTTCCTGTGTATTAAGTTGCCTGCCTTTTGTATGTGCTCGTTGGCTTGTGTATGTGGATGCACATGTGTGAGTATGCACACGGAGGCCAGAGGTTGTCACCTCTAGTGTCATTCCTTAGATATCATTTACCTTGTGTTTTGAGACAGGGTGGCTCCACTGGCCTGGAGGTCACCAATTAGGCTGGGCTGGCTAGCTGGCCAGCAAGTGCCAGGAATCTGTTAGCCCGCTTCTCAGTGCTGGGATCACAAAGGTATGTCACCATGCCCGGCTATGTCTCAGGTCCTCAGGCTTGCCTGCAAGCACACCACCTGAGCCATCTACCCAGCTCTGCCCCCTCATGTGACTTTAAGAGCTGATTTTGAGAGAGCTCAATGGCATGAGTCACCACAAGACAAATGTATCTCTGGTGTCCCTGCTTCCTCCAAGGCATGGGGGCTGATGTGGTGAGAAAAAATTGACTCCTGTCTCTACTCATGGGGGTTTAGGCCTAATGGAGGAAGCAGACTTTAATCTATCTAAGACTGATATACATGATGGAAACAAACCCAGAAGTGGCCACCTAGTAAGTTTGCTGATTTAAGCTACAAAGTCATAGGAGAGAGACCTTGGCAGACACGAGACACAGAAAACAGACAAGGAATTAAGGCAAATGATTTTCACAGCTTTTGCCTAAGATTTTCAAGTGGTTTACATAGGAAAGCTAATCTTGGGGTATCTGAAGGGCGCACTCAAAGGCTGACTGGGTTCTGGCCACGCTCCCAGAGATCCTGACTCTGTAAGCAAATGTGAGTGGGCACATCAAGAGAGTAATGTACCCCTAGGAAACCTGAGAAGAAAACGATGCAACACAGAGTCTCCAGTTGCATAGTTCCCACAGCCTGGCTTTCTGGGTACTTATGAGGACCCTGTTTTCTGGGTGTGCATGACTGATATGGCACAGAAAGTCATCAGGAAGCAAGCAGGGTACTAGCGGCAGATACCCGGTGAATCCTGAATCTTACTGGCGGGCTCATCCCGCAACGATGCTGCCCTGGAGCAATTGAGGGGTGAGGGGGGGTTGCGAAGAAGTGCCCAAAAGAATGAATGGACAACACCACAAAAGCAATCCGGACCAAGCTGGAATGGAAGCCTGCTCTTATATGAGCTTCCAGTTGCTTCTCATCACCCCTGGCAGAGACTCTGTTCTAATTCTCAGCACAGACTGGTTCAGAGAGAGCCACCCCTCCCTTTCCCACCAATGCCCAGGAGGGGGTGGGGGGGCTCTACTTCCTGGCTTTGGTCCTTCCTCCCTGCTTCTCCTGCCCTCAGTCCTGGCTATTATCTTGGCCTCACTCTGCTAATAGCTTGCTCACCCGACAGGCCTGCCTCCCTTCCCATCAGTGACCTTCAAGTAGAAGGGTTTACCTCCGCCTCTTCCTTTCCAGGAAGCGTATAGCAAAGTCTGGGGACATTTCTTGGCAGGTGTGCTGTTGGCACCCAGTGAGGAGATGCCAAGGGAGATATTGTCATCTTCCAGTGCCTGGCACGGCCATTCTCCACAACAATGGTTCCAACAAATGCCAGTGGCTCTGGAGTGGAGAAACTTTAGTATGGTTTACACTGTGGTTCTAATTTCCTGCAGGGAAAAGAACTCTTGTTTGAGTTCTTAGCTCTAGTACTCAGCGAGTTGCTAGCTCATTGTTGGTGTTCAGTGTTTGTCAAGTGAATAGAGATCAGACTGGGTTAGCTGGTATCCACTTCTCTGCATGCCACCTGCCACCTGCCACCTGCCTCACCACTGGTCACTCTCCAATCACTTGCCATTTAGCAGAATTTTATTGCACTAAGGATTTCTCAATGTTCTTCATCTACATATGGATTTTGTGGCTTTATGAAATGCTGGCAATGGAACTAAGAGCCACTGAGCTACACCCTCAGCCTAGTATCCACCTATACTTTACTGTTTTATAAATAACAAACTCATTTTTCTTAAGGAGTAACAACTTCACTGCAATTGTCATAATAAATCCTGACTTAATAGTTGAATGCCGATCAAATGTAAAATCATCCCAAATCCTCCATGCAAGAAATAAACATTAGTGGGGTGGAAGAGATGGCTCAGAGGTTAAGAGCATTCACTGCTCACGTCGAGGAGGATTCAGATTCTGTTCCCAGCACCCACCTGGCAGCTCACAAACATCTGTAGCTCTGGTTCTAGGGGACCGGATGCCTTCTGCTGACCTCAATGAGCACTGCGTGAAAGTGGGTGCACAGACACACAGGCAGACAAAACACTCATATTCCTATCCATCATGTCTTCTCATTTTATTTTGCAGAGTCACACAAAGAGAGCTAGTTGAGGCATCCTTGCTTTGTCGTTTGTCAACAGTCCTGTTTTGACCCCTGTATGGCACAGAGGCACCTCCATGAGGTCCTCCCCCTCCTCAGAAGCTGTGGGGTTGGGTGTGGCCTCTGGGAGCCACGAAACAGTAAACACACATCCCTTCACACCAGGGTTTCCTGGGTGATAGTCTTCACATTGAGTATGTTTTGCAGGGGGAAGCCAGCCTGCAAGGATGCCCTTCCAGAAAGCCAAGCAGAAAGGATAAGCACTCCCTCATTTGCATCTGCATCTGCATCTGCATTAAAGCATCATTAGCAACTCTCACAGTCTGCACATTCTGAATGTAATCTCGGTTCCCATTTCCATTTCCCAGCCTTGTGACGAGCTCGGTGTGCTTCCAGATGCAAAAATACTTTCCTGACGGAGGATAATAGCTAGTTTCATAAACTACTTCTGCCCTGAAAATACAATACATCATAAGCGTCGTGTACTCAACTAGGGTTTATTTGTGCTCAATTTTAAGACGTTTTGAGGGGCAAGGAGAGGAGGTTGGATAACTAAACAAAGAATGGAAAAGAAAATGCTGCAAAAATGAGACAAAATTGGTCTAATTTAGACACTAATGCAGGTGTGGAAGTGAATTCCATTAAATAATCTTATTGGATAAAGGCATCCTATTTGGAATCTTTGTGTGCTTTTCTAAGCAGTAACACATGGAATGTTTTAAGGCATGTATTTAAACAAAACCAATAAAATAAACTAACAACAAACTAAAACTCCCCACAAGGGGCTGGCTGGCTTTTGTTAACTTGACACAAAGCTAGACATATCTGGGAAGAGGGAATTTTAATTATGAAAATGCCTCCGTAAGATTGGCCTGCAGGCAAGTCTGCAGGGCAGTGTCTTGATTTGTGATTGACGCAGGAGGGCCCCGCTCACTGTGGGTGGTCCACCACTGGCTGGGTGATACTCAGTTGTGTAAGAAAATCAGGATGAGCGAGCCAAGAAGAGTAATTTAGTCAACAGCATGCGTCCATGGCATATGCTTCAGTTCCTACCTTGAGTTCCTGCCCAAACGTGCCTCCGTGATCTGTGATCGTGTGTGTGTGTGTGTGTGTGTGTGTGTGTGTGTGTGTGTGTGTGTGTGTGTGTGTGTGTGTGTGTGTAACCTGCCAATTGGAAGCCGAAATAAACCCTTTCCTCCTGAAGTTGCTTTTGGTCATGGTATTCTATCCCAACATCCATCAGAATCCCTCAGACACTCAATAACCTAGTCTAACTCTTGGTCCCACGCCTACACCAGACCCTCTCTTTATTTCTCTTTTGCTACCTTTGTTGTTGTTGCTGTTTTCCATTTTTTTAAAGTTTCATATATGAGTACACTATATTTAACAATATTTTTACCTCTCCACCTCCTCTACCCTAAGACACGACAGGGATACTACACCCTTTAAAATCTCAACATTATGGCTGCCTAAACAAGACCTGCATGTTGACAATAGCAGTAGAGCTGCCAATATGGATCAAGAACTTCAGGCTGTCAATCAATGGCTCTGGGGGAGGTAGACCAGTTTTCTTCCCAGCTTTCATAATAGTCATAAAATCTAGCAGACAATGGGGCTTGGACAGCGAGTAACATCACTGGCAACTTCAGTTAACTCAGCAAGTAGGCAGAACATTGACCACTTTCTCCTCACTGGCCACTCGTACTTTCTTTGTGTGGCAGTCTTTCCTTGCGGCAATTTTCCATGCAGCCGGTACTTTTAACTTCAGCTTCAAGGGCTTTGCTAGGCCAGCCCCATTCTGAGATAGCTCAGTGTCTCTAGATAGGATCTCCGACCCACTGACCATCCCACCAACTCCCAGCACTATGGGACTCATGGGTCTAGAAGCTCCCCCGTCCTTGAAGGACTCTTACCATCTTTCGTCTTGAGCCTGGTGTCCCGGGAGTGCCTGGCCAGCCTCTTCTGCCCTGTCAGAGGAACAAAAGGATGTGGGACCGCAAAAGCCATCACTGACGGGGTTCCATTTTAACATCTGTTCATCCTGTGCCGGAAGAGCTCCTACCAGGGATGGAGTGATCTTTCCCTGAAGTGTGAGACTATCTTCCATTGGGCAGAAAACCACCTCTCCATGAGGGTCATGGAGGTCGGCAGCACAACTCTGACAACATGGTTTCAGGTCGCAACTGCTCATTGTCACTAATTTATGCTTGAGACATGGGTATGTCAGAATACTCAAACTATCCCTACCTGTCACCTAGCATAGCATGAATGTGGCTGGTAGGCCACTATTGGTTGGCACTTTTGTGCATGTTCGGTTGTGTGTGTATATATTTGTGTGTGGGGGGGAGGCGTATACATGTGTTCAGGCACATGTGGAGGTCAAGAGGTTGACAGACTATCTTTTTACCCATTGCTCTCCCCCTTATTTTTTTAGATGGAGTCTCTAACTGGGCCTGATTCAACAGTACTAGCTGGTTAAAGGGACCAGGAGCTTCTTTCCCAGTGGCAGACTACAGGTGTTTGCCATATCTTAAGTAGGCACTGAGGATCCGAACTATGGTTCATGATTTCGCAAGCAATACTTTACCAGTGAGCCACCTCTCCAGGCCCCAGGAGGGACTTCTACCTTTGGACTGCTTCCTTGCCTACCCTGTGTAGATTAACACTTTCCTATGAATAAAACCTTATAGAATAACTTATTAGCCAAGACAAGACAAAAGTAGGCTACACGCTACATTTTGCAAGTGAGGGAGATCAAGGTTTACATAGAGTGGGGCTCGGTGTACAAAGCAAGTCATGGACAAAGCCTGAGGCTTCTTCCCTATGGGGAGTTAACAAAGGCACTTGCACATTAAGAGGAATCAAAGGCACACATTATCCACATCAGCTTTTAAATCCTAAGTAATAGGATAAGGGGACTAACTTGTGGCCTGCGAGGTTTCAGAACAGTGCCGAGATTTGCCTTGGGGAGGAACCACCCATCACCAGCTGTCGTCTTTCTGTTGCCGCCTAACAGGGTTACGTCTTCCCAGCATGTGTGTCCCTTGGATATTGGGGACAGTCAACAACTGTGATAGCCCTTTAAAAAGATATTTCTATTAAATCAACTAGTCCTTCCTTTGAAACTGGGGCTTAGGTGTTTGTTTTCATGAAGATCTCATGGGTGTGGCTTAGTGCAGCCAGTCACCTCAAATTCAGAACTTAACAATGTTTCTAATGTGTCACAGCATGAAATAAGCAAGGACAAAGAATTTGTTCTTTTTGCTTCCTACAATAGCTTTTCTGTACTAAGTATATTCTCCTATTCCAAATTCCCCAAGTGCTTTATACTCTGCTTATGAGACATTGAACCTCTTAGCCCCTGCAGCCTCATGCAGCAAATTTGCTTTCAAATGCCCACGTAATTACTTGTCTTCCAGGGTCTCCTTTCAAGCCTTTGGGTCCTTGTATGCTATTGTCACGTCCAGGAATTCCCTAAAAAAAAAAAAAAAGAAAGAAAAAAAGAAAATAAAGAAACGACGAATAGGCTTTTAATAGATTCCAAATTCGACAAAGCAGAAACAGATTGAAGTGGCAGGTGGCTTCCAAGCTTTTGATTTGCCAACTTGGACTGTTGTTAGTAGGCTCAGAGTGGACACCCAAGGTGAGTGCATGGGGAGAAAGCAAGAGCTCCCTACAGGAGGCGAGAGGATAGGGCTTGTGTCCGACCCTGGGGCCAGAGCCAGCAGTTCTCTGATCCTTTTTCTTGAGTCACAAACAAAAGTGCACTTGAGAATTCATGGGATTATTCTCTTCTCTTGGGAGAAGATAAAACATGTGTGGTGGGTTCATCACACGCATACAACACACTCTGACCGATCTGACCCATGCTGGACACCGTAGCCTGTCACACTGGATACGCAGTAACAGTTGCTGGGGAAGGGAGATGCTGGGCAGCTGCCTGTGAGTTGTCCAGGAGCTCTGGGACATAGGTTTTGCTAAGTCTCCCTCTCTCCCTCCTTCCCGCGCTGGGGTAGCCTTCCAGTGATGCAGCTGCCCCGAGTCACCTATGCTCGCAACTCTTCATTCACGTCCCCATAATAAACTCAGATAAACTCACTGCATCACTAGGCTAGACTTGAATACAATCGTTTCTTTGGTCTGTTATCTCAGGGTGCGCAGATGTTTGCTGATGTCTCCCCAGGAAAAGCTACAGAACACTGAGGGACCAGGTTGCGCCATGTCCTAGTCTCATCTCTGGTTTTTAGAAAAACCTGAAATCTTGAAGGCTTTTCTTTTCTTTTTCAATATTCCCCCAAACATTCCTAGGAGGAACTTGCTGGAAACAGGACCCCTGTGGGATATCGTCTTTATCAGGCAAAACCGGAAAGCTTCTAACGTGGGGCACCACAGTCGGACTGCGCATGCGTGGGGCTGAGCCCATCAACAATTGAGCCAGCCAAGTCAGTCAATAGATGTTCCAATACCACAGGAGGAACAACAGTGCCACGGCCCTGCTGAGTGCCAGCTGCCTGGCTGCTCTGCCGACAGTGCGCAGATTACCTCCAATCAATCAATAAGCAATTTGCAATCACCAACAGGGACGGGACACCGTTGCAGATACTTAGTAAGCTGT
This sequence comes from Acomys percivali, assembly GCA_907169655.1. Taxonomy (NCBI): domain Eukaryota; kingdom Metazoa; phylum Chordata; class Mammalia; order Rodentia; family Muridae; genus Acomys; species Acomys percivali. The sequence continues at coordinate 16,407,177 of OU015755.1, read as the reverse complement.
TTTAGTTTTTTTTTTTTTTTTTTTTTTTTTACTAGTGTTTGGACTTGGGTTTCAGTAGCTTATAAGATAAAAAAGAGAAAGAGAAAAACCTGGGTTTATATTATATGATTGTTATCACTAAAATGTGCTTGAGTCTCCGCTCTACCAAATAAGCATCATTTTCGACATTTTTCCTTCCCTCCTCAAGGTTAAATGCTTGTCTCTTAAGTCACCAAACATGGGCACACCTAAGGAAAACAGCCGGAAAGCTGTATCTTGGTGAGGATGATAAGAAAAGGACAATCCCCTGCAGAATTTATTTATTCAATTATTTAGGTTGAGACAGATGCGCACATGCAGCCTTGGCTGGTCTGGGAACTCTTTGTGTAGCCCAGGCTGGCCTTGAACTCACAGAAATCTGTCTGCCTCTGCCTCCTGAGTGCTGGGAATAAACGTGCAACATGCCCTGCTCAAGTCCAGAACTTTGTTCCACTGAACAGTAAAGGCCTTTAATTTGAAAGCTAACGCAAAAGAGTCACATACCAGCGTCCAGAACGAAACCTTCCACCTCTGTATGTAGGCAAGCTGCCCAGTCAGCGTGAATACAGATTATTAACCTCTCCGTATTCAACAAGAACAAAGCGCAGAATTTAACACGAATTACAATCAAACATGGGATTCTAGTGATGATGCAGTGTCAGGTGGTGAACTCGCTAGCCTCTGTAGATAAAGATTTTGCCCAGTTTTCTCCCAGTATTATATGAAATTTTTAAAAATCGCCACCATTAAAGCTGAGTGTTGCGGGGAGGGAGGGGGTGGCACACACCTGTAACGCCAGTGTTTGGGAGATAGAGGCAGAAGGATTCAAAGTTCAAGCACCACCATCAAAGCTGGGTGTTACAGGGAGGGAGGGGGGGGCACACACCTGTAACCCTAGTACTTGGGAGGTAGAGGCAGAAAGATTCACAGTTCAAGGCCAGCTTTAAACAAACAAACAAACAAAAAATCACCTAGTCAAAATAGGAAATTCCAAAATCTTGTTTAGATGTTTCCCCCAAGGAATGTGCGTTACTTGCATGCATTCCTGAGGAAAATCTGATCCTATGTGTGTTGTGTTTATTCTATCAATATTGCTCTTTCCAAATTTTCCTGAAATAGCAAAATACTAAAACCACCCCCCCAACCCCACCCCACACACACCCCAAAACAAAAAAAACATAGAGAGCTATTTTCATTTTCAGCTACATATTTCCAAGCAGGTGAGAAGGGACTGTCTAAGGCAGAGTAGCTGACAGCTCGTCACAGAGGCTCTGGAGGGATGAACTCTCAGCCATGTTGAAGTCATACAGCATTGCTTTCCAAGTTAAAAATCTCTTTTCTATCACAGGCGTAGGGGAGAGAAATAAGGTGAAAAGGGAAGGGAGCCGGAGAATGGGAAGATACAAGTGAGGGGATAACAATTGAGAAGCAGTGTGAATAAATTATTTGAACTAAAAAAATTTTGTAATAGAAAAAAATCTCTTTTCAGTAATCAAGTTCTTTAGACAAAAAGTAAAATAATAATAATAATAATAATAATAATAATAATAACAACAACAACAACAACGATGTGTGGTACATGTTGGAGGTTGGAGGACAACTTCGTAGAGCCAGTTTAGCTCCCACCTTCATGTGGTTCTGGGATGGAACCTGGGCCATCAAGTGCCTTTACCCATTGAGCTATCTACCCCACCTGCTTTGAAAAATGCTATATAGCCGTGCTGTCCATGGCAGACAATTAAGGGGATGTCTGATTAAAAATTAATGAAATTATGTAGCAATACCTCAAATGAGCTTGGGGCCATCATGTCTAGCTGACTGAAACATCCAGGCATCAGAACCATCGTTCCTTGTTTACCCAGTTATGAAATGACACTCTTGCCTCCTAACCCGACATGATATACCCTTGAAGTTAAATGAAATCATCAGGCGATGCCAACCAATAAACAAGGTCATGGTCAAGTGAAAATTCCTGTATTTTAAACTTCATATTTATTTATTTGTGCGTGCATGCGCGCATGCACACACACGCACACACACACACACACACACTGTGCGGGCACTTGTGTGCTGTAACATATGTGTGGAAGTAAGAGGACAGTTTGTTGGAGACCGTTCTCTCTGTCTACTATGTGGGTCCTGGGGATTGAACTCGGGCCCTCAGGGTTGATGACAGATGCCTTTACCCTATGAGCCGGCTGTCTTACCAGCCCTCCATCTTTTAAATAAATCTATTTTTGATGCATGCCTCACATTCACAGTTTTGACACATACTACAACAAATCACCTCTCTAATCAACATATTGGATGCCCTAGAGGATACCAGGCAAATGTCCCATCAACGCTCAGGTCCCCACACCCTCCCTGAGCATTTTTAAAACGGTTTTTATAGACTGTAGGCATTTTGATCAACACAAGTGACACTAACTTCCATATGGGGGGAGACTAGCTCACTACAAGCTTTTTTGACAAATGTTTGCGAACTGTCAAGATTAGGCTCGATATAGGCATACATGTCACCATCCCCAAATTCTGTTCCTAAATTATATACTTGATATAATTAATGTGTACACCAAAGGACAGGCAAATGAATATTCACAGCAGTGCTATTTTAAACCCACATAGCTATCAATAATAGAGTAGAAAAATATACAATGAACACCCAATGCTCTACTATAAAGTGCTGAGCTCAAGTCATGTATGTTACAGACAACATGCATACATCTCATGACTGTGAGGCAGAGCAAAAGCAGGCAGAAACAGAAAAGTACATGCATAATGCTCCCATTCACAATAAGCTCGGGGCCAGTTAAGACTGATATCCCACACTAGTACAATGATGACCCTGGGGAGGGCGGGGTGGGGTGAGGTGACCAGATCATCACAAGAGGGCTTCTAGGATTACCTAGGTGATGACCACACAGGCATCTTCAGTGATTGAGCCCCTGTACTGATGTGTGTTACAGCTCACTGAAAAGCTCAACAAACATTTTGATTTCTTGGAAAAGTCCTAGTTCACTGCTGTTCTGTAGAGTCATTGGATTGTGGGCCATGGTGCAGGGAGAGAGCCCATGGCACTGACTTCCACTGACATGGTGTGCTCATACCCGGATGTGGGTTGTGCCTGCTCGGGTTACACTAGCAGGTGTCTTCATGCCCTGAGGATGGCCTGATAGAATCCTCCCCACGTCCTTGGATTGGGAAGACAAGCCTGCTGTTCTCAATAGAGACAGAGCTTGGGAATAGACAAAAAGAGACAATTTCCCCCATACTCTGTATTTTGAGGTGCTTAGGAAAATAATCAAATAGACTAGAATTCCTTTGTCACTCTGAACCACAAGAATGAATATGAATAAGATATAGGCACAGAAACTACATTTAACTTCTCCAGTTAGAACTTCAAGGTTGTAAGTTCAGGAGTATGTCCATAGTACCTTAAAATGGAGCCCCTCTCCTCTGTGGAAGGGAGCCCTGTCTATACTACACAGCCTGCACAGGCCCCACACTTACCGGATCTCCCCGCAGGCCCTTCGCTCCACGGTCACCAGAAGCCCCTCTCTTGCCTGGGCTTCCCTAAAGTTAACACAGACCAGAACAAAAACAAGATGGGAGGTTTCAATAAACTTAATAAGCATAAAGAAAGGGCTTAGATTGAATAATTAAATATTTTTCCACTAAGGTTGTTTTTTAATCTGGATAAAGGAACTACAAAAAAAAAAAAAAGTTCTTGTCATCAGATAAGTAACTTGTGGTGACCTCAGTTGGCTGGCTTGGATCTTACTATGCAGACCAAGTTGGCCTCCAACACAGAGAGCTACCTGCCTCTACCTCCTGAGGAGTGTGCTAAGATCAAAGGTGTGTGCCCCCATCCCTGGCCCTTCTCCTGTACTGAGGACCGTGTAACTCGATTGGAATCAAGAGAGAGGAGTGGGATATAAGAGGCACAAAATGTCAGGAGAGGCTTTATGTGTTTCTAGTTGCCCTCCATAGAAAAGTCATGGTCAATGTGCTAAGAAACACGCGTACACCATACAGACCTGAGTCAAGGTTAGCCATGCTCAGCCTCAAATAGCAGAACCCACCAGACACACAAGAAATCACTGTTTGTTGTCATGTGTGATGGTGTTTCATGAATACCTGTCCCTAAACAAGTCCGTAGCCATAGCCAACCAACAAGTCTAAGGCAGTTGTTTTATTTTATATACCATTTCTTTCACTTCAAATGCAGGTTTATAGTTTCCGCGTTTGAACCCCTACCTGAGATCCCTCATCACCTTTTTCTCCTCTGCTTCCAGGAATCCCACTGTCACCCTAAAAAAAATGGATACAGGAAAGCTCAAACTCTCATGTTCTCCACGAGAACCAGCTGAGGAGGGTGTCTGGGGTAGAAGGCAGGCGCCGTACCTGTTCTCCATCTAATCCGTCCAGCCCGTTTTCCCCGACTTCTCCCTGCAAAGACAGATGTGATTAGAACATAGTGTACATCTGTCAGACACTAAGACGGTCTCGATGGTTATGTGCTGAGCAACAGCCTCCTCGGCAGGCAATGGCTGGGTAGGGTCAAAGATTGCTTTCAGTAATAGAAACCGTCATAATAATAAACAGAGCCTGCCTGCAGTGAGAGGGAAAGATAAAGCAAGAGAAAGCAAGGCAACTTAGTTTCATACTACCCCAGGCAGAATGGCAAATACCAACAAAGTGCTGAGCACACAAGCGCTGGAAGGCATACAGGGAGAAGGCAGCCCTCGTTGCCTGTTGGTGGGATTGCAAACTGAGGCGGCCACCGTGTTAACCCATGTGGAGGACTATCAAAAAACTAAAAATAAATCTGTCTTATGGCCCAGCTATGCCACTCCTTGGACTGTGCCCAAAGGACTAGACGTTGTACTCCATGGATTCTTGCTCAGCCATGTTCATGGCTGCTCTATTCACAGTAGTTAGGAAATGGAAACAACCTAAGTGCCCTTCCCCGACAAGCTGATAATGAAACTGTGGCACATACACACTGTGGAATACTGTTCGGCTGTAAGGAAAGACGAAATCATTAACTGTGCAGGCCAATGGGTGGGACAAGAAAGGATCATATCGAGTGAGGTAACCCAGATCCAGAAAGGCAAATGTTGCGTGTTCTCTCTCCTCACGCCAAATCTTGAGACGTGAATAGACAGCCTGGAGTAGCTACAGAAACCGGGAAAGTAAAATGGGGCCATTGCTAGGACAGGGAGGCTGGGAAGCAGTCGAGGGGGCAACAGTAGTATACACGCGATCTGATTAGGGGAACGGGAGGGGCGCTCCTTATGGAAGGGGAGGACGTAAATACAGAAGAGGTGGGAGGAGGGCGAAGAAGAGTAGCGGGACATAAGTGACCTGATGGGGAGATGGGCGAAGGGGAGGCGTTTAGGGAGGGGGAGGGGAAGAAATATGGAAGGAGGGAAGAGGGTAAAATAACATAAGGATGTCCAATAAAGCCGCAAGGAATCATATTATTAACTATTTATAATATTAACTATATATAATTAACTATATTAACCATATCATTAACTATATTATAACATATAATATATTTATAATACCTGTAACTCAGTGTATAAATATATATGTATAGTTTTAATACATTTTTTTTTCAATCTGGGCTGACAATGTTCCTCCAACAGCCAAAGAACACGTAAAAATAACCCCAATACCAGACACAAAAATCCCTCTGTTGAGTTGTTGCCCAGGGCTGTCAGGAGAATCCCAAGCATACAGCCTATTGCTGCTGCCCTTGGTTAATGCACAGAGGTGGAAGGTAGGTCCCTACTGCTGAAGACACCATGCACTTCAGACCCAGAGCCCAGGGACCCAGATGTGGAACTGACCTGAACGTCCCCTCCCTAAGGACTAGCTTCCATGGTACCAGAAGGCACCATGTAGCATCCAAAGAAGGGAGGTGACCATTTGTCCTTTCCAGCTACGACACCTATGAACCACCATGACCAACAATGGCCCGATAACCCTAAGGGTGCAGTAGTGTGGCATGTGTACCTTGGTGGTAACCAACAGCTTTCTAATTGGTCTTAAGATCCACTCAACCTGAGTGAAAACATGGTACTTGCAGCCTAGCCAGTGCTAAAGAAGTCATGAAACTTGGAGGAAAACCTACAACCGTTTCTACTAACCACACCCCTAATAACACTCTACGCATCTGTCCTTGAACTACAGACAGGCGTGGCTCTCACGTCTCCCTCCTGTCACTGAAACTTCTCTTGGCAGCAGACAGAGACCACTACAGAAAGCCACATTCAAAAACCATATTCAAAAAGCAGAATTTTGGAGCATAGCAGATGGATACATTCACAAAACAGGACGGCATTTAAGGCCCAGGGAGCACTGTGGGAGAAGGAGAAGAAAGACCGCGAGAGCTTGAAGGTTGGAGAGTTGGCTATGAGATTGTGTCTCCTAGTAATGTCAGAAGCTACCCTCATAAACTCTCCCCAACATGACTGCCCACACATGGGCTAAACAAGGACAGCAACAGTAGAAATGTCAAGGTGGATGGGAAAAGCCCACAATCCTACACAAAGGACTACAGTCAGCTAGGGAATACTGTGCAGGAGAAATCGTCTTCTCTGGAGAAGAGCATGTCAAGTGGTTAGTCAACATCAAATGGTCAGCCCTGAAAATATATATAGAAGTCACATTATACCGACTCAGCAGGTCTCATTTATATACACGCACACATAGGCATGCAATAACAATCAAACAGAGGCCACCGATTTGAAAAAGGAGGGTTATATGAGAGAGTTTGGAGGAAGGAAAGGCAAGAGAGAAATACTGTAATTATAATATGAAAAAAAAACTAAATGAAATAGCTGGTACCAAAAAAAAAAGGGGGGGGCAAAGTGGGGGCCAACAGTGGCTTTACTTGTAGCACCCAGAGATAACTAATGATTTCAAAGTAACATTTTTTTTTTCTGGCTAACGAAAGGGTAAATAAAATACACAGGCCCTGCACCATACCTCTTCTCCACCGAGTCCTCTGCTACCCTGAAAAAAACCAGAAAGGAGAGCAGATGAGTGTGGGAAATGCAATGGACTGCCAAGACGATATCCCAGGGTCTTACAAAATCCTTACCTTAGGCCCTTTGGCGCCTAAGCATCCCTTAGTACCTTGCTCCCCCATTGGTCCAGGGGCTCCTCTTTCTCCCTGTGGAAAAGTGGAAAAGCAAAAAAACCACAAATCTAGATGAATGTGTGCTATCATGATCCGGGATCTGTCCTGGATACTCGACAAGTTTATTGTTTTGTTTTTAAGAAAACCTCTGGCTACTCGTGACTTACATTCC
>OU015755.1:16370207-16381162 GCA_907169655.1 Acomys percivali | reverse complement strand
ACACACACACACACACACACACACACACACACACACACACACACACACACACACACGGTCACACTATCTCTGGCTGCCCAAATGGAAAAAGCCACCTGCCCTGTGTCATAGAGCCCTCAGAGGCTGGACTGGAGTCTGTAAAACCTAAGCCTGCATTTCCAGTGAACTCCTTTGGCCTGGAGGAGGGAAAGACTTCAGGCAACATGATAGCCCTTAGGAAGAGGCGGAGTCTGACTCTGGGTAGGAAGACCCCCTAAGTAAACCTGTGTTCTAATAAAGTCTTTTGAAAAACAGCATAACTCTCAGTGTTAAAAGAGCCCAGGTGGGGGTGAGGACCAGCATTTTCAAAAGTTTTTCTCTTGGGGAAGGAGTTAAATGAAATACCCTTGAAAGCCCGTCCAACTCTGGGATTTTATGAAGTGGGTAAGCCACTTCCTAATTCTGGTTCCTTCTCTCCTCCCACGACAACTCGTTCCCAAATGTGACTGGTTGGTATCTCACTCATTTGCCCACCCCCCTTTTTTCCCACTAATTAGAAAAAACTTAATTGACAGGCCTTACCGACTTTTGAAGAGTTACAGACACTGGCTGACACATCAGAAAATATCCCCTTCAGGCCTCCAAACGTCTCTACAAAGTAATACTTGTCACTCGACCCTGCCATGGCTAAGAGCTCCCAGCTATTGGCACCAGCAATCCCCACAGCCAGGACGAGGATGCCTTTGTCCCTCAGGGCCTTGGCGGTGGCGTTGAGCTTCTCCGCATCATGAGATTCCCCATCCGTGATCACAATGAGGACTTGGGGGACCCCCTTCTGCAGACGGCTGCCCCGGGCTTCAGTGAACATGTGATCGGAGAAGGCCAGGGCCTCGGCAGTGTAAGTGTTACCACCCATGGGCTGGTCATTCTGGAGGACCGAGATCACCTCCAACTTTGTGCCTAGTTCATCCAGATAAAACAGCACTTCCGGGTCATCGGCATACTTCAGAGCTCCGAACCGGACCCGATTCTTGCCCACGTCAGCTTTCTTCACCAGGCCAATCATAAAGTCCTTCATGATGTTATATTCTTGGTAGTCAATGCTGCCGGAGCTGTCGATGACAAATACAACATCCAAAACTTCAATCCGCTTGCACTCTGAAAAGAAAGGAGAACAGCTGAGATTCAGTGTGCGAGGTCCCCCCGCCTTCCGTTCACATGGCTGGCGTTTTCTCTCTGTACAAATAAGCTATGCGTCAGATTTTCAAAACACTGCATGACAGAGATAAGGTGCACTCTTGTGCTCAGCAATGTTCTGGGTGAGCTTTTGGAACAGGGTGAGTGTGGAGTGCAACCCACCACAGAGGTAAGAGATGCAATAGCCATCATGGGTCATGGGGACCACAGTCTCAACCTGTAGGCTAAAAGAGAAAGATCATAACCCTATAAAATTTCCCCGTATAACTGGTCCCTTCCATGTGTGCTTTACCTTATTCAAATTTACTTTCAATTTATAGGGATCGTAAGGTTTTACTAGGATCCCATGGGGGAAATGACAAAACAACAGCCAAAGGCATTCGATTTTTATCACAGTTTGGTTCTATGTTGGCTGATTTCTGAGCCTACGTGTCTTCCTTGTTGACTTTCTTGAAGCGCTTATTTCCTTTATTAGGGCTCACCATTTAAAAATCGGCCAGTTCTCGCGTAGCTCAAGTAAACTGTCCTAACATGACACTCTGAACTCGTCAAGCCTGAGACCAGCATTTTGGGCACAGCAGAGCAGGAAAGACCTAATTGCCAACTCATCTAAAGGAGCACGTCCCACTGTGAGTTCTAAAAGTGAACTCATCATTCTGGAGAAGTGGGGTCCTGAGATGGCCATTTGGTCTTTATGTTGTTAATACACTCTCTCTGGGTCTTTAGATAAATTCAATCCAAAGATTCGTTCATCCGTTCTGGAGAAGCAGAACTGTGAGAAAGTGCTCCCCAACCGCCCCCGCTGGCTTTCACATGTCCTTCCCTTTGTGAGCCACTTGCCAGCCATGTGGTGGACTATTGGAAACACAAGAGCCAATGTACTCAACGCTGACCGGAGGCCATGCCTACAGAGCCAAGACTCAAATTCCCAAGAAAAAGGGCTGACTCCACTGAGGAAGAACTAGGCCCCCTCCAGCTGTCAGCTGGCTGTGGAGTTTGCTTGGATCACTCAGGGACTTGCAGGGGTTGTGGGGGTGGCGGCAGGGAGGGAGTTTGCTCAGCGTTGGAGCCCTCCGAAGAACTTATACTTATTATGGATGGCATTGCCAGGAAACAGGAACCAGATGTAGTCCTCCAACCAAACACAGAGGACAACCACCAAACCGTACGGGACAGTATCTCTTCTCCCTTAAAGGTCTAAAAATACATATTTTCAGAATGTTTCTGTCATTAAGCCCTGGGGTCACACAGGAACAGTTTAGCTGCTTATATTTGCTGGACTTGGATGGATTTGGTTTTGGGGGGAGGGGTGAGATGCTGGGGTTCAGTCCATGGCCTTGAGAATGCATTGCCGACGAGCTTAAGCCTGGAGCTTTGATGTGCACACCTCCATTATGCTGCGGTGTTATAGGAAGAGTTGGAGTATGATGTTTAGTTCTCCAAAAGTATGAATTGTTCAAGCTCTCTTTTTTTTAAAAAAATTTTTTCTGGATTTATTTATTTATTATATATATAGTGCTTGCCTGCATGACAGAAGAGGGCATTAGATCACAATATAGATGGTTGTGAGCCACCATGTGGTTACTGGGAATTGAACTCAGGACCTCTGGATGAGCAGTCAGTGCTCTTAACCTCTGAGCCATCTCTTCAGTCCCTGCTCAAGCTCTCTTACTACAGTCATGCTTTGTACAATTTAGCAGACAGTTTTCACAAGCATTTCATTTGATCAAATAGATGCTGAGCCAAAGATGAGCCTTCTGGAAGGGGGGGCAGGGGCTGGAGAGATGGCTCAAAAGTTAAGAGCACTAACTGCTCTTCCAAAGGTCCTGAGTTCAATTCCCAGCAACCACATGGTAGCTCCCAACCATCAATAATGTGACCTGATGCACACTGTATACATAATAAACAAATCGTTAAAAAAAAAAAAAAAAGATGAGCCTTCTGCTTGGGAGGATCTGTTCCTCTGCAACTGTCCCAACAGTCCACCTGTGGGCTGACGGCACAAGACATATAAGGTTGGGCCCCTCAGCGAAGAACATGGGCACCTGTGGCGGGACTCATGACCCAACATTGCCCATGGGTAGACTCATGGTGCTCAAATGACTGCCTTGGATAGCTCCCACCTCTGCTCTGGTTTTGCTTTCCTTCTCTTCCTGGAAGCAGTCCCTCAATGGGTCACTTCCACGAGAGCTCTTGAGAAACCTCCTCCCTCCAGGGAACCTGACATAAGACCTGGTAATGTCCAATTCCCCCACCCCCTCCCCCGGCAAGACAGGGTTTCTCTTCATAGCCTTGCCTGTCCTGGACTCCCTTTATAGACCAGGTTGGCCTCAAACTCACAGTGCCTCTGCCTCCCTGAGGGCTGAGATTAAAGACATGTGCTACCTCGCCTGGTTGGCATCACTTTTTTTTTTAAAGGAGTAATTAATCATAGTAGGACTTTCTGTAGATCTATTTATTTTATACCTGAGGGGTTGGGGAGGCTCTGAGCCAAGATCTTACCCTGTATCTCAAACTAGCCTGGAACTCATTTCCGTAACCCAGGCTGGCCATTTTCCTGCTTCATCTTGCATACTGGGATAACAGGCAGGAGCCACCATACCCAGCTCTTACCACTCAAAAGGTCAAAGGCACTAAAGCAAGTCTTCCAAGTGAGAAGCGGCAGGCGTTTGAATGCAAGTCTATTTAACTCAAGCAACACTAAGTGTCTGGTTGCCCCTGCTGGGATTGGCCCCGTGCTTACCTTCACGGGGACTGCATATTCCCAGAACGAGATCATCTTCGATATGCTGAAGAATGTCAAAGTTCTCAACATAGAAAACCATCTCTGGTTTCCCACTGATCTCCTCCAGCTGGGTGACATTGGAGCCAAAGACCCCCACGGAGTAGATAATTACCCCTTCTTTGCGCAGGGCTACTGCTGGGTCTCTTACTGCATCCTGAGCCTCGCCGTCTGTGATGAGAATGAGGAACTTCCTGACGTTGGGCCGGGCCCCCTTGTCGGGACTGAAATACTGAGACACAAAGGTCAGGGCGCTGCCTGTCAAGGTCGTTTCTCCAATGTGCACCATTCGGTCGATGGCGTTGGAGATGTCACTTTGAGACATGTATGTGTTCAGCTGAAACTCTTCCTTGTTTTCATGGCTGAACTGGACCACACCAATCTGCACCCGGTCTGCCCCGATCTGAGATTTGCTCACCAGGTTCTTCATAAACATCTTCATCTTGCTGAAGTTTTCTGGCCCGATGCTGCCGGAACTGTCCACCAGAAACATGATGTCCGCCTTCATGTCTCGGCAGGCTGCAGAGGAGAGACTGGGGTGTTTAGTCACATCACTGCGGATAAAAAAATTAAGAGTTCACAGGAAAACCCAAATCGCAAGTAATTCTGTGTTCAAGCTCGGTGTGTGTGTGATAAAGATGGTTAGGCAAATAAAGCATTGCAAGCGATAACAGCTAAGGCTATTCTGTTCCTTGGTAATTTGTGCCAGTATCTCAACCTCTGCACCATTTGGGGTCAGACCATTTTTATTGTAGTAGGTGATTAGCAAATGCGCTGGACTCCTCCACTCAGCAATGCTAAGAAAGCTCCCTACTCAGAACACCAGAAATGCCTCTACAGGTCTCTACCAATACCCTGAGAGGGTAAAAACTACTGTCGTAGTGCTCCAGAGAAATTCATACAAGCTCATTTATAAAATAAAATGTCAATCAGATGGCCATGCCCCCCCCCAAGAACATGTTTGATTGTACTATAAACATGACACCTAATCATACATCTTGGCAGGGCTTTGTGGGAAGAGGCTAATTAATATTCATTAGAGAGAAGCAGCTCAACTAGCTCTGTCATTCTTCAGAAATTAATTTATACTACCACGGGGCTGGGGGGTGGGTGGGTGGGAGGTGGGGAGGTTGCTTTGTTCTGGGGGAGAAAATAGTAACAATCTCAACTTCGAAATGTGTGTCATCCCTCTAGACTAACTGTCCCTTTGTGAGCTGCTGTCTGAAGGTCCCACCACGTCATTTCTTACCTTCTTGAGCACAGATCTCTTGAACCACTTGGTTCCTTATGCCTCTCAAGGCATCGAATTCATGCACGTAGTAGACTCGTTTTTCCTCTCCCGCTATCTCCAGCAGCTGTGTTTGGTTGGCTTCCTTGACTCCGATAGCATAAACTCGGATGTTTTCCTCCCTCAGCCTGTGCGCAGGCTCAAGGACGCTATCCCGGGACATGCCGTTTGTCAGAACGACGAGGTGACACGGCACTTTGTTTCCTCGCTGCGTCTTTGCTCTCTGTAGCAGCTTCAGCGTGAAGTTCAGGGCTGCCCCCGTGTTGGGATTCCCGCCCATCTGTCTGATGTTCTCAATGGCCTTTCCCAGGTCAGGTTTGCTGGTGTACTTACTGATCCCAAACTCCAAGTCCCAGGTGTCTGCGTACTGCACAGCCCCGACCCGCACCTTGTGGGGAGCAATGGTGAACATGCCCACCACCTCTGACAGGAACGTCTTCATTTCCTGGAAGTCTGTGGGCTGGGTGTTCCCCGAACCATCAATGAGCAGGTAGATATCTGCTTCCTCTGTATCCACGCAGGCTAAAATGGAACCAAAAACAAAACCAAAAACAAACAAACAAAAAAACAAAACAAAACAATGGAATGTATCATTTGGAGCAAATGCAAAAGAGACATGAGAGCAGATGGGAAAGGTAAATGTTACAAGCACCTACAGAAGAAAGATGGGGTTGACTTTCAGGCATCAGAGACTCTCTTTGCCTAGTTTGGGATCGGGGCCCAGTATTAGTTGGGTGAAATGAGTTGTGTCAGACAGTCTGAGACTATAATCTGAATTCTCTGCCATGATGAGTATGAGTATGGGAAAACTAGAAATTCTTCTTCTTTGCAAGTTGCTTCTCTCCGTTAGTAAATGCCATTCGGAGGGAAAGAACTATACTGAGGAACAGAGGGCGTGGAGCAGGGTACCGTGAGCGTGTCAGTCCTCTTTCCTACAATCCAGAAAAAAAAACATATTGGTGGCACTCAGAGGAATGACAGCAGGTCACCGAGAAGAGACTTGATACCCTATGAGTATATACAGGGGGAGGAAGTCCTCCTCAGGAACAGTCATAGGGGAGGGGAATAAGGGGAAAATGGGAGGGAGGGAAGAATGGGAGGATACAAGGGATGGGATAACCATTGAGATGTAACAAGAATAAATTAATAAAATTAAAAAAAAAAAAAAGAGAGAGAGAGAGAGAGAAAAAAACATATTTACTTCTTGCCCACTCCTAGTCCTGAACTCCAGTAGCGGTGTTGTCAAATCACCTTGAGTGTGAGACAGTGACACTTACAGTAAACAGGCCATAAGTAATTGTTGCACAATATACACAGATGTTTGCATATGAGTACAGGAAAACGAGAATATGATACTAGAATTTCATATAAAATATGAGAATATTTATATAGCATATATGGGTACGTATGTGCATTTGTATAAAACAGACACTGAATACATGCAAATATACACTCACCGCCCTCTCTAACCCTGCAGGCAATAGATTCTTATTGAAATGTATCGGCCTCCTATACAAATCATGTTTCTTACTTATTCTCTTAACTTGGCCTCAGGGCTAAAAAAAAAAAAAAAAAAGAGAGAGAAAGATATGAAGTACAGGAAAGATCAGGGGAACCTTCTGAGAAAAGAGAATGAAAGTCAGTGAAGGGAGAGGATTAGAAAATGGCGATTCCAGGGAGTGGGGACGTAACCACCCAGCTAAAGCCACGCCAGAGAGGAAAGCCATTCTCCCAGGCTCACACTTCCGTGGGTTTCAGAGTCCCCCAAGCTGGAATTCCTTGTATCCAGCTAAACCTAAAATCAGCCTGGAGTGGTGGCTCACTCCTGTAATCCCAGCACTCCGGAGGCAGAGGCAGGTGGATCTTTGTGAGTTCGAGGCCAGCCTGGTCTACAGAGCAAGTCCAGGGCAGCCAAGGCTACACAGAGAAAGCCTATCTCAGAAAAAAACCCATAATAATAGTAATAATAATAATAATAATAGTTATTATATATAATATAATAACAATTATTATCATTAACTCATTTTATACACCCACTTAAGAGCCACTGAGTCCCTTCAATATAACACTCAAAAGACAAAAATAAAGAAGGCTCTAGAATGGCACTTTTCAGTAAAGCTTTACCGGATTTGAGGGTCTCGGTCCGTTCTGAGAAGACAGAGACCGTGTGCATGATTTGGTTCCGTAGCTTCTTCAGGAACGTTTGGTTGTGGGTGGCCAGCTCGGAGAAGTTGCTCAGTTTGGAGGCAAACTGCTCTGCAGGGTGGGATGCGATCTTCTCCAGCTCGTCTGGGCTGGCTCCCTCTATCCCCATCGTAAAGATGGTCACGCCCTCACGCCGGAGGTTGACAGCCGCCTTGGTCACGTTGTCTTCCGAGGCTCTGTGGGTCACCAGCACGGCGATCTGAGGCACCCCCTGGTTCTTCCGACTGCCTCTCTGTACACTGAAGACTTCCTTCCTAGCCTTTCTGAGGGCAGCCCCAGTGTAGGCCTGCCCTACTCGGGGAGACAAGTCCTGTATGTGCTGCAATACCTCTGTCTTATTGATGCCCGTGCTCAGTGAACTGATCACTCTCGTCTCGTTGCTATAGGCCACCAGGCCAACCCTCATGCAGTTTTCCTTTACGTCAAGTGCAGAGACACTTTCTCCCAGGAATGCTTTAAGATGGTCGATGTTCTCCTGGCTGCCATTAATGGCCATATCTAACAGGAACACCACATCGGCCACAGAAGGACCTTGGCAAGCTGGGTGGGACAAAGAATGAATGAGCACAGTTATAACGGGACGGTCAACACCTCTGTTGAGCATCGTAAGATGTGCAGAACATACACTAGGGTTCAGCTAGGTAAAGGAAACATGATGTGACCGATGAGGCTGAGATGAAGGTGACCCAAGGTCAAAGACAGAATCTCAGCTGCACTCCCAGCTTCAATTCCTTCATCTATAAAGTGAGATATAGTGTTTACTTCATAGAGTTGGTGTAGATATGAAATGAGATAATATACTTAACGTGGAGCCTGGTACATACTATTCATTCAATGAACACTAGCTATTAAATGTGAAAATCATTTTAGGCATCACTTCCATTAGTCTCAGCAGGTCACGCCTAAGTATTGCAAAGGAATAGTATTGTGTGCATTTGCGTTATTCAATTATTTGGCAATGGCACTAGTTTTAAAGACTCATATTTTCATAAGTTGCCACAAGAAAAGCATTCCGTATTATCGGTATGTCATCGCAAACTGATTTAACCACGGGGGCCGACTGTGGAGAACACAGAAGCTAATTCAGACACAAGCAGCAGACTAGGCAATGAGGTGTGCATACTGCCTGGCGGGGAACCAGGGAACTTGACCCAGCCCTGCCTGCATGTAGCCGCCTGGCACTGGGGCAGGCGGGATCACTTTAGTTTTTTGCTCCGGAATAGGATTTGGATAACCAGAGGTTGGCTTCAGTCTTGCCATCCTGCAGTTACATTATGTGGTTCCAGAAGTTGAAGGTTTTTCCAGGAGCAAATTTGTTTTCACTGAGCCAGTAATAAGACCGCAGCAAGAACAACCCAGGGAGGTGGCTCAGAGGAACCCAGGTGACAATGAGAGGTTGCTGCAGAATTTTTAAATGCCTAGGGCTAAAGAAGCCACAAAAGAGGCCAGGCGAGGTGGTGCATGCCTATAATCCCAGCACTCTGGGAGGCAGAGGCTGGTGGATCTCTGTTAGTATGAGGCCAGCCTGGTCTACAAAGTAAGTCCAGAACAGCCAAGACTACACAGAGAAACAAACAAAACAAAATAAAAAAATTTAAACAGCCCACAAAACCTAAAGCCCTGTGGGATTCACTGTTTTCTTAAAATGGCCACAATCTCTGGATCTCCTTGAACATGCAAAGATATTTAACACCTGAAAAAGCTGCCCATTGGAAGGGGTATTCATGGGACTTTAATTCTCTTTCCACCTTGATTTTTCAAAATCCTTTTGACATTAGTCCTATACACACAGCCTCAGCCCACTGCCCAGGTGAGTTTTGTTGTCAATTTGACACACTTCCGTCATACTGGCCTCTGGGCATATGTGTGAAGCCTTTTCTTGATTGCTAATTGATATAGGAGGGCCTGGCACACTGTGGGCAGTACCATCCTTACGCAAGTGGGGATATGCAGAAAAACAAAACAAAACAAAACTTAGATGAGTAAGTCAGAAGGAGCAAGCTAGCAAGCATGGTCCTTCCATAGTCTCTGTTTCAGTTCCTGATTGAACTTCCCTCCATAAACCTATAAGCTAAAATAAACCCTTTTCTTCCAAGGTTGCTTCCGGCCAGTGTTGCATCACAGCACTACAAAAAAATTAGGACACTTGCCTTCTACAATAATGTCATCGGCCATTCCTTCCCTGTGTTTCGTTACATCCTTGATGATCTGCGTCATGTTCGGGGCAAACACGCTGAGGTCCCTGGCGGTCCTGAGGTTGAAATGGAACTGGGCAGTGGCCATGGCCTTCAGGTTTTCCTCAGAGGCCTTCTGCACCCCCACTGAGATGATTTTCACCCCAGCCTCCCGCAGGGCCTTCGAGGCCTCTTCCACATCATCCTCGGACTCGCCTGAAGCCAGCACCACCAGGATTGGGGGGAACTGTTTCTTGTCTCTTCCGTTTGTGGGAGCTGAGAAATAGGTCCTGTGAGCCTCCTGCAGGGCGTTCCCTATCTTCAGGGACCCACCAATGAACCCAAAATTCTTCTTCAGGTGGTTCAGCATGGGGTTTCTGCTCTTGAAGGTGCCCAGCTGGAACTCACTGTGGAGAGCATCGCTGTACTGGGCCAGGGCCACGCGGTACTTGTTGGGCTCTATGGGGAGGCTGCTGATCATCTTGTTGATGAAATTTTTCACAAGAGGGAAGGACTTAATCCCCAGGTGATCTGAGCTGTCCACCAGAAATACAACATCGGCATACTCGGGGCCTATAAAATCATAAACATAGCATAGCAAAGAAATTTTAGAAATTTTCTGCCATGTTTAATGCCAGCTACACAGAGAGACAGAGAGAGAGAGAGAGAGAGAGAGAGAGAGAGAGAGAGAGAGAGAGAGAGAGAGAGAGAGACAGACAGACAGACAGACAGACAGACAGAGGCAGAGACACAGACACAGACAGATAGAGACAGACAGACAGACAGACAGACACACACACACACACACACACACACACACACACACACACAGGATTTTCATTTAAATCAGTCTCAAACTTGTTTGAGTGATGAAACCTGAACATCTTTCATTGTGACTTTCACTCATGCAATGCCTCAGGTTATCCGATTAATTTATAAACATTATTTTTGTATTACAAAGTGTTGATTTGATGAGGTTTAAGACATCACACACACACAGGATTGGCTTAATCTGTAGGGGGGAGTCATTTATGTATATTTATGTAGTACCTATGAATGAATGACATAGTCTCATGTATCCCAGGCTGGCTTTGAACTCTGATCTCCTGCCATCACCTCCCAAGTGCTAGAAATACAGGCATGGGTCTATCACCATGCTAGGCTCTGGAATTCTGTTTTTATTTTTACAGAAAATCATAGAGTCCAAACTGGTTCCATATACTGACAGCTGTTTGCCTGGTCTCTGAACTTTCACTACTTTATCACAAAGGGAGATAGGGATGGTGTGTGTGTGTGTGTGTGTGTGTGTGTGTGTGTGTGTGTGTGTGTG
>OU015755.1:16338139-16370197 GCA_907169655.1 Acomys percivali | reverse complement strand
GTGTGTGTGTGTGTGTGTGTGTGTGTGTGTGTGTGTGTGTGTGTGTGTGATCTGAGAAAATGCAGTGTGGTTGGATTAAGAGATAAGAAGAACCCTGCCTGTCATCAGCTCACCCTATGAGCATTATCTGGTCATTCATTCAGTAAGAATGAGCCTAGTCTCCTCTACTTTAGACTAAGTAGGTGCAATTAGCAAACACCCAGGCTGCCTCCTCACTTGAAGCTTTCATCACAAATGGCTGCTAGCTACATTCCTATCAAGTCATACTAGATCCTGCTTTCTTCTCCCGTTGCTAAGAAACCAGCTCCACCCTCTGTCACTTAGTCTCTATAAGCATCAGACCAAAGCCCAGAGGATAAATTGGTCCTTTCTCATCCTTCAAACGACTGAATCCCCAGTGTCTGAGATTCTCCAGGGGAAGAATGAGCAGAGGGCCAGTCAGGACCTTCTCCCAACAGAAGGCTGGTTGGTCCAGGAGACGGCTGGCTGCTTGGGGTGGCTTGATGTATGGCCATGAGTGGCCTATCTACTCATGTATAAGCCCCTATGTAGCCCCTATATAGCCCTATATCTAGGAAAGACTGATTAGCAGTGAGGCAGTTCCAGGGCCCTTTATCATGTCTAAGCCATGAAATTATGGGCATGTGGAGTATAGGGTGAGTCTTCTTAAAAAGCTTAGGGCTCAGAGAGACATCAAATGATGATATTTGGGGGGACAAAGTCTAGTTTATCTCCACAAAATTGTTTCAAGGTCAGAATCCCAGAGGGAGCTATGAAAGCCAGTGTAGGTGGTCCTGGCTGCGAGCTGGCCAGTACACACACCAACTACTTAAGCAGGGCCAGAGGAGGTGACAGAGGACGTTTTTTGAACTTTTATTTCACTGGACTTGAGTTACTGACTGCAATTACCCACCATGACAGCTAGGAGCTGTCTCTCCAGGATAAACACATGCATGCCATTATAAACACCAGTCAAATCAGCTGCGGCAGCAGCAGCAGCAGCAGTAAAATCTACACAGTTAGCCAAAGCAACACTTCCAGTCAATTAAAAACTGAGACATTCTGAATTTTCCAGTGCTTAACCTAACAGAATTTCCAAAGAGACCTGGAGTAGGCTGAATTAAGAACAGAATGCTAGCTTTCGTTTATCAGTAGCTCAGGATTTCCAAAGAACACAGGGAAAAATAAAAAATAAAAAAGATAAAAGACAAAACCTTGCCGCCCACATCCTCCCCACCATTGACATCAAGCAGCGTGAAGCAAATATCCTAATTTTAACAGTTTATACTCATTTGCTAGCTATTGAGTATAATACAAATTATGAAAAAGAACCACTTCTCTCTCTTCTTACCAGAATCTTGGTTCACACAAACACGGAAACAAATCACTGTCAGGAACAAGGTCAGCAGCATTTTCAGGTTATGGGCTGAAAACATCGTCAACTTGGAAGCTGAAAAAGCAAAAAGGCAAGCATGGAAAATCATTTGAATGTTGTTTGTGAATCAGGACTCACATGGATGACAGCAGACAAGATTACACAGTGAACTCACTGTGATGAAGGGCAGGGGACTGCTGAGGCTCACTGGCCTTCTAATCTGTGAGGTGCCTTGGAGGAAACACGGAGCTCCCGTAGAGGTACACTTTCCTGGTTCTCAGACCTTGAGAGGATACAAGATGCTGAGCCATCAGGGCTATATGCACGGTGTTCTGGTTAATCTTTTTCTGATCTGCTTGCTGCCGTGATAGTGCGCTGTTCATTGTGATGTGGTGGTCTAAGACTGTTAAAACCATCTCCCAATATGAATACATAGGTGGATTTCATCTTAAACCATTTGTATTCTAGGTATGGGTAAATCTTTCCCTATTTTTCCCTCTCTTTCCTTAGCTAGATAGGCAATAATGGCCATTTCTTTCTTTATATTTGTATTTTTTTATATATTTGTATTTTTTAAAGAGGGTCTCACTATACAGACCAGGTTGGCCTTGAACTCAGATCTCCCTCCTCTGCCTCCAGAATTCTAAGATTGCATGCACCACCATGCCCAGATATAATTTATCTTCTATGTTCTTTTAAATTTTTAAAAATATTAAACTTTATTTTATAGATTTACTAGAAATGCAAATTTAAAATACCACGTATTGAAATTAACCATACCCAAAGACTATACCTCACAATGATCTTCTACACAGTTGGAGTAGAAATTTGGAATGGATGTTTTTCAGTTTCATACTGGATTTTATGCTTTCACTATTGAATATGTTTTATATGCTTATCCACCAACAAAAACAAAAACTCCATGACAGAAATACAACTAGAACAAAAATCAGCTTTATGTCCTTCATAACTGGTGTCTACAACCTTCATTTAGTCCTCCTTCACCCTCCAATATTAGCCATTCTTATTCTTTTCCTGTTCTACGGCACCCACATGTACATTTGTTTACACACACACACCACACAGACACACATGTATGTGCGCACTTGCACACATGTGTACATGAGCACACAAACACACACACACACACACACACACACACACATTATTGGCTAGTCCTGTATTAAAGAAGAACATGAGGTTGTTCTTCTTAGACTGTGTGACCTCGATTAACATCACACATTCTAAGTCTATTCATTTTCCTATGAATTTTATGATTTCACTTTTCTGTAGATCTAAATTGCATTTCTATGTGTAAATATATGTTATATGTTTAATTTTTTATTATCTATTTATCTGTTGGTGAACAACTAGGTAGAGTCTAATGATTTGCGCTTAGAGCTTATTTCTAACTTGGAGAGAAGAGGGGAAAAACCCGTGTGTCACATATTAATAGAAGATGGAAGTCTCACTCCTTAGAATGGGAACTCAATTTGTGTCCATCTGTCCGGGTGCACATGGAGCAAGGGTCTCACAATTCCAGCTTGGCCCAAAACATTTTTAGCCACTCTGGAATGCCTATTGTGGAGAACAGTAAATATTCTCAGAATAGTAAATATATTAATAGATATATATATAATAGTAAATATTTACAGAATATATAATAGAATAGTAAATATATTACAAATACATATAAGCACACAGCTTTTTCAATCACTTCCCCACTAAACAAAAAACAAGCTGACAATAATATTTCCACGCCCAGCTTAGTTGCCCCCAGATGTGTGTTCCCAATACCCCTACAGCCACTCCACTCGGCTCCAGGGCAAACCTCAAGCTTAACATTTCACAGTCAGAAAAAGACTCTCGACTGGGAAATCCTATTATTTCCCTGCCTGCTCCATTGTCCTTGTGACATTCTCCAGCTTGGGACTACACTTCCATCCTTCACGGGAGTGGAGACACTTCACTTGTCAGAAGCCATGCCCATCGTGCGTCCTAGGCAAGAAGATGTGAGTGTAGGGCAGAACTGGGCTCCTAAGAGGCTATTTCAAGCCAACTTTTCATTTTAAAGGAGCTAAACCTTAAAATAGAATGCCCAAAGCAAACATCATCTGCATATACACTTTTGCTACTAGTGTGCAGAAGACCAAGCAAATGGCGTATGTGAAGAGGGGACTGCGATGAAACCAGAAGTGGGAATGATCTTCAAGTCCAAGGTTGGGTGGCAGGGCTGGGCTGGAGCTCAGCAGGGAAGGGCTGCCTCTACCTTTCTTCCCAAGTAAAAAAGCCTGAAAGGTAAACATAATGGGTGCATTTTCATTGTACCAAAATATAGACAAGTGCCCATGACTTAAATGTTAGTCTATAACCATATGGCCAGATTCTCTCCTGGGCGCTTCAAATATGTCTGATTGCTTAAAGACATATGAAGGAAGAATGAGAAAGACATAAAGTAATTAGCATAAAATTCAAATTCACAGCACACTTCACCTTATCTTCACGCTGATTGCCTTTCATCACAGAAACAAAAGTGTGGGTCTCTGATCTGTGTTCTGCTCCATTACATCCGTTTAGACTCAAGCCAGCTGGGGTAGGTTTTTGTAATAGTTCTGCTCAGAGGGTAAGAGTGTGACTTGTTTACGCTGCAGCTGCAAAGCAAGCTCGGTCACCCAAGCATGGGCTCTGAGCCCAGAGTGTACAGAATTTGACCAAGCCCTCTCTTCTTGAGGTTGTTGGGAATCAGGGGTCACAGAGAGACTTTTGCCCCACATGAGCCAACTCATAATCCAGGCCTTATCTACAAAACAGATATTTTAGAGCCCAGGGGTATGTAGAAGCAGCTTGTCATTTCTGCTGTATTTTCAAATGAGGCATGCAGGACATAGCAGCTCTAAGCGCTGGCTTTCTTCAGAAGTGAGTGAGTGCATTATCAGCGGCTTCTCTGGAAGAAACATTGGGTCTTCGCCATGGGGATAAAGATAAAGGGCTGTTTGTTTACTTGTTAACCCTTAACGGTGCTTCCGCTCCCACCCAACTCAAAAGGAAGACAGGGAAATGTCCTATGGGAGCCTTAGGTTCACATTAAGATGCTACGGGATGAGCCCTTGGCACATGGTGGGGACGAATGAATATGGACGTGATGACAGTAAAGAAAACAAAACATGCGCGAGCTAATTGTTAAAATTCAAACTGCCCAGAGTCTCACAAAGACGTTTCATAAGCTGATCATCCCTGAGCAGTGTTATCAGGTTGACCTGTCACTTTGTAAAAGACGACACTTTTCTGCAGTAAGACGGAGAGCAAAGAGCACCCAGCACAAAGTGTGTGATTGGGGCTCTGCTCCTATCTCAACTCTGTCATGGTTATCAGACAATGCCAGCCCGGCCCACTTCCCTAGGTGCTTAATGCGAACCACGGGGGGGTGGGGGGGGGTCTGGTCTCTTACATCCAGAAGATCCACACTTTAGTGTTCTTTGATCAAATACCTATAACCCAACAAAGAAAAACAAAAAGACAAAAAGCAGTGGCAGGCCTGGTAATACAGACCAATAATCTCAGTTACCTGAGACACAGACACAGGAAGCTTCCAACTTCAAGGCCCACAGAGTAAGTTTAAAGCCAGTCTGGGCAGCTTAGCAAGAGACTTGTCTCAAAAGTAAGTTAAAGAGCAGGGGAGGTGGGGGGGGGTGAGGAATATATCTCAGTGGTAGTATAATACCCTAGTATATGCCAATATGACAACAAACAGACCGGCTGACAGGCAGGCAGACAGCAGCAGCAATAACAAAAACTGCTGGAATCCTTTAGGGCTTAACTACATGAAGCAAAGGGACCGGATCGTCAAAACGCAAATCCACTAGCTAGTAACTGTCCACTTAGACACTGGAAATGCAGAGGGAGCTCAGGAGGAACAGATGAACAAAACATGCAAATCAGAAATCAGGAAACTAAAAACATTTACAATTTTAGTTGACTTTGAAGAGACAAATCAAAAAAAAAGGACTGGTCAATAAAAACAGGTTTTTTGTTTTGTTTTGTTTTTCATTTGTTTTTTTTGTTTGTTTGTTTGGTTTTTTTTTTGTCATAAGGTCTTGTCTTAAGAGAAGCTATTTAACCAGATCTGCCCTGCTAGGATTTTCCCAAGCCTAGTCATCTGGGGAAAAGGAAATAAGCAAATGTGGCTCCATTAGCCTTCATGTGCTAAACATCCACATGGGAGGCAGTAAGGACCCAATATCGCCCACTCTTGCTATTTAGTCCCTAAGGAGGTAGGGCTGAGGAATATGGGCTAAATTTGCCATCTGGAGGTTCAGGCTTTTTGCAAGTCTAAGAGCAAACACAGGACATCCCTTCCTGCCTTATCAACCACCAAAGGCATATTTACAGGAATTCGTTTTACCCAGTGTACCATATCTAACTACCAAGAAAACATTACAGGTCAAAACAAAAGTGTCAAAACCACAACTTGAAAATATTCAGCAAGCATTTGAAGCAAATCAGATACAACTGGGATCATGGAGTTAGCCCAGGAATTTGAAAGTATGGTTGGCAGGCAAGAACAGCCGAGCAACACACCAGACACTTCAACTCCAGCGAAGGACCAGAACTGTGTCTGCTGGGAAACAGAACACTACGATGGAAATGGGGAATGCCTTGGGTGGGCTTGCTAGACTGGGCCTGAAGGAGGAGAGATTCTCTGAGCATGCAGTTACCTCATCAGAAACCCCCCAATTTGAAAAAGGCAAAATGATAGAAAAGAGAAGAAAATACAAAATAATAATAAGAAAGAAGGAAGAAAGAAGAAAAAGGAGAGAGAAGGAGGAGAAGATGGAGAGGAAGGAGAAGGAGGAGGAGGAAGAGGAGGAAGAGGAGGAGGAGGTGGTACACAACTACAGAAGGGGAAACAGCAAAATCAGAAGAATGAAAAACAGAAAATACTTAAAGCAATGGTAAGGATGTCCCCCCCCCCCCCCCCCCCCACCGGTGATGACGTTAGGTAAGAGGCACAGGAGGCACAGAGAACTCACCAAGCAGATGAATGCCAAACATCACACTAGACTGCTATTTCTTGAACTTCAGAAAAATCAAAGATAAAGAAGATCTTTTTGAAAGAAACCTAAGGGGTAATTTTTTTTTCACCCATAAAGGAGGAAAGATTAAAACACACATGTAACTTTCTTGCAAACCATGTGTCTTATTGAGGGTTACTATTGCTGCAATGAGACACCATGACCAAAGGAACTTAGGGAAGAAAGCATCTGTTCAGTTCATGCTTCTATATCACAGTTCATCACCAAAGGAAGTGAAGACAGGAACTCAAGCAGATTCAAAATGTGGATGCAGGAACTGATGCAGGAGCCACAAAGGAATGCTGCTTATTGGCTCCCTCAGCCTGCTTTCTTATAGAACCCAGGACCACCAACCCAAGAATAGCATCACCCACAATGGGCTGGGCCCTCTCACATCAATCACTAGTTAAGAAAATGGCAGATGTTATGGAGGCAGTGTTGTAATTTAGCAATTAGATTAGATAAAGATAGCAAAATATTCGGTGTGGCAGAATGTTGTGACCTGCAGGGAATTCCTCGCATCTTGAGATTGCCTGCAGCTGGGTTGCCATAGCAATATGCTTCCCTGCCCCCTGCCTTATAAAACCTTCTACCTAAAAAATAAAATTTGAGAGCTTGATCAAAGACTTGCTCTCCTTCTTCATGTCTTGTGTTCTGCCCCTATACAGGAGAATTCTCCTCCCAAGCATTAGTTGAACCCTTACTGGCCGGGACAGATTGAGACTTCCTCCTCTCAGGTGACTCTAACTTATTTCAAGTTGACATAAAACTAGCCAATACACCATGAAAGCAAGAACAGAGCAAGTAAAATATCTCAAGAGTTGAGAGGATGTTCCATGCTGCAAAACTGTCCTTCAAAAATGTAGAAGGGGCCAGAGAGATAGCTCAGTGGGTAAGAGTTTTTGATGTACAAACATGGTGGCCTGAGTTGAAATCCTAGCACTAAACAAACAAAACAAAAGCAGACTTGACCACCTTGAGCCTGCAGCCTTGGCCATCTTGTGCCTATAATCCTGGCTTGAGGTGTGGACAGGCAGAGGCACAAGATTCGGAATTTCTGAGCCGAACTATGCATAAACATAGATAGCTTCTGGCTCAGTGAGAGCCTGTGACTCAAAAGAATAGGTGGAGGATAACAGAATATGACACCCAACGGCCTCCTTGGCCTACATGGCATTCTCACACAGGCATGCATATGGCATGCATATGTAAATTACACTTTTAAATATATATGCATATTTATATACACACAAACACAAAGGAAAAAAAAAAACAAAAATGAAGGAAGTAACTGGGCATGGTAGCTCTCACCTATAATCCCCTCACTGTGAGAAGATAAAACAGGAAAATACTGTCACAAGTTTGAGATCAGCCTGGGCTACATATATGTAGTGACTTCAAGACCAGCTTGAGCCATAAAGAGAGATGCTATCTCTCTGAAACCCTTTCTCTCCACAAAAGTGTGAAGAAGAATGCACCAAAATGACATAATAAGAAAAGGATGGGCAGGTGTGGTGGTGCCTGCCTTTAATCCCAGCACTAGGGAGACAGAAACAGGTGGATCTCTGTGAGTTTGAGGCCAGCCTGGCCTATGAAATGAGTCCAGAACAGCCAAGACTACACACAGAGATCCTGTCTCAAAACAAAAAAATGAAAACAAAGAAAGAAAGAAAGAAAGAAAGAAAGAAAGAAAGAAAGAAAGAAAGAAAAAGGGATCGACTCTTTAATAAGTGGTTTGGAAAAATGGGCCATCCACACATTAAAAAGTGAAATTGGACAGTTAGCTCAGACTACACACAAAAATCAACTTGAAATGATAGATCTAAATAGCAGACCTGAGCCACAAAGCTAGAAGAAAACATAGGGGGAAGTTACGACGGTGGCCTTGGCAATGGTGCTTGGCTGCCGCATCAAAGCTCAGCCTTCAAATGGAAAATCAAATCAACTGGAGTCCATCAAACGGAAGAAGCAGGCAGCAGAATGCAGAGACAGCTTTCAGAGAGAGGGAGGAAGTATTTGCCAACTATATATCTGTAAGGGGTTAAGATAAAAACGAAGACCTCACAGTTCAGAACAGGCAACCTGGTTATAAAATGGGCCAAATGGACTGGGGTGCAGGAGGATAGACATCTCTCCAGGTGATAAAAATGGCCAGCAGGTAGGTGACTTTAAAAAAGTCAACATCACTGATCTGCTATATGTATACAAATACTAGTTATCCTTTAAGTGGAGGGAGTGTGATTCTGACACTGGATGACTGTGGTGAAAGACATAGGTAGACACAGAAAGAAAAACTGCATGGTCTCACTTATATACAGATTTTTTTTTTAATGAGCAGAAGAGGAAGAAGAGGAGGAGGAAGAGAGGTTAATGGGGGAAGAAGAAGAAACATAAAAACCTAAGTCAAAGAATATAAACCCACACTTGCGTAGAATGGGTGAGTGTAGATGTTTAAAGAACAACTCAAGGACTGTGGCTGATGTATTCAGGAGTTTCTACCAATAGTTAGCCTTGTACAACTTTATTAGGCTTGTAGTTGTCACGGCGGTGTTATCTAACCTGTTTTTACAATCAATAAAGCTGCAGACTGCTGGAGTATTTTAGAATAGCCTGTTTCCCCCTGGGGCAAGGCAGACATCACCTCCTAAGCTGGCTTCCTTTATACCCCAGCCTCCATCCCGTGCCATCTGTTTCGAATCATTTTTATTTGGTCCACCTCACATCTATAATCCCAAACTGCTTGCTGCTCACTGGCTTGCTCAGCCTGCTTTCATAGAGAACCCAGGACCACCAACCCAAGAGTGGTGTAAGTATTTTCTTCATGTCCCAGCAGGTGAAGAGCAGCGGGTATGTCAATCATGTATGCACTAAGCTTTGGTCTTCAACTTGAAATGAATAGGCTTATCCTATGCGTGCTATTTTATCTCTCTTTTTATTATGATGATGAATTCTGGTGACTGACTTATATTACAAAAGCTACAATTGCTCATTTAACATTATTGTATGTTGGCCAATGTATTTACACTGAATAGCTTGTTAATCCCTTTCCAAGATGAGAGCCATTTGAGTTAGCTTGATTTTTTTTCTATTATAAACATTAATTTGTGCACTGTTGTGTGGGCCTCTTTGTACGTTTCCATTAGGAATGCATTTACCAGTGTTAGACAGAGTCTGTGCTGCCTTCAATTTTATGATAGAATGTCAACCTGGCTCTTTGAAGGTGCTGTAGTCCCTCCCTCCACTAGGATGCCAGAGTTTCAGTGTTCTGAATCCTATCTGACACTTAGAGGATTTTAAACTTAGGACAATTATCGATGCAACAGCATCTCTTGGCTTATTCGTTTTTATTTTCATAACTATAACTGATCAGCTTTTATATCTATTGAATCTTTGGGTTTTGGCAGTAGATGATGCTGAGGAATCATTTTAATTAAGTATAATGATATATTAGAAATGCATATTAAAATAACACAAAAGTACAGTATCGATTTACTTTAAAATAGTAAAAAAGAATGCACCGATATCTCAGTGTTTCCAAATACGTTAACAGAAATAAAGCAGGAAGTACTCAAGTTGCTGGTTGGTGTTGGTATATGCCTTTAACCCAATACTTGGGAGGCAGAGGTAGGTGGACCTCTGAATTCGAGGCCAGCCTGGTCTACATAGCCAGTTTGAGGAGCCAGGGCTACACAGAGAAACACTGACTCAAGAAAACAGAACTACTCAAGTGACAAGAAGACTCCTGTGCGGTACAGCCCCGTGAGCCTGCTTAGTGGTTTCCTATAAAGCTAAAAGTACTCCTAGAATAAGACTCAGTCATTTGCTGCAGCATTTACTTACGCCAATCTAAATGGAAACTCCCATCAGGAAAGCCGCCCCTGGACGCTACAGCAACTCCAGCCACAACTGCCAAAACCCAGAAGCAACTGAGGTGCCTTC
The DNA here is from genome assembly GCA_907169655.1 of Acomys percivali. Taxonomy (NCBI): domain Eukaryota; kingdom Metazoa; phylum Chordata; class Mammalia; order Rodentia; family Muridae; genus Acomys; species Acomys percivali. The sequence continues at coordinate 16,359,811 of OU015755.1, read as the reverse complement.
AGGTAAGGGGCCTTATTCACCATGAGAACAAGAAATGAGAGATTGGGTCATGAAAAGGCGAAGAGGGCCCGATCTGAAAAGGCAGCATAATATGCTGTCCTAAATGCATGATATTCTGGGAAACTATGGAGGAAACGTGGCTGCCGGCAGTGAGAGGCGAAGGATGAACAGGATGACTATAGAGGACGTTTTAGGGCTGCTGGTAGAGGAAGTGTCACTCTACACTTGGCCAGACCCATGGGATGTGTAATGCAAGAGTGAGCCCTAGTGTCGACTATGTGTTTGAGTGATGATGTGCCACTGTAGCTGGGTCATCAATCGTAACAAATACGCTGAAGAGGTACAGGAAATGGACTGTGCGTGAACCAGAACAGGGCTTTCGGAGACCTCTGTGCCTTCAGCTCAATTTGATGGAATTCTAAGCTGCCTTGAAAATAAGACTATTATTTTTTAAGCAGAGGGATAATAAACATAAGGTCACGAAGAGTGATTATATAGATATATGGTCCAGGAGGATGGGATTAGGAGGGAATTCATCCTTATAATTCCAGTTTTAATGAGTAGATTTTATGGCTTATTTATGGATAAATAACATCTTACAAGGACCTATGGATAAGAATGCAGATTAGGTGGGGTGCAGATCAATCCAATTCAGTATAGGCAAGACTCAATAAACATGTATAGATATGACACACATGTTGAAAATTCAAATACTGTTAGGAAAAAGAAAAAGGCCAGAAGTGAAGCCGATGGGTCACTGAACGTAAAGAGGTTTGTTTGAAGGGCCCTGAAACTACCGCTTGTGGTGTTTTTTGCACAGTGTTAGCTGGGAAGGAAATAGAAAAGCAAGGAGCAGATTTTGACCCAAAACAAAGAGCAACTTTCTCCAAGTCTGTACTTCATGGCATCAAACAGGATCCAGTTAAAGAAACTCGGGGACTAGGTTTTCCACAGCAAAACCCTACCAAGGGGCAGCCCAGGCCCCTGATGGGGGTTTTCCAGCCATCCCGCTGAACGAGGATGCAGACCATGGTGACGTATCAGGGGAGCTTTTGCCATGCGAGACAACGTCTCCCCGATGCGCTGTTTTCTGTATTTCACCAAATACACAAAAGCCAAACCGATACATTTCACAAAAAGCCAACAATGACATCAGCCAGTCTGAAATCTGTTCAACAAAACCCAGGAGGACCAGAGAGGTAATAAAAAGCACTGGTCGCTGATAAGATATTTATTAACTGCAGCTAAATCAAAAGCATGACTGGGTTAGTATGCTAGGAAGCATGGTCAAGGTTAACTGGTCCTATGTGCCAGCTCAGCAGTTAAGCACAAAACAGACATTCACCAAACACCTGCTAATAACTGATTTTATAAGAGTCAAGCTCAGAAAAGCAAGATCTCGCTAAAAAGATTCATACATAGACTGCTGCAGGCTTTCTTCATCAGCCAACATATTTTTGAGTAATATCAGTAATAATAAGTTGGGAGTGGGGGGAACCAAGGAAAATATAGTCCAACCTTGCATTGAGCAAAAATAGTATGGAACCATGTGTAAGACCCCTTGCTTTGAGCACCCATGATGGGTGGGAAGCAGGGCCACTTCAGAAGTGAAATGAGAAAGAGCGAGGCCAGGGGTCATAGTTCAGCTGGCAGAGTGCTGGCCCAGGACACACAAAGTCTCAAGAGTTGGATACAGGATCCCACAAAACCAAGTGTCATTACACCTTGGGGGGCAGAGACCGGAAGATCAATGAAAGGTCATCTTTGATTAGTTCAGTGGTTCTCCACCTTCCCAATGCTGCGACCCTTTAATACAGTTTCTTGGGTTGTGATGACCCCCGACCATGACATTATTTATGAAAATATGCTGATATAACTGTAATTTTGCTACTGTTATTAATAATAATATAAATATCCAGTGTGTGACCCTTGTGAAACGGTTGATTGACCTCAAGGGGTCATGATCCACAGGTTGAGAACCACTGGGTTAGATAGAGATTTCTAGTCCAGTGTGGTCTACATGACACTTTGTCTCTTAAAAATAAAATAAAATAAAATAAAATAAACAGCTAATACTCAATACTTACGTATGTCACAGACACTGTTCTAGAGGCCACACAGTTCTCTGAACAATCCAGTGAGTGGAGTATTAAAAATGGTCCAGCTTGAGTTACAGACAAGACTGGATGCAAAGGTTCAGTAGCTTGCCAGAAGCCATGTGCCTGTCAAAGATGCCGCCTCGGTCAGTCAAATGTGAACGGTGTCTCCGGCTTTGCTTGCCTATGATGCAGCAAACAAAAGCCCTACAGTCTAATTCTGAGCTGCAGCAAACATGCATAGTAACAACTACTAAATTCTTTGTAGTCAAAAGCTCTGCCCACTCCCTGACAAGTTCCCTTCTTAGCACGACGCCCAGGTAGCAACTCAGAGGTCATTACTACGTCATCTCTTCTTCCCCTCATGTTGCTGAATTTCACTTCTTGTTTTAGTTTTAGAAAAATTGGTCTAGGATTCAGCCATTTCTCCATACCTTTAATACTTCCATACTAATCTAAAATATCATTCATTCACTTGAAGTTTAGCAAAGACTGCTAGATTCCTAGTTTCTACTCTTGATCAACCATGGCTTATTCTAGAGCACTTTCTCTTAAAAATCAGGAGGAGGAGGAGAAGTTTGAGGAGGAAGAGGAGGAGGAGAAAGAAGAAGAGGAGAAGAAGGAGGAGGAGGAGGAGGAGGAGGAGGAGCCACCTATCCCACACTTGCTCAGAACTCTATCACTTGCCCTCTCAGGATCTGGGTGTTACTGGTCCTCCTTCCCCACAGCCTTCCTAGCAGCCCACGCCACGCCAGCTTCACTGAGCCTGCCTGTCCTTACATGAGACTATCTTGTTGCCTTTCACAGCCTCTCTCTGCACCTTCCCTCAGCTGTCAGATCTTCCCTAGTGACATCCCTGGCTAGCATCCCATTGTGGTTTGAATGTGAGATGTCCCATTGGCATACATGTCTGGACACTTGGTACACAGCTGGTGGTGTGTTGTGGGAAGTTTGTGGACCCTTTAAGAGGAAGAGCTGGAGGAAGTGAGTCACTGCGGATATGCCCGGTCCCACTTCCTGCTGCTACTTCCTGCTTTCCGAGTGCAGATGCAATATGATTAGACAGCCTGGTGCACTGTCACCCAGGTCTGCTCTGTCTTCCCCGCCATCGTGGACTCTATCCCTCTGGAACTGTGAGCCAAAATAAACCCTTTCTTCCTCAAGCTACTTTTGTCAGGTGTTTTATCACAGCAACTAAAAAACAACTAAGACACATCGCCATTGACAATAACTCCCACTTCCCCTTCTTCCTCCCAGTCACCATCACTGTGGGGTTTCTCTTTAGAGTCTTCGTTTGAGAGTCTGTCAGGGCAATGTGCTTCCTCATTTGTGTTCTTGCTTACTTAGAAAATGAGATCCAAGGATCGGCATGGTGGCGACATTCCTCTATTCCCAACGCTTGGGAGGCTGAGGCAGGAGGATTGCCTAGGCTAAAAGCCAGCTGGCGTTATAGAGTGGGTTCCAGGACAACCTGAACTAACTCGTGAGGCTTTGTGAAAACAAAACAAACAAACAACAAAAGCAAAGAGCTACAACAAAATGACCTGGTCAGTTGGCTCAGTGGCTAAAATCACAAGCCTGATGGTTGGAGTTCAATCCCTGTAACCCACCATCTTAGCGTTAACCGCTACTGCTGTGATGAAACACAACAAATGAAGAGTACTGACTCCTGAGGTGTCCTGTGACCTCCACATACATCCCATGTCAAGCACATGCATGTCTACACACACACACACACACACACACACACACACACATCACAAGCAAGCATCGTACATACACATACCATACCTAAAAACATTTTTAATTATTTGTAAGAAGGGAAGGCAAAGCCACTCTTCAAGGACATCTATAGATTCATGAGAATCTCCTTACACTTAAAGAGAACCACCACTGAAATGACACCAGGTCAAACAAACAAACAAAAAATCTAGCTATGACAGCAGGAACCGCTGGAAGAGGAGGTGGGATGTAATGCAAAGAGATGCAGCGCTCACAGGCATGAGGCCATAAGACCATCTAAATGCAGCTGCAAAATACAAGAAATGTACTTAAAGGGACCGTGGAGAGCACAGCGATCATACAGCAATCATCATACAACATAAAACCACTGGAACCCAAAGAATACAAAGCAGAGCTAGGAAGCAAGCATCAAAACACCGACCCATGCAAGCATCCACTGGAACTACAGTGGGTTTGGTAAATAGCCTGCTTTATATAGAAGGTTCAAAGCAAACAACTGGGTTCCCAGAGTGGAGCAAAGACAAAGATTTTTTTTTTTTCACAATTATGTAACATGGAGTGAACAGCATTAGACCAGCTGGCAAAGGTCTAATAGAAAATCTGGGGAAGACTTGAGAAAGAGGAGGTGACTTTTGAAGAGGTTGTGGGTGGGAATGTTTCAGAATTGAAAATGTAAATTGCTGGGGTTGGAGAGATGGCTCAGCCATTAAAGGCTGGGCTCACAACCAAAATGTCAAGAAAATACAAATGGTTCTGAGGTGGTAAAATGTATCAACAGTGAAGGGGATACGCTGTGCAGATTTTTCATCCACATCAACAAATGTCAGAATAATTAAGTGTCTCCCGTCATAGGAAAAATTTATATTGAGATCATTTATAATTGGAAACAAATGTGAAAAAGATTTACAGATAGGTTAAAAATTAAAATAAGACAAGGCAGGTTAGACTGCAGGAACAGGGAAACTGTGACGGACCCTCTCTCCGGAGAGCCTGGTGTGAACTCTTGCCAGCACTGAAGCAAGACCCTCAGCAAGTTAGGAACGGCTTCCAACCTTTCTCTCTTCACAGCCATAAAGCTGCAGTTTTCTAGGAATGTCACCAGAAACCCCATGTATTTACAGGAAAAGGACTAGATCTAAACTCCTTGTGCAAACAACCGCCGCCACCCCACCACCACCCCCGCCCACACTCAATGGTTGAGGCAATCAGATCACTCACTCATGTGAGACACCTGTGGAGTCATCTCCCGGTCTCAGCTAACACAAAGAAAAAGGGGAGGCAAGCAGGGCTCCTCACTGTGGTTTCCAGATCAAACTTAACAGCCACCAAATACTGTCTGTGGTGAATGCTGAGACAGCCAGCCATGGCTCTCTCTTGAGGAGCCCGCATCCACCCTGTCTTAGGGAAGCCCACTCCCATGCTCTCGATAATGCTTTTACTCTTCACGTGTTCCGTTCTTTCTAGAACACTGCAACTCTTTCACACCAGCCAATCCTGAGATTCTTTCTTTGCTGTGTTAAAGCCCGGAATCCAGATTTGGCCTGAGTCAAGATCCCTAGAAGGTTAAGGGAGTCCTCAGGCTGCTAAGTCTGACAACATGGGGCTGACAGAAACTGCTTCAGGATTTTCACCTAAAACACTAGGTATAAAAGATACATTTGAGTAAGAAGAAAATTAAAACCAGTAAGAAAAAAAAAAAAAAAAACGAATTTGGCCAACAATAGAGACAGAATTTGAAAGCATAGCAATAAATCTAGGAACTAATTGGAACGGCATAAGAACAAATTGGAAGAATTAAAATTTGGGATGATTTAAATGAAGCCTAGCTAGGGTACCAACAAAAGATGAGAGAAAGTAGTTAAAAACACACACACACACACAGAAACAACTTTGAGCTGGGTGATGGTGACACACACTTTTAATTCCAGCACTTGGGAGACAGAGGCAGGTGGATCTCTGAGTCAAAGGCCAGCCTGATTGGTCTATAGAGTGAGTTCCAGGACAGCCAGAGCTGTTACACAGAAAAACCCTGTCTCAAATAAACAAAAACCAAAAAGAAAAAATGAAAACAAAAAAGAAAGAAAGAAAGAAAGAAAGAAAGAAAGAAAGAAAGAAAAGAAAAAGAAGGAAAGATAACTTTGGACTTCATATATTATTCAGGGGATGTCTAGGTGCTAAGATTATACTGTGACATGTCACAGGAGAGACATTCCAAAGGCAACATGATAAAAGGGAACCCCAAAACATCTTTGGAAGACATTCTCAAGGAGGAAACATTAAAGTATAGACCAAAAAGGAGAAGTATGGTTGTCAGAATATAAAGTATTTTGACTAATCCGTAGAAGCCACCAATCCCAACACACATGGTAGATGGTTTGGAACATGAAATACACAGTTGGCAGCAATATGAAAGGCTAAAGGCGTGAGGAAGGACCCACTCCGGGCAGTTGAGAGGGAAATGTGTCGTACACCAGGACCTAGGATCATCTACGTTGGGCAAAGCCAGTGGTCATGTAGGAAACTCCCCTGAGTCTAGCCCTGAAGAAACACAAGCCCGCTCCAAGCAGAGAGCTCAGGAGAGATGCTGTCAGGGACCAGGTGGCCCAGCCATTCCCAGCCCAGGTGTCAGGCATATATATAACTGAAAGAGATCTCAACCGCAATAGCCTTGGCCACCGGCTGACCAAGACCCCCACAGTAGACTTCCTTAGCCAGCAGCCTAGCCCACCCACAGAGCCACAAGAAATTGAAATGGACGGGTCTACACACTTAGGTAACTGACACAGACAGGAAAAACTCCAGGTCTGTTTTTTTAAGCGCCGAGTTTGAGGCACTCACAGATCACCAAGTGGGAATATCCCAGAGGCGGAAGTAGATGCAGTGTTGGAGCTGAACGTGTCGTCATCACTTGTGTGAGCATGGTTGTCTGCTCTGGCCTCACAGCCTCTGGAAGCGCAAACCCAGTCAACACAGGCCTGGACCTAAGGAACTCACGGTGTGCTAGGAGCAGAGCACGGGGACCTGACATGACGTCATGCGGGTGGGTGGGGGAAGGGACGGACATCAGGACTGAGGCGTCTCAATGCTTTACAGGGACAGCATTGGGGATGCAGAAATTCTACTGCCACAATGTAGTTGCCCCCCCCCCCCAATAAAATCTGAGTAGTGTCGAGCACAGGTGCTCACTGAGAGAATGAAGACCTAGGCAGCGGAGATAGGCAGGTGTAGTTAATCGAACTAGGCAAGCTGCTTTGCCTCGGCAACAGCCTGAGGAGGTACTTTATGTATTAATCTCAGAAGGGCAAATGAAAAGACCCTACAGCGGTCCTCAGCCTTCCTAATGCTGCAACCCTTTAACACAGCTCCTCATGCTGTGGTGACCCTCCCCAACCATAAAATTATCTTCGTTGCTACTTCATAACTGTAATTTTGTTTCATATACTGCTACATATACACATACTGCTATTTTGCTACAATTTTGTTACAACTTGTAAATATCTGTGTTTTCCGGTGGCATCCTAGCGCAACCCCTATGAAAGGGTCATTTGACCCCTAAAGAGGTCACGACCCACAGATTGAGAACTGCCGCTCTACACATTATTTCAAACGTGATTCAAACAAATTTAAGCAAAGTGCAAACTACGACGTGTAAATTCATTCATTTGGTATTTTTTTGAAGGTCACATTTTAGTCTCAGCTTTGTCTTAGATGTCCACTGATTGAAGCCTGCCACCATCTCCTGAATTAAATAGTAATCAGTTCTGAAAACTATCACGACAATCCTCTAATTCTCAAAAAAGCGACGAGGCAGAGTTTACACTTGTTTAAAGACCAAGGAAAACAGAGACGCCAAGAACTTCCGGCTGGATGCCAGTGTCAGTACTCTTGCGGAGCTCTCCAGGTTGAAGACTTACCTTGCGCAGGCGCAATGTGGGAATATTGCCGCTCTTTTCTCTCTCCTTACCCAACTGTGACAGTTACCAGCTAAAGATCCAGGATGTGGAGTGAGATGGCTTAGCTCCTGAATCCACATCCTAACTTGCCGTCCTCACACTGGAGCAAATTTACCTTTTATCAGACAGCTGGCCCCACTCCCAGAAAGCATGATTACACTGATCTGAAGGGTCTGGTGGGGTTTTTGTTTTGTTTTGTTTTTTTAAATCCAGAAAGTTCTAGGTACAGCTGAGACTGGGATCAGGAGCCACCTGATTGTCAGCCCGCTGCAGCCTGTGAGGCCAATCGAACGCTCGCGGCTGCTTAGCTAATTGAAGTTTTACTGGAGCCCACGTTACCGGATCGTTTTCGAGCCAGCTACAGCTGTGACTACACCACAGCGGCACACTTGAGCGGCTGTGGCACTAGCCTGCTTGTTATGTAGATCTTTCCATAACATAGGCAACTTCTCCCTGCTCCGTTGCCCTCGAAGTGTGGTCCTCTGGTCAGCATCAGCAGCGTCGCCGGGGAGCTGTTAGGAAGACTCCAGCGTACACCTTGCACCAAAGCCAGCAGTTTAACAGAAGCCCCAGGTAGCTTACAAGCATAGCAACGCTTGAGTCCTACCTTGTGCCCATGTGGCTACTGCCACCTTCTCTAGCCTTAAAAAAATTTTTTTTAATTACATTTATTTATTTACTTTTGTGCTCATGCGTGTGTGGAGACACATAAGTGCCAGGTTGTGTGCAGGCACCATGGTATATGGCGACAGCTTGCAGAAATCAGGTCTAGCCTTCTGCCATGCAGGCTCCAATCTTGGCGATAAGTGCCTTTTCTCGCTGAGTTCTCTCACTGGCCCCTCACTGTCATTTTTTAAAACCCCTTTCCTTGCTCCTAATTGTTTGTTTGTTTGTTTTGTTTTGTTTTTTCGAGACAGGGTTTCTCTGTGTAGCCTTGGCTGTCCTGGACTCACTGTGTAGACCAGGCTGGCCTCGAACTCACAGCGATCTACCTGCCTCTGCCTCCCGAGTGCTGGGATTTAAAGGCGTGTGCTACCCACCACTTGGTTCTTCTCCATTAAATAAGGTCCTCTTTCTGAGTTTTCCCTCCTACTGTCTCTCTTTTTTTTTTTTTTTTTTTCTCAAAGCACCATTCAAATCTGTGACTAGACATCCTTGGAGTACTTTTCTCTCTGATGTCTGCCTCTCCCTGAGGCTGGCAGCCTCATGAGATTGGCAGGTAAAATAGCTATAAACTGTGAATCTGCTGGATATAGTGACACATGCTTGCAGTCCTAGTACGTGGAGGTGAAATCGGGAGAATCAAGAATTCAAGGTCATCCTTAGCAATGTAGGGAATTTGAGGCCAACCTGGGCTACGTGAGACCCCATTTCAAAAGCAAATAAGCAAAGCATAAATCAGGGCTGGGAGATGGCTCAATGGGCAAAGCGCTTGTCAGGAAAGCACAAGGACCTGAGGTCAAATCTCCAACCCCCATGTAAAAGCCAGGCATCATAGCACCCATCTGAAACCCCAGCACGGGGAGCAATGGGAGGAGTAGAGACAGCAGAGCCCGGGCTCTCACTGGCCGGTCAGTTATCACAAATGGCTAACTTCAGTTCCGTGAGAGACCTGGTCTCCAGACAGTATGGCAGAACAATAGGGAAGACATCAGAGTTGATCTCTGGCCCTCACATGTGCACACATGGACAAGTGCACGCTGACATACAAGTGAACACATGTACAACACACAGTACAACACACAAAACACATGCATATACATATGCACACATCTATAATATACATACAGACACTGTGCATGTACAATACATGCATGCACACATGTAAACAACACTCATACAGTATTTACTTATCCACATGTACAACACATACATGCACACACAAGTACACTATATATACATGCATGACACATGAACAACATGCACATACATGTATATACCACTTATACACATGTATAACACACATACATACACACAGAGAAGTGGAAACCACACTGACTTAGCAAGTAGGAAATAACCAAAAGAGGAAAAGTAATAAATGAAGTAAGTTATTAGGAAGCTTTACACCAAGCGGGGCGGGGGGGGGGGGGGGGTGTGGCTTTGGGGGCCGGGGGTAAGAGCAGGGTTGTTAAGCTTTAACTCCCCCCCCTTTGTGTTCTAGGGCTAAAAATTACTATTCAGTCACACAGAAAGTTTCAAGTGCTTTGGGAAACCTCTGCAGAGCAAGGATCCAATTTCACCAGCTGTTCACTAAATGAAATAACCATCTCTATCAGGGATTTAATTAGAATGCCCAGAATGTGATCTTGTCTGAGAAAGTTACTTTGCAGGCAGCTGCTTTGGATGAAGAGAGCAGAGGAAGGGCTGTCTGTGCTCCCTGCTCCCTCTCGATGGCCGTGCTCCCTGCTCCCTCTCGATGGCCGTGCTCCCTGCTCCCTCTCGATGGGAGTGCTCCCTGCTCCCTCTCGATGGCTGTGCTCCCCGCTCCCTTTCGATGGCTGTGCTCCCTGCTCCCTCTCGATGGCTGTGCTCCCCGCTCCCTCTCGATGTGAGTGCTCTTCAATTGACTCTCTCCAAATGCCCTTGGAAGGAACGATCTTGAATGGCTAACTTATTACATGGAAATTAAGTACCCAGCGGCGACTGGCAAGAGATTCATAGTATTGATCAAAACAGGACTCAGGTCAGATGGCTTAGGCTGACTTCCCTTAGGTGCCTGCATCAAGAGCTAACACTGATGCCCTACACTGGGAAGGAAGCAGGATTCAGGAAGACAAGGGCTGGAGCGATGGATCGGGGGTGAAGTGCTTGCCGCAGGAGCAGGAGGACCTAGTTCTGATTGCCAGCAGCCATGGGGAAAGGGTGACTCAGCAGTGTTTGTCTGTAATTTCAGGACTGGGCAGTGGAGACAGGAGGATCCCTGGAGTTCCTCGGCCAGCCAGGCTAGGCAAGGTGATATCTAGGTTCAACTAGAGACTCTGTCTCAAAAAAGGGGAGAGTCATGAGGAAGGCATTCCAGTGTGGACATCTGGCCCCCACACGCACAGGTACACACAGACACACTCTCACACACAGACACATAGACACACACACACTTACACTTACACAGTCTCACACATACAGTCCCTCACACACACAGACAGTCTCACACACATACACTCACACACACACATATGCACACACACACAGAGTGAAAACTTATCTCCAAAGTAATTGGAGTATGTTGCTGTCATGGATAGGCACCTCGCTAAACAGGCTATCCAAGGAGTTTATTCTACGAGCATCTTAGTCAGCCCTTCCTCCTGCTGATAAAGAACAGTGAGGCTTAAAGGAACTCAACTGAAAGAGAGAACACCTCATGAAAGAGTGTAGAAGCACAGGCTCTAGTCTACACTGAGAGATCCTAGGTTACCGTCTCAACCTAAACCCCAAGAGGCTCATTTCCCATCTGTAAAATGAAATAAATCTTGGTTCACAGCTTTAGTCAATCACTTACCATTCATTCAAGTGATTTTTAAAAATTGATTATTTGGGAATTTCACACCATGTGTCCTATCACACCCACCTCCCAGTCTTCCCACACCCATCTCCCTTTCCGGTGACCTCCTCCCCAGCCCCAGCAAAGAAAAAAAACAAGCCCATTCTGTGTGGTCCACATATTCACTGGAGCATGGTCAAATTTCTCATGGCCAGCCCCCAAAGATGGTTCTTTCTCCCCCTGCATCTGCCCCGGAAGCCATATCAGTTGAGGACAGCGGTGTGGTGACCGGAGTGGGACAGGGTGTTAGTTCTCCTGTCTCCAGGCCACCACCTGCACTGCACCACCGTGGGCTGGTGAGGGGTAGGGCCAGCTCTCCTGTGCTCTAGGCACCATGCATGTACTACATAACAGGCAGTGTGGTAGGAAAAAGATACACAACTGAGCACGGGTTCTTCCCTCATGAAGCTTTCAGTCAACTGAAGAAATGAGGTGTCTGAGGTTTGGGGAGAGGTGCAGTAAATATGAAATTACAACCACAGAGCATACAGAGAAAGGTTTCCTCTGACGCCTCACAGTTAAGCCATCAACACGTCTTGTGACCCATACCTTCAAAATACATTCCAAATGCCAGACCCCAACTACATCCATGTCACCATTGCTTCTAGCTGGATTACTTCAGTAGCATAGCCCCCAATCTAATCTACACTCAGAAATCTTTTTTTTTTTTTTTTTGAGGACTATAAATTGGGTCAATAAGTGCTCTGTGCACAGTCCCTGGTGACCTTCCATCATGCTTAGACTAAAGGGCAGTTCTGGAAGGCCCATGAGGATCCTCATGGTACACGCCATGTGGACCCCGATCTCATTCGCTGGACTTTTCCTCCAACCCCTCCACTCCAGCCACCCCGGCCTCCTTGTTCCCTGAGCATGCCAGTGCAGGCTTGTTTTCTTCAGAGGAAGGAGATGTTTGCCTGTCTTCTACCCAGAACTCTGGGAAAGGACCTAGTTTCCAACCTGTTGATCATTCACTATCTTTAGGGTCTGGCTTCACCAGAATCCTCCAGAATATTATGGTTGTTTATCCCAGTCTTCCCCCTATATTTTGAGCATTGCTTCTCAGTCCACAAAACCCATCCTTATGAGAGATGTCACTTGAGTAACACTTATGTTATCTTAGCTCCAGGCCAATCCTGACTCCCACAGGCACGTTTACCTCAATCATCCTCCCTAGAACTTCATCTTGGGCCTGTTTCTGAGTCCGTAGAACCCATCTTTATGGAAGAAGCCGTGCGTATTTCAAAAAGAGCTCCGATGTAAACGCTCTTAAATTTTGCTCTATACACAGGACTGAGTTAATTGACATCAGGAAACTTTTTTCCCCAAAACTGTTCTGTGCTTAAACATGGCTAAAATAAAGCACCTGGTGTCAGACCCCAGAAGTTTGTCCCAGCACTGGTTAACTATGTCGGGCTGAACTGAATTTCATTCTTACCTCACTTGGATCATTCCCCTGCTTAAAGGGACCCCCGTACAATGCACCTGGATATGGCTCCAGATAGCTTCATTTGGTCCCATAATCACTCATAAATGTTGAGATACTGCTACCCACAGACCTGATCTCTGCTCAAATGTCGCCTTCCCAGAGAATCTTTTCTGCTCACCTATAATGACCTCCCCAACCCGTAGAGTCAGTTACCAGCCCCTTAATCCATCTAAGGCGGTGTTGAATTCCACTCAGAAGCTACCTGCTGACCTCTCTATTGTTTACTTGCTATCTGGAAATAAGACTCTGTCCATATTATTTTCAATCATCTATAATAGACTTTGAACATAAAAGAACACTGAATAAACATTTATTGTTATTCTATACTGAGATGATATAAGTCATGACACAGTAAGAATTACTTATTTCAGGGAGATCAGGGAAGGCGGCTTGCTTGGAGGAGAACACAATGCTGAAAGAATGGCTTGAGTGTACCAGGCCAAAAGGAGTGCGGTGTTGGCTGAGGAGCAGGGATTGCTCAAACAAAGGCTCTGAGGTGGGGATGAAAATAGTGTAGTCAAGAAATTAAAAGAGAGCTGGGCAGATGACTCAGTTGGTAAAGCACTTCTGTGTGAGCATGAGAAGCCGGCTTTGGTCTTCAGAGCCTCACGCAGACAAAACAAGTGAAAGGCCTGGCACAGTAGCCTGCACTTATAATTGCAGGGCTAGAAAGGAGCTGGGCGGATCCCTGGGGCTTGCTGGCCAACCAGCCCAGCCTAGCCAAGTTGTAAGCCAATGAGAGATGGTTTCATAGAAAAAATGAAGACTGATGCTCAGCTCCTGAAATAATACCTGAGGCTGTCCTTTACACATGTGTGTGCATGCACAAACACACACACACACACACACTGTGAGAGTAGGAGTGACAAAGCACATCTACATGACAGAACATAGAGAAAGGTGCTAGGTTTTTTATTCTACAATAAAACACCATGACCAAAAACAATGCAGGGAAGAAAGGGTTGATTTTGCCATTACTTCCAGGTTGCTCTCCATTGCTGAGAGAAGTCAGGGGCAGGAAGCTAGAAGCAGGGACCGACTCTGAGACTATGGAGTAATAAAGCTACTCACTGGCTTGCTCCTCATGAACTGATCAGCCTTTCTTATATACCCAGGGTCAAGTAGCCCAGTAGTGGCACTGTCCACATGAGCTGCGCCCCCCCCCCCCCCCCCACATACATTCATCACCCCTCGATAAAAAAAAAAAAAAAAAAAAGTATCACTGTCCTGCCTGCGGGTCAACCAGGTAGGGGCATTTTCTCATCTGAGGTCCCTTCATCTCTAATGACTCTACTTGTATCAAGGTGACATGAAATTAGCAAGCATGGCCCTGAATGAAGCTGGATCCAAGGAGGTGGCCAGACTCCTTCATGATTTGTGTCTTTATTCCTAGATTGTGAGAGGACTTTAACTGGGGGGGGGGGAGCTAGGGGAGGAAACCCACTCGTTTTTACTTACAAAAATTAAGGCTCTGAGATGACTTATTAAGTCTCTTCTTTAAGCCACACAATAAAATGAGGCAAGATTTCTGGAAATATTAAGCAAAGTCAGTTTCAATGGCAGAGGTTCGAGCCACTGAGGGTTTTTCCCCAGTGCTGGGGAATCAAACCCCAGGCTCATGCTCACTTTACCACTGAGAGCTAGATCCTAGGCCCGGAGCTGCTGAGCTCCATAGCTTCTCACTCATCACCAATCACTTTGGAGCTTTATGTCCAGACTAAGTTCACCATACCTTCCTTCCTCTTCTAAAAAACAAACAAGCAAACAAAATACCCACTTATGGAAAACTTCCCCTTACCGTGAAAGAATGAAGTCTGAGCTACTGTTTTGCCCATATGAGAATGTTAACTCAAGTGTCAGCATAAAGCCTCTAGGCTTGCAAGCATTTCCTGCTTTTCCTTGCAGGGTAGACTAGTGGTCAAGGCCGATGGCTGGCTGCATCCCGAATTCAGATCTTTCTAACTGACCACAGGTGGTCTGAGGAATAACTATTCCTTGGGACCCTAACATGCATGTCATGAATCATCAGTTAACCTGGTTTTATTTGGGAGTGAGAAATAGCGATGGTACATATAGTGCTTTGGAGGCTCTGGGTTCACTGACAGAAGACTCCGTGGGTCAAAGACTCAAAGATCCCCTTTGTGAAGACCTGAAGACCCCAGCTCCTTCTCCTAGGGGTGGCCCGAGCCATCTCTAGCACTGAGCCTCTACATTTCAACAAATTGTCTTTCCAATAAGGAGTTCATCAGGTACAGGGGCTGGGAGAGCACAGATGCCCTGTGTTTATCCAGGGCCCTGCACAGCTTGACCTCTGCTGTGTCAGCTGCCTCAGGTGACAGCAGAGCAACTACATCTATGGCAGCTTTCTCCTTAAAATTTAAAAAAAAAAAAAAAAAAAAAAAAGGAGGGCCTGAGGCCATGGAGATGGTTCCATGGAGAAGATGCTTGCCATGAGAACAGGAGTCGGGTTTAGATTCCCCCAGTACCCGTGTAAAAGCTGAGCAGGCAATATCATGCTTATCCCAGAACTCAGAAAGCAGAGACAGGGGATCCCTGGTAATGCTGGCTAAAACTAGCCCAAGTGGTGAGCTTCCGGTTAAGAGGAGATGCCCCTCCCCCACCTCAATCAATATACGCAAGAACAACTGAGGACACTCCATATCAACTTCAGACCTCCACACACACGTGTACACACACACACACACACACACACACACATACACACACACGTGTATACACACACACGTGTACACATAGATCCATGCAAGCACACATACACATACATACCACCCACATACACACATACAAATACAAAGAGGAAAGGTGTAGTGGAAAGGCTTGCTGGAGCACCAAGGAAGAAGTAACTTGGCAGATAAATGAAAACCTCAGGCTTGGGGAGTAAGGGAGCAACTATTTAAAGTATTCATTAAACTATTTAAAGAATAAATATTTGTGGATTTATCTAGTCAGGTCTATCTGAGAAAATGGTGTGAGAACCTAATATAGACATCACTAATCATTAATTTACCTATTTTCTTTATAGTGACTGTTCCTTACAAGTGACTGTGTGTCCCATAATTATTGGCTCTACAGACACAGGGGTGGGGCTGGGGCTGCAAAGTTTTTGGTGTCTCTGGCTCTGCCAGCTTGAAAACAGTCTAGTTACAGATCCTGAGGTGAGTGTGCCAAGGCAGCAACTTGTCAAATACACCTAAAAGTCCCTCAAAGCCTGACACCTCCCTGGAGGGCTATTATCTCCACCTCTACCTCAGCTGTGTTCTTCACTGGGCTGCCCACTGCAGGCATCTGAGTTGTTTTTTCTTTTACCTTCTTCGCCCACTGTTGCAAGCCTGGGAATTCATTTACTGTGTGCATCCCCAGGCAGCTAAATCACCTGCAAATGTGCCTCACATTTTAGAAGCACCCTGGCAACGGTTCCCCAGAGACCCAACAATTAGATGCCTAATGCCCCCCCCACCGCCACAGGATGATGACAGTAATCAGGGAAAAGGGGGAACTGCCAAGCAGCATTCTCAGTGGGGAGGCAGCCTATGGAGACAAAACCTCTTAGCAATAGCTCCACTTGTCTGCCTCCGATCCAGGGAAGGCAGAGGTTGGCAGCTGGGAGGAAGGATAATTTGAGGAAACCACGAGAGAGTTGTTAGGACTTGTTTTCCCAATAGTCCACACTAGGTTTGAAAAGACAGGCAGGTATTTTAGGTAGCTTACCAATGCCTTTTCTGCCTCCAGGCTTTACCCAACAGGACTGTATCTGTATGGGCCTTCAGCCTTCACCTCCTGGAACACGGCCTTCCCTATCTCAAAGTGTCACAGGGTCAACTCAAGAATCTTCTTATCTTGTTGGCTCCAAAGCAAGCATTATTAAATAGCAACTGCGTGCATGCCAGAGACCCCAAAAACCCATACTTTCATCAAATTCTTCCTAGCTTGGGTACTGTTTCATTATCCCATTATTAATGGGAAAGTTAAGCTCAAAGAGTGTCTGTGAGCTGCCAGTGACAGCTAGTAAAGAACCTGATGTCAGCTCCTTTATTTATCTGCAGATACTGGCAGAGCATCTGCTGAGTGACTAGAGGTGAGGCTGGGCTGGAGAACACAACACACACACACACACAGAGCAATCAGTTTACGGGAGAGTAGTGTGATTAAAGAGGATCGGGGTACTGTGCCTATTCCAAATAGATGGAATCCAATAATGCTTCTCTTAGGAATGGGCATAAATATTTAGTACTTATGCTAATAAGGGACAGAAGTAGTTAGCCAGGCCTTGGAGTCTAAAAAACAATACTGTCCTGGGTAGAGGAAATCCCAAGTGTAAATGCCAGGAGGTGGGAGAGAGTAAAGTCTCCCTAGGCGAGAGTTTTCCCCAAAAGCAGACCCTGAACAAGAATTCATGGACCATGTGTCCTAGTTTGCTTTCTGTTTCTATGATAAAGCACTCTGACCAAAAGCAACTGAGAGGATATTGAAGTTTATTTCGTTTGTACTTCCGGGTCATGGTTCATGACTAAAGGAAGTCAGGGCAGACACTGAAGCAAGAACCATGGATGAACACTGCTTACTGGTTGGTCACTGACTTGTGCTCAGATAGCATCCTTATGTAGCCCAAGCCCACCTGCCTAGGGATTGGTGACGCATCCAGTGGGCTGAGTCCTTCCACATCAATCGTAAATTAAGATAACCTCTCACAGAAATGGCCTAAGGCCAGTCCTATTGAGGCAATTCTTCGACTAAGATCACTCTAGACTGTGTTCACACTGACAACAAAAATTAGCCAGGAGAATTGATTACTTGGGAAGCAATTCCTAGAAGCATGATACTGGGAAAAGAAGACAGAGGAGAGGGAAGGAAAGCGATGTTAATGTGCAGGTAATCTGCCACCGTGCACACCTGGAACTCTGCTCCCTTGGCCACCTGGGCAAAATTGGCCACCTTGGCAAATCTAGGAAGCTATTCACAAAGATGGAGTATTCCCTCACCAACTTTAACCCGATGTTACAGCACTACTCCCAGGATTGCTAACTCCCCAACCCTGCCCCACATGAGTCAGATAGGCGCGCAATGCTGAGAAAACGCTCAGGCAAAACCATTGGTGCTACATGGATGAATGCTACAGTGCAGAATGCACTGAACACTAACAGAGAGAGAGCAAGGCCAGGGCTCTGACGTCATCTGCCAGCCAGTAGAGCAAGGCTGGACCCTGAGGTCAAGAACCCTCCCTTAAAGCTTGTTATCTTAACATTCTAAATTCTAACCACCCCACAGAAAAGGTAGAAAGTGATCTTGGGGTGAGGCAGGAGTACCCAAAGATGTTTGTGGACCATCTGATGTGCTGTACGTTTTTTTTTTTCCCTCACTGAACAATAATAACCAAATATGATGATGGCTTGCTGTGAGCTTCAAAGTTCACTTGCATTTGGACTCACATGATAGAGACTTTGGGGCAGAATTTCTTGCCAAACATTAATCAAACTGTTTTTAAGGACCCAATGAATGATTAGCTTATGATTTTTCAAGCCAACACAAATGCCTTTGTCAACTAATCCTGGCAAAACCTTCCCCGCTCTAAGGTTTAGAGTGCATCTGGTATACACAGCTCATCAACGCATGTTAGAGTCGACTCTGAGTCCTGATCCCACGCTGTAAATGCTTAAAGAGTTGAGAATTCACTTGAGACCTCGTGAGCTAAGGAGAACTTTGAGGTCCACATTCACTAAACTAAATTCATTTTTATGCTTTTTTTTTTCTTCTTTCTTCTATTATCCGAACATTTGGAGCAAAACTTTCCTCTCCATGCCAAAAGTCAGGCAGAAAATTTCCGTAGACTTGTCATTTGGAACCATAAAAAGTACTTAACTGCGCATTATCTCAGCCGCTCAAGAGGACACACAGAGGTGAGGGTCTCGGTCCTGATGGTAGACTGGAAGCTTCGAGCTTTGGCTAGGCTGCCCTTCCTGTGAATGGTGATGTTTTCCTTATCCTGCCTGAGACTTCGCATGTCTGTAGCTTTCCCTGAGGTCAGCCGACTTAAGGATGCTCAGAGCACCATGAAGCTTTGCATGTTACAGGATTCTCTAAGAGCATCTGCCCCAGCTTTCAAGAAGACACATACCCCAGGCAGTTTGGAAATCTAATTTACTACTTATTAGTACCTATTATGTGACAGGTACCGTGGGACGCATTAGAGATGAGAAAAGCACAGGATATGTTTTCAGCTGGCGTATGGTTTGTGTTGGCTACACAACATCCATTTCTGCCCTTGGGTATCTCTTCCAAATCCCCATGCCAACGCTGTGAGGTCACTCCAAGAGCAGACTTAGGAGGAGGGTGAGAAGCGGGGAGAGTGACTGAGGCAGAGACTATTGTTTCTTCATTAAGTGTGCCTTTTAATTACCCATGATGTGGCAAATGATCTCTGTATCTTACTCTCTTACCCTTGAAGAGCTTGGGGTTGTGAAGGAAGACTGCTTTTAAATCCTTGAAACTGTAGGTGCATGCCACGTTTCTCTTTTTTTGACATCCTCAGACATCTTGCACCCCAATCAACATTCTGAGTGCGGTGGCTGTACTTCATCCTCAGGGAAGAATTTTTGTTTGTCTCTTTATTTAGCCAGTGTCCCATGTCACCCTAGCTGGCCTCGAACTCATATGTAGTTGAGGTTAGCCTTGAACTCCTTGTCCTTGGGCTTCTGCCTTCCGAGGGACGGGATTTTGGGTGTTCATCACCATACCAAGGCAGTTTTAAATTATGATATCATCCCTTCTGCCGACAATCTGGGGCTAAAGTGCCTGCAGCGCTGGCATAAAGAACTGGGTTTGGGATCCCCCCACCCGCTGCATAAGAAGTCACATGGCCATAGTCTCTGTGCTGGGGAGGCAGAGACGGCAGTTCCTCGAGGCTTGCTGAGTAGCCCAGCTGAGGTTACTGAGAGACTTTGTCTCGAAACAAGATGCAGAGGGCAGTTGAGGGAGGGCCCTGACATCAACCGACGTACAGGGCAGTAGGCGTGGGAGTTGGAGGATGGACTGCAAAGATCTCTCCAGCATCACAGAACACGGCCCATGGAATCAAAAGCAACACATATGCTTCGTTATTTTACTTTGTTCTATGTGTATGGGTGTTTCACCTGCATGCAAGTCTGTGCACCACATGTGTGGGCCTGGTGCCAGCAGGGGCCAGATAAGGCATTAGGTCCTCTGGATTGGAGTTACAGATGGTTATGAGCTGCCATGTGGGTGCTTAGAATTGAACCCAGGTCCTTTGCTAGAGGAGTCAGTGATGTTCAGCACTGAGCCATCTCTCCAGCCCCTCAAACACATTTTTTTTTCTAAAAAAAGTCATCTATCTATGGGAATAATTTTATTTCTCTGGAAAAAGGTTTCCTCAAATCATAGTTTAAGATATGAGGACATAGCTAGGTGTGTTGACACATGCCTTTAATCCCAGCACTTGGGAGGCAGAGGCAGGCGGATCTTTATGAGTTCGTGGCCAGCCTGGTCTACAAAGGGAGTCCAGGACAGCCAAGGCTACACCACAGAGAAACCCTGTCTCTAACCCCCCAAACAAACAAACTCAAGTAGAGCAAAACAAAACAAACAAACAAACAATAACAACAAAAAACCAGACACATAGATCAGAAAGAGGATCAACGAACAGGCTGGACCAGCGCGCAGGCCAGAGACACCTAAGGGACCCGTCCTGTGGAATGGATACCGGAAGGTTCACTCTTGTTTCCCTTTAACCTTTTTTCCCTTTTGTGTAAGCTAGTTGGGTTGTATAATAAAGTTTAATTGTTAAGAAACAGAAAAAAAAAAAGATATGAGGACATGTACTGTGAGATCAGTAGAGACACCCGTCCCCTGCCTTCCCACCTCTGCTCCAGGCAGCATCTCGTCCAGGATAGCTGCATGCCTGAGGTTTTAAAACCAATCTTTATGAACTGGGCTGCTTCCAGGAAAGAGAGAGAGATTGCACTCGCACTCTCTGCTCGTCATGTGCTATGTATACACTGCATGGAAACAAGTCATTCACTGGCTTTAACAGTGACAGCGTTGTCCCAAACAGTGGTGTCTGCCCGATGGCTTTCCTGCTGGAGAGTGCCCTTGTACTTGACATTTTACAAAGAGCTCAATTTTCTCACTCCTTCTGAAGGCATTGCTTTTACACGGGACAAGTGAGCAAAGAAAGGCTCCAAGAAGTCAAGGTCAGGGTTCATCCGGATCATCTGTCACTCAAAAGTAGGCCTGTTGGAGGGCAAACTTAGGCCACTCCTTACTGTGAAAACCAGCAGTCACAACAAAGGGGAAATGTCAAGAGAGGGCTGGGGACATGGATTAGTAGTCACCAAGCAAGCCTGGCAACCTGAGTTTAGTCTCCAGGAAGAGACTGTGAAAGGAGAGGACCAACTCAGGAAGCTGTCTTCTGACCTCCGCCTATATGTCATGGCTTCTGTGTAGCACCTCCACACACACACACATATACATAAACACATAAAATATGATAAGAAATTTAAAAATACTTTATCCAGCACTTAATCACCAAGGAAAAGTCATGTTCGTGTCACACATAAAAGAATAAGCGTGCTGGGAGTGGTAGTGCACACCTTTCGCCCAGTGTTCAGGAGGCAGGAGGGCTTCTATGAGTTTGCACGTGTGCACATGTTTTGTGAGCATGCCATGGTGTATGTAGTAGTAAGTTTCAGCTTGGCCAGGGCTGCATGGAACAATTCTGTCTTCAAGCAAACAAATTAAACAACAATAGCAAGAAGAAGAAGAAGAAGAAGATGATGAAGAAGAAGAAGAAGAAGAAGAAGAAGAAGAAGAAGAAGAAGAAGA
>OU015755.1:16324954-16338129 GCA_907169655.1 Acomys percivali | reverse complement strand
GAAGAAGAAGAAGAAGAAGAAGAAGAAGAAGAAGAAGAAGAAGAAGAAGAAGAAGAAGAAGAAGAAGAAGAAGAAGAAGAAAAAGGGGGGAAATGTAGCAGTCACCCAACTTGTTTCTTGGGCCTGTCAAAGTGAGTGTCCATCGCTTTCAAATGCACAATCATCCATTTGCACCTTATTTCTTTACCTTGGAATATTTTTAACAACATCATTTTTAGCTTTTGAGAAATTCTGATCCAGGGCATATTTACTGAGGGTTTAACCACCATCTTGAAGAGTTATATATATATAAACGCAGGACTCTGTAGCACACAATGTACACAGAGGAAGAGATAATGTTCCTGTTTCTAGTCATAGTTCTTGTAGCCTGATCTCTATGCAGTGACTTAATTAGCGCTATCAGTAATTCCTACATAAATAAATAAAATTCCCTGCATTGATATAGCAAATACTAAACCTTAAAAAATATGTGCACTCTCTGAAGAGACTGAGACAAGAAAATTGTATTTTACATTTAATAATAATATTCTTGGAGAATTAAGTCACTAGAAGACTTAGCAAAACCAAAGGATTTTGTTCCTGAAGCAAAAGTTTATTCCCTAATGAACGCTTAACAAAAATTTTATGAGCATCATAAAATTTGATTTCTTATGGCACAGCATTTAAGTATACGAAACTTATGAGTGGAAAGGAACCCGAGGTCCAGGTTCTCGCCCTCCTTTCCTTGTACCCTTCACTCATTTTACGTTCCACTTGAGTGTGCATGCGTGTGTTCATGTGTGTGCGTGTGTTCATGTGTGTGCCTGTGTGTGTACCTGTGTGTGTTTGCACATGTGCACACATTTTGTGAGCATGCCACGGTGTATATGCACATGTGGAGTCAGAGGACAACCTGAGGGAGTTGGTTCTCTCTCTCTGTCTTGTGGGCCTGGCTGGCTGGAGCCCAGGTCTCCAAGATTGGCAATTGTCTTTACCCACTGAGCCATCTCACCACTTCCTCTTCTGCATTTCTGATGTTTTGAAAGGATGGGAAGGAAACAGCAGGTTTTTCTTAGACCGATGAGAACATTTAAAGCTTTTTGTTTTAAGTTTCTGGCTCCTGGTGCGCATGGCCCTAACTGTGAAGACACTGACCGACAAGCAGAGCAGTGTAACTTCACGCTGGCATACTTGGGACTTAACAGTAGACACAATACCTTGAGGCCAGAGAACCAACTCAGTGAGTAAAGTATCTGTGGCAGAAGCACAGGGACTTGTGTGCAGATGTCTGCATCCACACAAATTCCTGGCACACCAGTGATGCCTCTATAACTCCAGTGAGGGAGAGAAGGCAGCAGGACCCAAGGGGCCTCCCTACCTAGTCTACCTAGAGCAGCAAGCCCTCAGTTTAGAGAGAGAGGCCTTGTCTCAAAAGTGAGGTGGGAGATGAGAGAGGAAAACACCAGACATCAGTCTCTGGCTTCCACAGAGATTGGCAAGTATATCCCCCACACCCAAACACATATGTGCACACACATTTTTTTTAAAGTGCCTTGATTTATGAAATTCAGCAACAACAACAAAAACCATAAGTACCCTGAAATGACCTGTGAAAATTGTTTTCTCCCTCAACCAGAAAACCCTATGAAATCATGAAAACCAAGAGTTCAAATCTATGCGTTCACTTTAAGAGCACCCAGGAAGCTACCCAGGCCCATCAAGGGTCTGTCTATGGGAAAAGCCAACCAAGCATCTGAAAGATGTCACCTTAAAGAAGCAATGTGTGGGTGGGAGAGTGGCTCAGCAGCTAAGAGCCAGTATTGCTCTTCCAGAGGCCACAAGTGGAGAGAAAGCTCAGTGGTTAAAGAGTGCTTACCGCTCTGGCAGAGGACCAGAACTCAGTTACTAGCACCCAGGGCCAGGTGACTCACAACTGCCTCTAACTCCAGCTCCAGAGGGTGTGACACCTTTGTGGGCACCTTCACAGACACAGAGCATACACACAATTAAAAGTTAAATAAATAATTTTTAAAAATAAGAGCAATATGTGCCATCCTAGCAGCACATGCCTGTGAATAGGTAAATGTCCCCAGGCTCAGCAGTGCAGCAAGACCCAAGGTGTCCAAACGAATGCTATATACCTGGCTGAACTTGCTGAAATGTGCACAGGATCTGAGAAGTGAAGGAGCTGGCTGCAGATTCATTTCCAGGTGAACAAAATGCCCACATGCCCGTGCCCTGCCACACTTAAAAGAGCTCAGAGCCCCGGCTGTCCTGCACCTCAGCGCCCCCTGGAGGTGAGACAAGGAACAAACTGTGCCTGCACCAGAAGAGGAGGTTGCATAGAAGGGAGATATTCCAGAAGAAACTGAGGGAGCAAAGACTTACACGTGGGAATGAGTGCAAAGAAATGTACAAAACAAAACTAAGAGTGGTGCTCACCAAATAGATCCTTTAAAAAGGGATGACGGGCGGCCTTAGAGGTGGCTCAGGCGGTAAGAGCCTGCGCTACTCTTACGGTGGACTAAGTTGGTTTCCCAGTACCTACACTCCCAACCACTTGCTGCCACTCCAGCTCCAGGGGATTCGAAGCCCTCTTCCGGAGTTCCCAGGCACTGGCACTCATACCTGTAGCAGATTCCCCTACGCACACACACACACACACACACACACACACACACACACTTAAGAATAAATAAATCTTTTAAAAGCAAGTGAGCGCTGTGACTGCTATACTCTGGCAACAAAACCCCTTAAGAAGAGCTTTCTACTATTCTGTCTCAAGTCTCAGGTAATCAGCAACCTCACAGCTCCTCAGTGCTATCTGGTCCTCCCTGTTGACTCCCTAGCATTTGCGAAAGTGTCTTTAAACACCTCCAGACTAGAGATTTCTAAAATGGAGCCCAAAGAAACCCTATCACTCGAGGCCACATACAAAAGAACATGACTTCCTAGTTCCAGGATTTTCCCTTCCTCTTCTGGCCAGAATTCCTTCCAAGGCTGCTTATGAGCCAGGCAGTCTGGGCTCCACACATAGTAGAATGTCACTGGGAACAGATTTTTAAAAGGCACATCTTGCCTGCCTCCCTCCCTCCCTCATCCCCTACAACAACAATAAAAACCCAACGTCAATAGATTTCTGTGACATGGTGCAAGGATCCTTAGAAGCTGGGTACCTGCAGGCTTGGCAGTGGCTTTTCCTGGTTAAGTGGCCCTGTGCGCCTGCCATGCGCCGGGGGCCCTGTGCTGGGCGTGGGGACACAGTATTGGGTAAGGCACTTCTCACCCCTGGAGAACCCCCTGGGTGTGTGGTAGGGAACTCCCAACCAAAGCAGGGAATGATTCTCTTAACAGCCTGATACAGAAGAAAACAAAACCAAACCAAACCCAAAGCCACCTAAGGAAGCCAGGGAGTGCAGCTCGCTCTGTCTGGAGGAGATGAACACCCCCCAAAGAGGTGCTTTTAAGACCTTAAGTACAGCGTTTTCCTTCACCTCCGTCCTTCTCTAAAACTTTTCTCATATTGCTGATCCACTGCCTCCCACCACTGACAGTATATTAACTTTGTTCTGTGCTTTCCCAGAGGACCTTGGCTTCTGGACTTACCTCAGGGAAACTTCTACCCAGCCTGGGGTGGATTTGTGGAGTGTACAGCTAGAGCGCACAGTCCCCGGATTGCATTGCGATAGCCGCTGCAGAGCTGGGGAGCCTGGAAGTGACTCCAGGCAGGGAAGCCTCTGGCCTCTGGGGTCCCCGGGGCAGTAGTTCCCACGCCCCTGGCTCCAGCAAATGAATGCTGCTCTCTCCGCCCTGGTAGCCCCCAGGGCCCAGTGTGCAGCTCAAACCTTGGGAGGTGACAGAAGTGTAAGTGGTGGTGGTGGTGTTGGGGGGGTGATCTTGGAGGCTGGCACTACCCCGCCCTCTTCTCTGCAATGTGGACTGCCCCCGCCCTTACGGCTCCCCCCCCACACACACACACCCGGGGCTGCAGACCCTGGGGGAAAGTGGAGGGCGGGGAAGTTGGGGCGTGCTTTGGGCTTGCCTTCACTCTGAGAGCTGGAGTGGAGCGCACTAAAACAATCTGCTGCTAACCTCTGTCCTGGAGGCTTTGTCTATGCTACTGAGATTTCGTAGGGGTGGGGAGGGGCGGGGAGAGAATGGGTTAAGAGATACCCAAGCGGTTTTGAATGGCAGGGACTTCCTTCTTCTCCACGTTGGACAAGCACTAAGTAATTGAGTCTTGAAAACAGTCACCCAGTTCTCTCTTTTCATTCAGCCATCCTTGTGTGTCCCACAGATATTTGACCACCTGCTATGCACCTTGATTAGGTGCCCCCCTTCCCCCACTATCCCCCCCTCCCCATCACAAAACCATTAACATTGCAACATCTGCTGGCTGCCTGGTTGCAAAGACAAACTTGGAAACGGAACGTGAAAGGCAGTTGCTGGGTGGGAAACGTAGAAAAGGCAATTCTAGCTCAGATTGGGAGGCTAGGAGAGACATCTAATTTCCAAATGAATTCTAAAGATTGTGCTAGAGAAACAGGGTCCCAAATACATGAACACATGGAAGGACAAAAGGGGCTACACGCCCGCTTCAGGAAAACCAGAACTTTGCTTCCAAGAACTTGCTATGTGGTCATCTTAGGCGGGACAAAAAGGTAAGTTTGTGTGGTGGGGGGGAACAAGGCTGAAATAGGCAGCCTAATTCCAGCATGTTCCATTCATGTCAGCATGAAGAGGGTGAGTGCATGATATAAGTGGTTTGCCAGGGAGAATAACTTAAGACTCTGCTAGACTGTCCACCAGCTGTAACTTGGGCCACACCTCAACCTCACTTTTTTTTGTTTGTTTGGGTGAGTGGTTTTGTTTTGTGTTTTTTGTTTGTTTTTCAGAGACAGTGTCTCTGTGTAACAGCCCTGGATGTCCTGGCCTACCTTTGTAGACCAGGATGGCCTCAAACTTACAGAGATCCACCTGCCTCTGCCTCTGGAGTGCTCAAATTACAGGTGTGCACCACCACCTCCTAGCTTCTTTTTTTTTGGGGGGGGTTAAAGTTTTACATACACATGTGTGCACGCACATGTGTGCATGTATGTGCGTGTGTATGTGTGTATGGATGGATGGAGGGAGAGAGAGAGAGAGAGAGAGAGAGAGAGAGAGAGAGAGAGAGGAAAACAAATTTCAGGAGTTGATTCTCTTTTACTATGTGAGTCCTAGAAAACCAGAAAATGGAATCACCAAGTTTAGGAGCAAATGGCTTAATCCACTGTGCCCTTTGCCAGGCCCTCAGTCAGGCTCTTTCTTAATGGAGTATAAAGACATATACTAATGTCCCTCACTGTGTGTCCTGGATCAGCCACCGACTCTGTGTTCTGCTTCAGGGACTCCACATCAGGACAGGTGGCTTCAAAATGACGGCAAGAGGGCAGCTGAAAGGACGTGGGGACAACAACACAATAGCCAACATTAGCAGGTCTCAAATGACTGCTCACACCTTACGTGGCTAAAGCAAGCAGTCGGCATCTTTATAGTCTTCCTTAGCCATTATTTGTAACTGCACCTTAGAACCTGAGTGTGTGTGTTCCCCTGACTCCAAGGTCAGGATAGAAGGAGGAAGAGTTGAGATTTCGGAGCGGCAGAGTCTCTCATCAATCGCCAGCCAATCCAAACTCACTCACAAAGGTGTCTCACATGTGTTGACGTTGCCTGTTCTGTAATTTTTCTCATCAAAAGAGGTTCTTGAGCTTTTTAAAGCAAAGTAGTTGCCTAAAGTGACCCCAAGTTTTCACCATTGTGCAATCCATAATTTCTGGACCAAAGACAAGATGGGCCAACAGCCAGCGGTTCTCTGCTATACTTCTGGAACCTTTTCAGGAGCATCTGTAACTTAAGGGAATGCGTGGGTGTCATGTGCGTTTGGGTGCCATGTGTGTTTGGGTGCCATGTGCGTTTGGGTGCCATGCGTTTGATTGTCATGTGTATTTGGGTACCATGTGTGTTCGGGTACCATGTGTGTTTAGATGTCATGTGTGTTTGGGTGTCATGTACATTTGAGTGCACTTTGGGGAGGGATGCACTTTTGAAGTCTGTGACACCATCATCCAACTAGAGAAAAATGACATCAAGGGCAAGCTGCCATTGACAGCGCGGGGCTCAAGAACCACTCAGTCAGTTCATAAATCAAGGCTGTGAGAAAGGCAGCGGCCATTCACCCCTAGAAGGAGCCATATTGACTTTAGAACTAGCTCCAGACTTCAACCCAGCTAGGTCACCCCCTTTAAGCCCACAAGCTGCCCAGGTCACCTTCTCTTGGGTCTTCCAGGATCCAATCATCTTCTTTCTCATCCCACGAATCCCCTGCCAATGCATCCTTCATCCTGGCAAATATCTCTGTAAGCCGTCTCCCCGATTAATCACTCTGCTGGATTTAATGATCTAAGCTGTGAGCTGTGGCTCACCGCCACTACCTAGCATGGTAAGAGAGTACTGGTAGCCCAGAAAAACCCTACATTTGAACCTTGAAAAAAAGTATCTATGAAACATATCATAAAGTCAGGAGAAAATGCTAAGTTGAATCATCATAAGCCGGTAACTGTCTGCACATTAAATACTATATCTTAAATTAAATATAAAATTACTACAGGGCAAGCATTGTGAAGAGCAGAATCGCTTTATAATAATAATCTGCACATCTACATATGCCCATGCATTGTTCTTAATGGCCTTATTAAGCTATAATTTATGTGCAGTCCACCAATTTCAATGACTTTAGTATGTTCTCAGATACATGTGTCTGTTAGAAAGGCTAGAGCATCTCCTCTCAGGAGGAGCCCCCTGCCTCTGCTTGTCAGTACTCAACTCTTCATCCCCCGAAACCTTTGGGTAGTAGGCATCTGCTTGCTGCCTCTAAAGATTCGCCTCTTCTGGGTATTTCAGAAAAAAAGAAGCCATATGTGACTCTATAGCTGGCATCTTCCCCTCGTTATGTATCCATGTTTGGGCATGTATTGGTGCTGGATTCCCTTCGTAGCCAGATGTGTCTTCTGCGCAGCCGTTACACATATTCAGCTGATAGACATTTGGGATGTTCCCATTTTTTTCTTATTAAGAATACTACTGTAAACACCGTGTGTGTGTGTGTGTGTGTGTGTGTGTGTGTGTGTGTGTGTGAGTGTGTTTTTGTGTGAGCATATGTTCTTGTTACTTTTTGGAACAGACCTAGGAGGGTGTGGCTGGGATGTCTGAGCTGGAAACTTTGTGCTTTTACTCTGCAGGAACAGCTGGACTTTTCCGAAGGGGCCACTTCATCCCCACCCAGCAGCATGCCGGGGCTTTGATTTTTGTCACCTCCTTGCCTGTGGTTGGTAACTGACATTTTAGTGGCACCCATCATGCTGCAGTTTAGAGCTGACTGTGTCTGCTGGTGCTGAGAAACTTCTCATGTGCTGTTTGGAGACTTGGCCCATTTCGGTTCTTTTCTAGGTTTACTTATTTTACTATTTTACTTCACCCGTGTGTTTCGTCCGCACATGTGTGCATGTGCACTGCATGCATGCTGAGTGTCTCTGGAGGTGAGTAGAGGGCGTCAGATGCTCTGGGACTAGAGTAACAGATGCTTGTGAATGGCCGTGTGGGTGCTGGACCAATCCCTGGTCTTCTGCAAGAGCATCAAGTGCTCTTAGCCACCGAGCCGTCTCCCCAGCCCAAGTGTGGCCCATTTTAATTAGGCTGATTTTTTTTTTTTATTATTATCGAGTTCTACACCCTTCCTACAGAGTTTCCACTCCTTTACATTGATGAGGCATCAGTGTTTTCTCCAATATGTGCTTTTTTTTTACTTTCACGGTAGTGGTTTTGAAACACATGTTTTCAGTTTGATGAGGGTCAAATATCTAATGTTTTTCTTTTGTTGCTTATTTTCATAAGTAATAATCCATGGCCAAATCTGCAGTAATGAACCCTACACACACACACACACACACACACACACACAAATAAATTTAAATGATATACTTAAGGCCTGACTTGATTGCATTTGTCTGTAATCTCAGCATTTAGGATGTGGAAACAAGAAGAGCAGTTCAAGGCTAAGCTTAAAATAATAAATTTAAGTCAAATATTTTATTGTTTTATTAGAATCTATTGTTTTGTTAAGTAGCTACTGTGTGATAAATACTAGATACCTAGGATTCAATGTGGTAGATTGAAACACACACACATGTGCACGCACACATGTATGCGTATGCACACACACATGCATACACACGTATGCGCTTGCGCGCACACACACACACATTCTACCTTTGGGAGCTAAGAACCAGCGATGGATAAATCAAGCTAATCATCAGTTAGTAAAGGGCTGTGTGTCCTGGGAAGTGTGGCAGGGGACCTGCTAAGATCTCGGGGCTCGAAATAAACATTGGAGCTGGAGTCGAATGAGATAGGTAGAGAGAGGAAGGACAGCAAGACAAAGTGAGACACGATTACGGAAGCCACTGATGGCAGGAGGTCCATGATCGGCAATAATTGTTAGAGATGTGGGGGCAGGTGACAGGAATCTGGGCAGCCCCAAAGGTTTGCCGTTATAACTATGCATGGGCAATCCCATCTACTGAGACAAGGGATACGGAAGGAGAGGTTTGGGGAAGAAGGCAGGAGAAAGAAATTCTGTCTTGGATACTGTAAGTTTCAGATGTCTAGGAGCTGTTCCAGTGATGGTGCTAAGTAGCCAGGTGCACAGGGATAAGTCTGGGCTTGGCTGTTAGTTAAACGCAGAGCTGGAGGTATGGATTTGGGTTCATCATGAAATGGGTAATGGGAGCCACAGGTGTAAAAAGAGTTGGAGGGAGCATTCATTGGCTGAGCACTCAGTCATTCATTTAAGAAACACACTGAAGGGGTCTGGCTTTCATACAAACTCTGGTGCCCCATATTTGACCATGTCCCCTTGATGGGGAGGCCTGGTGGCACTCAGAGGAAGGATAGCAGGCTACCAAGAAGAGACTTGATACTCTATGAGCATATACAGGGGGAGGAGGTCCCCCTCAGTCACAGACATAGGGGAGGGGAGTAGGGGGAAAGCGGGAGGGAGGGAGGAATGGGAGGATACAAGGGATGGGATAACAATTGAGATGTAATATGAATAAATAAAATATATTTTTTTAAAAAGAAAAAAAGAAACACACTGAAATCCAGTCCATGGGAGGCATTGTCCCAAACCCTGATGATACACACCAGGGATTGAGAAAAAAAACTGCTCTCTTGGGGTTCTTGGGGGAGGGACTAGCAGTACCTTACTGGAACGCAGTCTTGTTCTTTTCTAGTGCTAGGGTTTGAGCCCTTGGCTCTGGTGAGGCTGAAATAGACACAGGAAGTGATCTTCAGAGATATCTGGAAAGAACAAGTTGCAGGCAGTGAGAACAGTCTAATCAAAGACCCTGTGGGTGGCAGGAGCGTCTCTGTGCACTGGGGGCAAAAAGAGAATGCCGCCGGTGTGACTAAAGCAGGAGAGTGACAATGCAGAGAGGAGGACATGAAATCAGAGGGGTGATGGATGACAGGAGGTAGGTTGTGGGGAGAAATGGAGGTTTGGAACAGAGCAACATGGTGTGACTTCTGATGATGATGGTATCTGTAAGACAAAGACAAATAAGAGAATCCTGAGAAACAGCTGCCATTTTAGGGATGAGGAGAAGAGGGCAGCAGTTGAAAGGTTGCTGGGGGTCAAATACAGGTGACCTTAAGGATGCCTAGAACTTAAGATTCTGGTACATAACAACTAATCGTGAAGGGATGGCCAGTGAGGGAGAGCGCAGGAGGCAGCCCAGCCCAGAGGCCATGGTCAGACAGCTGTAGGAAGGCTTACAGCAAGCAGGGACAGTTCTGAGACAGTCTCATGTTGACTGTACCTGGGATGCTACATGGCTTTAGGACCATTCACCACAGGAGATTGGCTCCCACCTCCAGGAGCCCTCATTTTAAGCTAGAAAGCACCATGATACTTGATTAGTGTCAACTTGGCCAGATTTATAGCCACCCTGGAAACACTTCTGGATCACCAAGACAGTGGTCCCAGAAAGGTTTAGCTAAACAGGAAAGACACACCCTGAATAGACTGGAGTCCCAGACTGAGTAAACAGAAAAAAAGCAAGCTGAACCTCAACCCCATCCCTCTCTGCTTCCTGGATGTGGATGTAAAGGGACCAGCTGCAACATCCTTCTGCCACCATGCCTTCCCTTGTCAGCCACAATAAGCCCCTCCTCACCTGATGAAAACTACCTGTTTTCTCACAGCAATAGGAAGAGCAGCTGACCCAGGCAGGATGGAGCTCTTATTGTGGGTAGGAAGGCTGCAGACATCAGCTGCGGAACAGCCAGCCACCGAGCACCCCCAGCCCACTTACCCAAGAAGAGAGCAAATGTCACTTCCTTTACTTTGGGGCCTTCTGAGACTATATAGTGTTTTGAACACTGATTTTCACCAAGCCTGCAGCCGTACAATTTTAATTTCATGCAGCTAACCCTCAGACTGTGTTTACCGGTGTGCATCAAGAGCATTGACACAGCTACTTGGAGCCCATGCTGAGTCACTCAGAGCAAATCGCTTTGGAGCCCAGAGGTCGGTTCCCTAGTCACTCATACATACAGCAAGCAGCTAGAGACACTGAGCCAAATTCTCTCGCTCTGTGATCTATTTCACTTGTATAATTTATGAGAGGTCAATGTGCTTTTATAGGCCATTAGGGGGTAGTTAGGATTCAATAGGAAATTTCTAAACTCCATTCTCGAGACTGAAGATTCAGTGTTCCATACTTAAAGGACCAGAAAACACACACAACCCAGGAGAGGGTAGAATTTCTCAGACCTTCCATAACAGAACCTCACTGTAATCAACCAAATAAAACTCTCTAGGATTGGCAAGAGAGGGACCACTGGACTTTGTGAGTCTGACCACTGACCCCTAGGTTTATTTTGTTCATGCAGCTTTCCCCTGAATTGTCTGGTCTCAGAGAGGGGACTCAAAAGCTTTGCCTTGGTGTGATTTCTGAGCCATAGCAAAGTACTAGAAAGCCCACGATGGTGATAGAGAAATAAGGACGAGTTGTCTCCACGCAGTAGGTATTTTTACAGATAAGAATAGTTGCACTTGTGCACACACACATGCACACACAGTATGTACATGTGTGTGTGTGTGTGTGTGTGTAAGAGAGAGAGAGAAAGAGAGAGAGAGAGAGAATATCGAAACTGAGTCATATAGCTACTTGAAGCCAAGAATGAAACTCAGAAAATGAAGCTGGAAGCAGATACAGGGGCAAGAGACACAACAAAGCAGGTTAACATACAAGGAGGCGGGTTGTACTTCCAAAGAGAGCCAGTCTCTGTCTTTCTGTTTTGTACACTTTGGCTAAATCACTTCACCGTCTCCTCCGTGCATGGCACAGACACTATCTTGTGTCTCTCCCCTCCTCCCCCCGCCCCCAACTCTCATCCAAAAGCAGAGCCCAAGACCAGGATTTGTGTGCAGGCTGACAATACCTTTAGGGGAGAAGAGAAGTGCAGATAGGCCAGGGAAGGCAGCCAGTGCAGGCTGTGTGACCAAAAGACCACGGACAGTGGACAGCTGGAGCCCAGTCCCACTGGGGAATGCTTGGAAACTGCAGAGTACACATCAGCTCTACTTCTCTGCCAAGTCCTGGTGTGTTATTGGCTGAGAGCTTAGGAGGTTGAGCTCTCTGGCATTCGGTAATGGCCAGCCTTGGGAGTAGACAGATATGAAATCCAGTATGGAGAAAGGAGGAGAGAAACGGGCATGGTGACAGCATCTGGTGGAGATAGTGGTCCAGTCTGTGTGCCTGGGCAAGCCCCTGGGACTGTGGAACAGAAGAAAATGATGACACAACTGAGCTTTGCATTACCCAGACCAAGCAGGATGCAAACTCTACTTGAGGCCACTGCACTCTTCAGAGTCTTGGCTTGTCCCAAACTGTGTCTCCCTCAGCACTGCTGACCTTGCTGGTCCCCAGTGGTCATGATGGAGGGAGGCCAATAGACGGGAAGACCTGGAGAGTTGGGGCTAACTTGTGACTTTCCTTTCTTGGAAGGAGGGAGTAGGGAGGCTCATGGGACCCCCCCATCTGAGTATCCAGATGCCCCCCTCCTAACCAGTTGTATGCAATTCTGCCCTAATTAATTGCATGTGGCCTCCAGGTCTCGGGGAAAGGTTGGATTAGAGGCAAAGAAGGGTTAGGGTAGGCAGGGCCCTCTACACAGCCAAGGGACGTCGTCATCCACCCTGGGTGTGGACCTTCCAAGATGGCTGCTTTAAGGTCATCTAGCCTTGCCCTGTATCCACTGCTCTGTAAGTAGGCCTAATAAATTCATTGGTTCCCCTGAGTGAACTTGAACTTTGGTGTCATCACACCTTGGGTTGTCATTGGAATAATTGGAGGAAGGAGTGAGTTGTGTCTGGAATAGTAGCAACAGCAGCAGCAGCAGCAGAAACTGCCCAAAACCGTAGTATCAGGAAATGGGGACAAGCCTTAGGATTCTTCCCTAGGATTAGGGCTTGCTTCTAGATCATTCTCACCTTGGCTCAGCAGTGACATGGGCCCATGATTTCAGCAGGGAAGATGAAGAGACGCCACTCTCTCTCCACCTCCCACACTTACCTGGAGGGATCCACTTCCTGAGCCAGGGGTGTGCAGGAGGGAGGGCACAGCTAGCACACTCTGCTCTGCTCTCAACTGGTGCCAGAGTGCACACCCCAGACTTTGCTACCTACAAGCAACTGCGGAAGCTCAGGTCCAGAGCCTTCCATTTTGGATCCATTGAATGAGTGTCTCAGACCTTTAGGAAATTTGGATCTCATATATGGCTATGACTTCTGCAATGGTTGCAAACGAGAATTCTCCTTTTCTTTCTCAGAATCTGAAAACTCAGCACTTTGGGAGGAGAAACACATACATCTGTGCGACGAGTGTGCACCTGTATGAGTGTGCACCTGCACTTGTTGCTTCTCCACCAGGGAATGGTGGAGCATGTGTGTGATGAGTCACCACACCTCTGAATGTCTTCAGAGCTTCTAGAGAACAGGGTGTGGGAAGAATTCAGTATCCAGTGCTAATGCCAAGCCCAACAGGAAAAGCCATAGAATAGAAACAGAGTTCAAGATAGAATGAATTTTGTGGGGCTGG
>OU015755.1:16289114-16314954 GCA_907169655.1 Acomys percivali | reverse complement strand
GCACCAACCAAAGACCATGCGTAGACCAGACCTAGGCCCCCTACACAGATGTAGCCAATGGGCAGCTCAGGCTTCAGGTGGGTCCCCTAGTAAGGGAGAGAGAGCTGTCCCTGATGTGGACTCTGTTGCCTGATTTTTGATCATGCCCCCCTGCTGCCTCGCTAGGCCACAGGGGAAGAGGATCTGATGTGACTGGATGAGTTGGGGTGGATTGGTGTCGGCGGAGGGCTCCCCTTTTCTCAGGAATAGTGGAGGAAGGAGGGAGGAAAAGGAAGAGACCAGGAAGAGAGGAAGGAGGGGGCTATGATCAGAATGTGAGTTAATTAATTAATTAAAAAAAGAAAGAAAGAATTTGAAATAGTCTGGAAGATGGCTCACTGGATAAACCATCTGCCATACAAGCGTGAGGAACCGAATCTGAACCCCCAGAACCCACGTAAAGTCAGGCAGGTGTGTCAGCTACCCATAATCTCAGCACCTGTGAGGCAGAGACACAGGATCTCAGAGCAAGCTAACAAGCTAGGCCAGCTGGAATTGGCGAGAGCTGGGTTCAGCCAAGGACTCTGTTGAACTACATAAAGTAGACAATGACCATGGAACACACCCAGCGTCAACTTCAGGCCACCACAGGTAGGCACACACATGTGCAAACACACCTGTACCACTGTGTGTTGATACACATACACACATGAACATGGATCATGTGGACATATACGTGTCCAAAAGGAGGAGAGAGGAGAGAGAGGTGGGGAGGGGAGAGACTGAGAGGACATATGAGTCTTCAAGTGGTTGGAAATCATCTTCGACCCACATACACTGGTAAACAGTGACTATTACTCCCATCTTTGGAAGAGGCTGGACCCGCCTGCTGGATGATGGGAGGCACCTTCAAAAAAGAGTGCCATGGACAGAGCACAGATATCATCCTCTTTAGAGATGTAACCCCCGATCAGTACTCAATCCTATGAGGTCAGCACTGAACACATCCTCATATGAGCAACACTCAATGGACCCAGAAGGCTGTATTTATACACACATATGTATAAGCATGTAATAATAATTAAAGAAGCAATCAAGAATTTGAAAGGGAGTGAGGTACATGGAACGATTCAGAGCGGGAGCAAGTGGGTGAAAACGATGTAAATACAGTACTCGTGTAAGAAATTCTTTTTAAAAAAAACTAAAACGTTAAAATAGAAAAAGCAAGTGCTCAAGTGAAATATGTCACTGAAATCTGTTAATGACAGAAGAATCAAAAAAGCCATGATCAGGCCACTCCAAAGTTGTTCACACCCTGTCCCTTGGCTAGCCATGAGGGTTATCTATCAAGAGTGTCACAGAGAGTCATTAAAGCCGGTTCTTGGTTTCTGCAGGGGCGCTGTCCTGAGCCAGACAGTGCGGAAAGCACTTACCACAAGCCAAGTCTCACAAAACCAATTTCACCGATGAGAAAAGTGGAGGCTCCAGTAAGTCAAGCCACAAGTCCTGCATCAGATAAGCAGCCCTCAGAACAAAGCCTACTCTCTCGGTGATTCCAAATTGCATCTTGGACACATCATTAAAGCCTTATAGGGCGTCAAATAACAGAAAAAGATCATTAGCATTGGAAGTGCAGAGTGAGCCATTTATCACAGTAAATGTGTTCGCTGGACAGAAATCCTGCTGGCCCGGCAAAGGGACTCTCGTGTGGGCTCTGCGGGCATTGCTGAGCACAGCAAACACCACATGAGATGTGATGGACCGTATGCATACCTGCAGAGGATGAGATGTGATGGACCGCAGGCATAGCTGCAGAGGATGAGATGTGATGGACCGCAGGCATAGCTGCTGCAGTGGATGAGATGTGATGGACCGCAGGCATAGCTGCTGAGGATGGCTGGGGAACAGGCCTGGTTGGCAGGTGTGAGGGGTGTGGGTTCAGAAAGAAAGCAGCTGGATTTAAGTGAGGAGCAAAATAAGATGAAGCCACTGCTTGGGGGATTTCAGAAAGTAGTTATGGATGCCGAAGAAAGCAGAAAATTCCTAACGATGAGGAAGAGGTTGGCCATCCTGAGAATCTTTCATATGCCAGGCATTGTGCTGGGGACTTCCTCGCACTGTTCCATGAGCTATGCCAAACCTTTATCTCTATTTCATGGATAACATGGTGTTTCCCTCAAAACGGGGAGAGCCCTGATTCTGCAGATTTTTCTGTGTATGGAGAAAACACAACCTTTGAAAGAACCAGGCAAATCCTGATCTAAATCCCTCCTAAACATGCACTGTGAGACCTCCTCTTTCTGAGTCCTGGATCCCTCACTTATGAAGAGAAATATACTCTTTGTTCATATTTATGGAGACGATTATTCTTCCTGGTCGGCATTAAATTAAATGGTGTAGAGGCTGGCAAAACAGCTCAATGGGAGAAGCATTTGCTGCCAAGCCTGATGTCTGAGTTCTATCCTCCTGCCTCACTGAATAGAAAGAGAGAACCGGTTCCTACAAGTTGTCTTCTGACCTCCACAATCAAGCCTGGTACACGGGAGCCTGTGTGTTCACAACTGAGCAGATCCATGCACATGCATGCACACAAACATACAAAAACAATAGATAGATAGATAGATAGATAGATAGATAGATAGATAGATAGATAGATAGATAGACAGATAGATAGAATGTTTATTGCATATTATTACAGTATCTAATACATCGTAGGAACTCAACAAATGTGGGTTTTTGTTTCCTTTTTCTCTTTCCTCTTGCTCAAGGTGTAGAAATGGTGCCAGTTTCCTCATCTTAGTATCTGCCCTTTAGATGATAACCCATGTGCATTACACTACTCTGAGATGCACCCACCGTACACTCATACACAGAAGTGAGGGACTTAGAGGAAGAGTATTAAGAAGCAATTCTAATAAATGTAAATGCAAAAATCTCCCCTTTGCTAGGACCCCTGATAGAGTTAGTTGGATTCTTCTGGTGCTTAGCTGCACATTAGAATCATCGGGAACATTAAAAATGCCATGGTCAAGCGATCGCTCATCAGTTCATTCAGGATCCCCAAGATGAGATCCAGCTACCCATGGTTTAAAGAACCCCTCAAAGGCTTGGGCTTCTAGTAAGCTGTGAAGAGAGAGAGAGCCACTTGGCAGCTGATGAAATGGTTCTCCAAGGTCAGGCAAGGGACCAGTCACATCAGCATCCTCTTTGAACTTGTTAGGAATGGGGATGCACAGGCCATACCCAGACCTTCTGAATCAGAAACGCTGAGGCTCAGGCTGAAGCCTGTACTGACCCAAGCCCTCCATGACAATCTGATGCAGGAACAAGGAGTAGGTGGTCTAGCCATCTAGTCTTCCTCCGTCCAAACCAACTGATGAATATATCCCATATCCCTTTTACGTTCAATCTCAGCATCATTACACAGTCTTATCTGAATTAGCTGATAATCCTGTGGCTAGTTCTCCACCTTTTCAATCCCGCATCCCTGCAGCAGGCAGTGCCAACCTGAAGCCAACTCTAACCACATCCCTTCCCTATCTTCAGGGCACCTCAGTGTTTCCAGAGTAGAATCTGCACAGTGTGCAAGGTTCTCACTGACTGCCCTGTGCTTATCTCCCCACCTTCCTCTCCCATCACCCTCCTCCTCCTTCTCTTCCTCAGCCTCCTCTTCTAAACCCTGTGTTTGTGGTTCAGACCCTTTGTGAGGACAAAGAGCTAGGAAAAACTATCCTCTTTGGATTCCTTTCCTGGTTATACCTAGTCATTTTCATTAGACCGAAGGACCCCTCTTGCCTGTTCAAACTCCAGATGAAGTTTCCTGCTCCGCGGTCCCACGATGCTCTCTGTCACTTTCACCATAGCCTCACCATGCTAAAGTGCAAGTATCTCTTCCTAATTCGATATCCCTCGTTAGATCATATTCCATGGTGGATGCTCAGAACCGGAGAGTGACTGGGTGTGTCTGATCCTCCACAGAACATCAAGCAAATGATGTCTAAGCCAGGACATCTCAGACTCCCATGATCACACCAATCACTCGGGGATCTGGTTATAGTAGAGTTTCCAGCAGAGTAGACGTGAGAGCCTGCACTTCTTCCAGGCTCCCAGATGATGCTGATCCTCTGGTCCATGGTCCACCAGATATGACTTGGATGGTTAGGACCATGACCAGGACCCTTGTAGGCTGATTCATGTCATGCTAGAAAAGACCATGTTGTTTTGCAGGAATGCTAGTGACTGATAAGAATTGAATGATGCTACTTATTAATGTTCTCACAGCATCCGCCATCCTGGAGTTTTATCTCTCTTTTTTTTTTTTTCTTGTTTGTTTGAAAGAGACCATAATCAGTCCACTTGTGAGCCAGTCCCCGCACAGCTGCAGTCCCCAGCTGTGTTGGTCAGCTTTCTGTTGCTAGAATAAATGGCCAAGATAAAGCAACTTGAAAACCTCATTGCTAGGGGTTTCTGTTCATTAGCAGTTGGCCAGGTTGCTCTTAGCCCTGTGAAAGAGCAGGACATCGCAACAGGTGCCATGTCAGGCAGAGGAAACTGCTGTTCACCCCATGGCATCTGGGAGGTAAAGAGAAAGAGGATGAGGCCAGTACCCCAATATCCACTTCAAGGCCTGACCTAGCATCCTCCCACTAGGCCCCTACCTCCTAAAGTTTCTTCCACTTTTCTATAGTAACAACCAGGATCCAAGTATAAAATACATGGGTCTTTAGGGAGAGAGTCAAGACCCAAACTACAGCATCATCACAATGAGAACTTCCTTTTCAGCAGCCTCTGTGTTGAGGCCAGGTACTAAGAGATTTTTTAAGGGGAGGGGTTGGAGAGATGGCTCAGTGGTTAAGAGTACCCTCTGCTCTTCAGGGGTCCCAAATTCAATTCCCAGCAACCACATGGTGGCTTACAACCACCTATAATGGGATCTGGTGCCCTCTTCTTGCCTGCAGGTGTACGTGCAGATAGGTCATTGATAAATCTTTTTTTTTTTTTTTTTTTTTTTAAGGAGGGCGGAGGAGGGGAACTTTTCTCAATGCAGAATCCATATTCTGTTTGGGAACTAGAATCTTGGAAGAAGAAGAAGAGAGGCCAACAGGGTACGATCCACAAGACTAATCCTTTATTCAGTCCCCTTTTGCGTAACGACAGATCATTATTATGTGTCCTGCAGTGGAGGCGTGCGTTCCTAGCGGTTGGCATGATGCTCTCATGGCAAGCAATGGAAAGCTACAGAAGAAACAGATACAGTGACAACGGCAGAGTTCTGGGGTCTGGCCACTGTGGTCTGGAGCAGATGGGTTACTCTAGAGAGGTGGGGGAGGGCTTTCCATTGAAAACACTGAGCCGGACCTGTACAGACTCCCAGCTACGCCAGGCGGCATTTTACCTCCACTGCTCACACTCAGATCAAAGAGTTAGGAACCTCATGCAGCATGCTGAATGAGGTTTTCCAGAGATATCACAGGACTGTTAGTCATCTATAATTCTGACCAGCTGTTCTGAGTGCATCATCTCATGTCATGTAAGGTTGCAGGGTCTTCAGGGGTCATTTCTGAAAAAAAAAAAAACTTTATGGTAAAAGATCCTTAATACACACACCATGGTTCATTTTGAAGGGATCCAAATTGATTTTATATTGTGGAATGTTCAAGGTTTAAAAAAAAAAAAACAGTTTGCTCTTTTTAAAGTCAAAACAATAAACTGTTTTTCAACAATTCGCCACGCTTTCTGCAACATCGAATTCCCAGGCCAGCCACACTGGCCAATACACAGCCCTGTTCATGTGCTGCCGGCTTCACCTCTCGCCAGCACAAGGCACACAGCGGTACAGCTCCAACTGGGGCTTTTGTCATCACTCATGCCAACTCTCATCATGTTTATCTTTTATGATAGATCTGTCCTGCCATCCTTTCAGTGGATTTCTTCTAAGTGCCAGGCACTGGGAATGTCATGAGCCAAGCAGAGAGGCTCCTGGCAACATCCAAAGTGCATGGCCAAGCAGAGATGCTCTTGGCAACCTCCAAAGTGCATGGCCAAGCAGAGATGCTCCTGGCAACATCCAAAGTGCATGGGGCCCTTAGCATCGGTGAGAGCCCAGAGGGAGTGGCCAGGGACCAAGGCATATACAGTAGGTGGGGGTTACTCTGCTGTGATGGCTAATGTTTATCGTCAACCTCACTGGGTCACCATGGGAACCCATCTGCAGGTGTGTCTGTGTTTCCAGAGAGGCTTAACTGTGGTAGGAAGACTCGCCCTGAAGGCGATAGAACCGTTGCACGGGCTGGGCTCCCGGACTGAGCAACAGCAGCGGCCTCTCTCTGCTTTGTGACTAGAGATGTGGTGTGGGCAGCTTCCTCAGCTCTTCTCAGCGTGTGCTCCCCTCCGTGACAAATCGTACCCCCAAAGTGTAAGCTTACAATAACCCCTCCCACATGCTCACGGGAGCGTGCTTACGTGTATACACAGAATAAATAACTTTAAAACTGATATTATTGGGGGCTTAAGTGGCCAAAACATATACTTATTCAGGAAGCGCCTCACAATTATAGTGAAATGCTTTTCCAGTGAAACGGTGTGCCCATTATCTCCCTCTTTCCTGTGTGCATGTGCAAGTGTATATGCTTATGTGTGCTGTGCATGTGAAGGCCAGAGGCTGCCTCGGGTGTCGTTCCTTAGAGGTGTCCTTTCTCTCTCTCTCTCTCTCTCTCTCTCTCTCTCTCTCTCTCTCTCTCTCTCTCTCTTTCTCTCTCTCTGTTTTGTTTTCTTTAAGATTTATTTATTATTATGTATACAGTGCTCTGCTTGCAAGCCAGAAGAGGGAACCATATTTCATTATAGATGGTTATGAGCCACCATGTGATTGCTGGGAATTGAACTCAGGACCTTTGGAAGAGCAAGCGGCACTCTTAACCACTGAGCCATCTCTCCAGCCCCTCTTTTTGTTTTTGGAGACAAGGCTTGGAGCTCGCCAAATAAGCCAGGCTAGCTGGCCAGTAAGCTCCAGCGATCTATCTCCCCAGTGCTGGACCACAAGCTTTCTTACATGGGTTCTGGGACTTGAATTCAGGTCCTTATGCTTGCAAGGCAATCACTTTCCTGGCTGAGCTGTCTCTCCAGCCCATCCCCTCATCCCTCTTGCTTCTTAAACGCATTAAGTCGTGCTGTGTTCTAGTCAACCTCAAACAACTACTCAAAAGTTTGACTGCCGGTCATGTTGGCTAATCTTATATATTGATTCAAGTTGCACATGTTCAGTATTCAGGAAAACTGTCACTTGAATGTTACTCTAACTCCAGTGACCTTGGCTTACTGCAAACTCCTCAAGGGGAATAAAGATTTGATAGTTATTTTTTCTATCCCTTTCCAATTCATGACATGCTCATACACACACACACACACACACACACACACACACACACACATGTTCACTTGAGGTTTTTTTCTTTTTTCCCCATGACTTCAGTTATTCTCTTTTAAGTTAGGTACTGCCAGGCATCTACACATGTAGAAAGATTTTTTTCTATTAACCTCATAAGAAGAAATAAGACATCACAGTGACAATTAGGTGCCCCGCCTCAGCACTTCCCACTGAACAACTGGGGAGATGGAACAGATGCCTTTCCACCGCCCAGCTCCTGTGCAGGCCTCAGGGCTCTCATCTGTTCAGACCACAGACCTTCAGGAATAGAGAACTCATCACTGGTACCTGGGTTGACTCACTTTCCTGGATCCCCATCTTCACTCCTGCAGAGGGAAGGAGGAGAGGACTGATGGGATAGGCTGTTGTCTGTTATCTTGTTCCTTTATGGCCATTCTTTGGCTATCACCAGGTTTCCATTTCCCTAGCACTGAATTCCCAGGGGGTTTTCCTGTGGTTGCCTGTTTTTACTAGAGTCCTTAGTTGTCATAAAGGACACACAGTGTTGCTTCTCCGGGTTTAAAAGGTATGTATGCTGTCACAGTGTATCCTTCTGCAGCTTCTCCTGGCTCCATATTATCTTTGTAGACTGCAGCTCAGGGTTATTGGTTTGACTGCCCTGTGATACTTCTGTTGTACGTCTATGATACATTAGGATACACAGGTTGCACCACATGGTGCTGAGTCTGGTCCCTGTGTGTGTGTGGAAGCTTCATCTATCCACCTATTAATGAGACAGCTGCTGAGCTGAAGGATATGGTTAGATATTAGAGATATCGCCTCAGCATTGTAACGATGCTTCCACCGGCAGTGTGAGTTTCTATGAGGTCACGTTTTTGATGCCACTGTCACCTTCAGATTTAAAAATCTGATGCATCCTTCATGCTTATATGAAGACACACTTACAAAGTTCTTAGAGAAAAAGAAAACAAAACTATTCAATAAATAGCTTGTTGTAGAAGTTTCCAGAGCAATAAATGGCTACTTAAATTAATTGACTATGTTATTTTTTAAAGCATGCAAACAACAACAGTCATAGTTAGGAAAATTATGTGGAACAAATACAAAATTGTCCACGGGTTCTCCAATCGGCACATTCTTTTCATTTTCATACAATGCATGCTCATTGATTTGCCAATTACTAGCTGCCTTAACCAAACTGAGTAATTTTATTAGTATATAATAATTGTACAAAATAATGGGTTTCACTATGACATTTCCACACAGGCATGTAAAACACTTCAATAACATTCGCCTTCTCTGTTGCTCTTCTTGCTTCTCTCTCCGTTTCCAAATCCCTTTTACTTTTCACTCAGCCTTCTTTCCCAGAATTCCATATAAAACAGACGATACTCATCTTTGTATGTCTGGCTTCTTTCACTTAACACGAAGGCCTCTAGTTCTGTCATTTTCCTGCAAGTCACATGACTTTGCTCTGTATGTCCAAATAGCACTCCACTGCCTGTGTATACCATGATAAACTGACTGATTTTGTTACTAATTCACTACTGCTTTGTCTTATCCTGTATGTGTACTTCCCAAGTAGATTTCTATGTGCTTTCCTGGACGTGTATTCTAAAGTATCTGAGTGAGACTAGAGTTAACAAGAGTGCACAGAACAAGTTTATGGGTCAGACTTGCCTTGCTGTTGTCTTAAAAACTGTTTTTGATGCATTGTAATTCTTAAGAACAGCCCTGTTTCCATATTCACCTGTTGACATGATTTCTTTTGCATCAAAATTCAAGTACACACAACGCAAAGCAGAGTAAAATAGAAAACAAGTGTTCCCAACGCAAGCCAGCAGCTCATAAAGCAGTCTTTTTCTCCCCTTTTCTTTGTCTTGAATCTGTTACTTTATAAATGTCCCG
The DNA here is from genome assembly GCA_907169655.1 of Acomys percivali. Lineage (NCBI taxonomy): Eukaryota > Metazoa > Chordata > Mammalia > Rodentia > Muridae > Acomys > Acomys percivali. The sequence goes on along the minus strand of OU015755.1, from coordinate 16,305,680 downwards.
GTGAAGAACCGCTGACTACAGGTAATCGACGCTCTATGCAATCTCACCGCCCTACTACAACCAACACTGCCGAGTTTACAGTTGTAAAAATGGCTAAGCGACAATCCTAGGACATTCTAGTTACAAACTGTCTTTACTCAAGGGTCTAATTTGAGATGCAGATGTGATGATAGCTATGACGGAAATCTTCTTTCAGCAGATAATTATCCAAGCTGATCAGAGTGATTGATGCTCAGCGTTCCTGGTCCTCCTGAGAGATGAAACCAGTTCCCAGTTCCATAGGTCTGTTCCTTGATGTCTTTATTCTGAAGAGTCTCTCCCACAGATTTGGGACTGAGAACCGCCTTTAGTTGTAGCTGCGGCCCCTACCCTTCTAATAAGTGACTGACGCTTTCTGGCTGGATCCGCTGTAGGGAGCCCTCCCCCCCTCACACACACACACCAGCAAGTGGGGCGCTCTTCTCTCCTGGGTGCTCATCTTGCATCCTCGCCATCTGCAAAGCACGAAACACACACTGCTCTTAGCGTCGTCATAGTGGCTAACAGTGCTTCCTCCCGAGCCTACTCCTGTACGCGCCAAGTAGGAAGTAAACACCGAATCCTTGCTGAATTCAACGGTCCAACCTAGAGTGATCTGCCCGTGGAGAAACGTGACCATTGGCAAAACTGGGTAATGTGTAAGGATGAGAACACAATTCTCTCTGCTCTACCCATGAACTGAAAGCCCTCAGTTAGTGGCTTTGGTAGCTAGAATTATTATATGCGAATATTATATATTATATTTGAAGGGGGTTACAGCTGTCTGCAATGCCAGTCTCTGCTCAGAATCCCTGTGGCCTTTTTATAGCATCTGTTTACAGGACGACATTTCTCCTCGTCCCACCCTCACCCACCCCACTCCTGACTTCCCCCGGGTGAATTTTTGACTGCTAACACCGGCACCTTCAGAGGCTGCTGTTGAGCAATGGAGTGGCTTTGGCCACAGGCTCCCTGAGTACCTAGGGTGTACCTCCGCCTGTAGCAGCTCTTGGTCCAGCTGTCCATCAGGGATCTGGGAGGGAAGAATTTCCAGCCTCTGATCAGCATGTGGCTCTGCCTAACTCAGACGCCCCGAGTACCAGCCGGGCCCAGGCTTTGGCCGCCCCCTATGGGGCTGTGCTAAAATAGCACCTCATTCAGTTTCCTTACTCCTTTCCTAGGATGCTTCACGGATTCTCCCATGACTACCCTGGTGAACAGATCCCACGAACAGAGATTGTCAACTCAAAGAGGGTTTCAGGGGAAGATGGCTTAAGAATTTTAGTTAAGTACCTGTCTATACAGGAAGAAGTCATGTCCTTCTTGCCCTGCGCCTTGGAAAGTCTGCATCTAGTTTTTTTTCTTAAAAATTGTAAAGTCATTAAACGGGTGTCACCGCAACATGATGTGAAAGCGGACATTTAAAAATAAAGCTTCCGTGAGGGGGCTGGAGAGACGCCTCAGAAGGGAAGAGCCAAGCCCGCTGACTTGAGGCCAATGCCTAGAATCCATGTTTAAAAGCCCAGTGTGGTAGCATGCATTTAGGATCCCAGCATTCGTAAGGTAAAGTCAGGGGTGAGGGTGGGGCAGAGGCAGGAAAATAGCCCAGAAGCCTGCAGGCAAAGCCAGCCTGGTATCCGCACTCGTCCTCAAAACAAAGCAAAGAGAGAGAGAAGACTGAGTCCTCTGACTCTACATCGCCCCCTCTCGACACACATATACATTCACACTCAAACATACAACACTAATAAAGTTTAAAATGTTTTTAAATGACACTTCCTTTTTTTTTTTTTTTTTCCCAGACAGGGTTTCATGTAGCCTGGGCAGGCCGTGAGTGGACCCTCCTGCCTAGACCTCCTGAGTGCTTGAGTCACAAACATGCCACCACTTATGGCCACATTCCTCTTTCAGTTTATCCAACCAAATCTTAATTCCATAGTGGCTTGATATCAGCTATCTACTATATAAAATGTCTAAGTCAGATAAGGTACAGTGTTCATTTCTCTCCTTAAACTTCTACTTTATTCTACTTGTAGAATAGGATTTCATCCCAACTGTAAAAGATTCGTACGCTTTAAACTCCGATTATTTGCCTGATCATAATTCTCTGTTAGGGAAAATGTGTGTGCGTGTATGTGTGTTAATTTTCTATGCCTATAATTCTAGATATGAAATTTCTGTCAAAATGGGATTTTATTAGAATTCACAAAAGCCTATATGTGTAAACTTTGATAATTTTATTGGGGAAAAATAAACATGCTATTGGAAATATACTTGTTAATTCTATGGAATATATATATACTTTTTTTTCTTTTTTACTTCTGGCCTGACCGTTTCCACCCAATTTCCAAAGCTTCCTAGAAAGATCTTATATCTGGGCCAAAGCACCTTAATCAGATGCAGGATGGCTAAGAGACACACCACACTTGTGTGTGTATGTGTGTGTGTGCGCGCGCGTGTGTATGTGCGTGTGTCTGTGTGTGTGGTGGGCAGGATCAGGGCGCTTATCAGAGATGAAAGAAAGAAGGCCTCCAAGATTTCTCCCACATACAAATGCTCTTTAAGACTAGCTTTTTAGAGAGCCACACTCCAACAAGTCTCTGTGTGTCATGTATGTACCCTAGGAGGGAAAACACCGACTTTATCCAAGCTCCTCATTAGCAGTGGTAGGGGACCCCAACAGTCAGGTGAACCTTGTAGATCGTGAGCTAGGTTAGTGACTGAACCCAAGCTGGTACCTGGGGGGGGGTCCTCATTCCCAGTCTGGTGAGCTGTCACCCACTGACACAGCCATCAGCTCTGCCTTACTCATCACCACTGCAAAGCTAGCACTCGCTGGATTCTCCCTCTAGGCCACACGCTCTCTGAAGCATGTCACATTCATTTAGTGCTTGCATTCGCCCGTGACACAAGCTTTAGTACAGTCTTCAGTTTGCAGCTGAGGAAATAGAGCCTCAGAGAGGCAAAGCGGCACAACCAATATCAGACTTCAGTAGTGTAGAACTGTTCAGCTCCAAAGCATGTCTCCGTAGTGGGCGCAAAACACCAACTCTGTGAGGTGGCCACTCATACAATATTCTGTGGTTGGTCTGATTTGACTGCAGCTGCTTTCTCGGACTACCAGCCCATCAAAGACAATGAAATCTAATGCAAACATGCACTGCTTGTCACCAGTTTCTCAGAAGCATGGGGTTTTTTTTTTTGGAAGGGCTCCTATTTTTAAAAGAATGGCTGGTTCACACTCAGAATCTATAGCACTAGGCAGGTGGTTCTCAAACACTAGCCTGCATGAGAATCTCTCACGGGTTCTCATTGCTAGAGTTTCAGTTCAGTAGGTCTGAGCTTGGATCTGAGGATTTGTGTTTCCAGTGAGATCTAGATGTTGCTGATGTTGCCAGGGTCAGATCCTACCAATCTGATCTCTTCCAGCAGCAAATTGCCTCGAGACATCCAGCAGGAATGATTCAGTCAGTATTCACACAGTGTTTTCCAAACTTGATCATATACCTGGTCCACCTAGGGCGCTCTGTAAATGATACTAACTCTGTGTCTGGCCCTCAGACAATGACTTCATTGGTGTGGGGACATTTTTGTTTTCAACCAGAAGCTACCACTAACAGTGCTATTATATACACCCTAGTGTGTGACATGCTGTTTTATACACACGTACACATACATGTGCACATAAATTGTATTAGGTTTATACAATTAACTTAGTTCAGGTTTCCATTGCTGTAATAACATAGTATTACCAAAAACAACTTGAGGAGAAAAAGGGTTTTCACCTTACACTTCCAGGTAACAAGTCTGTCACTAATGGAAAACAGAGCAGGAACCTGGGGGCAGGAACTGAAGTGGAGGCTTACTGGCATGTTCCTTCCTTGGCCTGCTTGCTCGTGACACCCTGGACAACCTGCTCAGAGTTGGCACCACCGCTCCCTACCTGCACCAATCGCTACTTAAGAAAATGCCCCCATCGGTTTGCCTACAGGCTAATCTTCCTTAATTGAAGTTCTCTCTTTCCAAATGAATCTAACCCGTGTCAAGTTGAAATAAAAAAAAAACTAGCCAGTAAAAACAACGTAGAGGTAGTAGAGTCATATTTCTAACTTCAGTGTGAGCCTTAAGTATTTAGTATAAAATAATTTCCCACAAGACGCTGGAGCACAGCAGGGCTCTAGGTTCCTGACCTGGAGCCCTCTTGGGTACCTATTTTCCCTTCCTCACTTCCTCTTTAGCCACAGATCCATTACTGCCTCTTGGCCCCCACATCCATCTCAGAACCACAACAGCCTTGTCCTCTCAATCATGGCTCAGCAAGGAGGCAACAGCTCACAGCGGGAACACTTTGGTTACAAAAGCAGAAGTGACTTTGTCATTATCAGGATGCTCACCGCCTGCCCAGGAGAGCAGCTCCTGCCTGCCCAGAAGGGTCTTGTTCACGGTCATGGCTGGTGCTTCCCAGCTCCCTGACTCCACATCAAGTCTCCGGAGCTACTTTCTTCTCTGGTTGTTCTGAACACATTCAACCCCCTTCCCGCCTCTCGGATGTTATCTGCCTTGCCCTCTTATCTCAGAGTGTTCCCTGTATTCCTGGGCAAGCAGCACCTCTTTTATTTCTTTACTATCATCTCTCCTTGCTCTCCTCCCCTACCCCCACCCCTGCCACCCCCATGCTTCTCAACCCCCAGGGGAGAGGACCAGGCACACAAGAGCACTTCAGGGTCCTCGACAATGACACTGCAGGTTACCTTGCGTGCTGTTCACTGGAGCTACAGTTGCTTCCTCATCATTCACCATCAGTTCCCCAGGGGAGAAGAGCATGTACAACCTCTGGATCAAGTCAGCACTGGTCCCTGAGTGGTGGCCTTGATTGTCGCCTACTACAAAGAAATGCTGCTCCTGAGAACCAGAGTCTCCAAACAGTTCACTGTCTCCTGTCTCGATTTTGTACACCTCAGGGATGAGTCTATGGGGGTGGGGGGAAGGAGAAAAGGAATCAAAGTGGTTAGCCAAGTCCCTTGTCAGCTTAAATGCAAATGCAGCCATCCATCAGAACAGACATCTATCTTATGCACATGATAGAAATAGTCCTAATGGGGTTTGTGGATGAAATATGAGACAGGGGCCGTTTTCTAATATTCCAAAAGAGAATTAAACACATATTTGTCCCAGAGGTTTAGGATTCCAAACCAATGTTGTTTTCATTGCTAAAATTTTATTGGGGACTCGGGGTTTTGCTTTGCAAAGTCAGAGTTGGCCCTGCAGCTCCTCTGTCTTATGCTTTCTAAAAGGCAGATGTTTTCTTTGTCACATCTTCCTTCCAACCTTTGACACTATAGACTCTACTTTGACACTAGACAACCTGAGTTGTATTATGTAATTATCAATATGAGATAGGTTTAATAAAAACAACAGATATGGTTGTTTATCATATAAAATGTGACTCTTTATAATATAGATTGTGTTCTATCTTCCACTAACTAGTGATACCATCATCTATACAACATTTAAGACACCCTTGCACAAGCCAAATCCTTCATTCTTGAAATGAAATGTCATTCACTTCACACTCTTGGGTAATGACCTATTAACCACTAGGCAATCTATCACTTCACATCCTTTAGGACTGTTTCCTGGGCTGCACTTCCATATCAGAAATTTCTTAACTCACAATAGACTGCCGTCATCTGTGCCAGCATCCTCTGGGCGGGGGAAGGTGATATTAGCACACTTGGCTTGCAGATCTCTGGGGGGGTATTTGTTGATGCCACCTGGAGACAGAGTGGAATTCTTAGTCCAGTTTTTACCTTCCCACATAGCGACTATCACCCAAAGAGTCAGCTCATCTTTTCCTGGAGATGGAAGCCTCTTCAAAAGAAAATTAATCTTCTGAGGAACTTAGCAAAGTCAGCACGCTGGCATTGAAAGACCTTGTTCTTTCCAAGTCAATGAGATACAGCAGTAATTGAATTAAAAGTTTCCATGTTCTGTGACATAACTCAAGGACATCTCTGAATTCCTCCATGACCTGTCTCCCTCTCACCCATACCCCAGAAATGGAGACTCTTCCTAATAGGCTCTGTTAGCTGTTGAGTTATCTTCCTTATTTTTACCTTGGAGTTGAAAGAAGACACTATTTTTTAAACTCATTAGTAAATATATCACCTAAATGCCATGATTCCTAACTGTAAGTTGAGTCCTGGGATTATGTGTATTCCAGAACCCTTAAAATCTTGGGAAACCCTAGCAAGCTCCTAGCCACTGCAGATAACCGCACAATGTGGCTTTTGCCCTGTTCCTGATTCCTAGCACAGGCCAGGACTTGCCTGATGCTCTAAGAACTTGGGCTAGTCCATACCTTTGGCTAAAATTCCAGTGACAAGGGTAGAAGCTGAGGCAGCTACTCTCCAAGTGCTGCAGTGAAAAGGCACCTCTCAAATCTTTACCTGGTTGCACTTAAGCTAGATGTCTTGAACAGAGGCTCTAGAAAATATCTGTATCTATGAATCATAAGGATTCAAGTCCAAATCAAAGATGGTTAATAATGACAAGGCAGACCAGATAATCCTTGGGAAGGTGGAGCTGGTAGAGAATAGTGTGTGGGGGGGTTATTTATTATAGTGGTACACTTTGTTAAGGGTTATACTAAAGTGCAGTTTCATGGAAAAGAACATAATCCTGGGGCCAGAATGTATGGGATTGAGTCTAGAATTTACCAGGCATTAATTATAAGCTTTTGAGAAATGTATTTAATGTATCTGAACCTTAGTTTTTCAGTTAAGGAAAAGGAATCTGAATTGTTCTTTTTGAGTGCTATGTGGAAGATTAACTGATGTAGCCATTTAGAGAACCAAACACTTAGTAATTGTTCACAAAGTCAGGCTTAAAGGAAACCTTTCACCTATTTGATGATCTGTCTGGAACTTTGAGAGCAGCAATGCCCAAAGTCAACAAGACTTTTCTCTGACATTCTTCCACTGTATCCTATTCACATCCCACCACTCCCTACTAGACCTAAGATGCATTTGATGACACATTCGTCAGGCAATAAAGGAGAGATGCGTGAGCGACTTACGTCTGATTGAATGAACAAAAGGCTTGACGAACTTGATGATATAGTCCAAATCTGGCTTGTGTGTCCGGCCAAGCTGGACTAAGTGATGATCGAGGGGTTGGCTTGCTAATTCTTCTAACTCCATGTCATTGTGAATAGGACCAAAGGAAAATACAAATATGGAGTAGCCTTGGCACTTGGCTCTCAGAGATGCATTTCTCAAAACGTCTTTGTCTAAAGAGTTGGTTTCACCCGCAGTTACTATAAAGATAACTTTGTTTTTCCTCAGATTGGGAGTTCCTACAAAGACATTGTCAATTGTCCACTGAAGAGCATGCCCAATAAAAACATCTCCATTGAGCTGCTGAAGAGACTCCTGGAGATGATGTTTCATTTGCTGTACGCTGTTGTAAGTGAGCAAATCAAATTCCAGGTAGGCTGGGCATTCTTCAGTGTTTGGTAGATAGCCTGGAGGGGAGTAGGTCAGGACAGCCACTCTGTCTCCTAAGACAGAGGTCAGTGGAGCTGGGGTGATGTGAAAGTAATCTAGTACAGAAGTTATAAAATCTCTCACTTCCTGAAACTCATTATGTCCTACTCTTTGAGATGCATCTATGAGGAAAGCCACATCCATGTAATATTCTTGAAGGGAAGCATCTCCAGGCTCATCAGTAAGACCCTCTTCCTTTCTGCCATGATTGTCATGTTCTGCAACAGAATAATAGCTTGAATCACTCGTAGTGAAAGGGTTAACTGGAAACTCTAAGACATGAATGCAAACACCGTGGTATGGGATGTTATTATTCATTCCCATACCATGACAGACATCACTAATCAATACAATAGCAGACATCACTAACCAATCTCAGTACATGTTCCAAGATGCATTCTTCAAATATGCTTCACTTAGTACAGAGAATAATTTCTATTTGACACATATTGTCACATAAGAAATCGATTTGTTACCAACTTCAGGTTTTTCTAAAAGTGACATATTTGACCCCAAAATATCTTAATGCAAGAAGAGAAATATACACCTAATTTTAGTGCTCCCACATGGTTACAAAGCCTGCGGCACACATTCACAATTAAATATCCTGAATATTTAATTATAAGGAGTAAACACAAGAGAAAGTACAGCTGTCAAAGTTACACCTCATGTACATATATATGTAGACAAAAGGTTCATCCATAAAGCAACATCATGAGAGCAGGTTAAGTCAATATTGACTTTAGAGCCTTGCTGCTATGTAAGATACGACATACCCTAAGACTTGGGTACTCTGAGTGGAGGTCTGCAGCTATCAGCCTACAATAGCTCACACCATGAGGGAGGTCAAAAAAATCACAAGCACTGACAGGCTCAATTAACATATATTCCTTTCTGGCAACTTCTCAATGAAGAAACTAATACCTCAACTCTCTCTCTCTCTCTCTCTCTCTCTCTCTCTCTCTCTCTCCCTCCCTCCCTCCCTCTAGCTCTTGCTCTCGCTCTCTCTCCCTCTCTCCCTCCCTCCCTTCCCTTCCCCTGCCTCTCTCTCTCTGTACACAAATGTACTTGCTATGCACCTGTATGGTGGGGAGGCTGGAAGTTGGAACTGGGTGCCTCCTTCATCATTCACCATATCACCTCTTTGAGACAAGGTTTCTCATTGGACCTGACACTTCCTTTTACAGCTAAACTGAGAGCTCTGGGATCCACCTGACTCCACCCCACCCCGGCTTCCCACTTACCCACCCCCAGGACTGGTGCTACATTTGTATGCTCTCATGTGCAGGTCTTACATGAGTGCTGGGGGTCTGACTGGGGTCCTGATGCTTGCAGGGCAGGCACCTTCCCCATTGTGCCAACTCTCCACCCCCTTGGTTTGTGTTCTTATGCAAGCTATTGCGCTGCTGCCAACGATATTGCTTTAGATCTATGGGATTATGAAAGTTTTCTACACTCCTAGGAAGGCAGGCTAGTTGAGAGGCTGTTGAGAATCATCAGCTCTGTAAGACAGGAAGTAGATGGCCTTGTCCTTTTCCTCTCTGCAAGAAGTATGCTTGTAAGCATACTCAAACAATAAGTAGCTTTCTAACTGGCAAAGATAGGTTGATTCCATTCCTGCTCAACCTGTCACTAGAAGCCTACACATTTAGTGGTTTTATTTAATCCTCCGAACAGTAAACAAACCAACAAAACTAGATTAGTACTATAAAATTCAATATCAAAATAAACCTCAACCAGCACATGATTACCACAGTGATTTTATTAATATTGAAAATGCTTTTATTAGATAGTTTTTAAATGTTCAATGAGCCCTGAATTCCTGGGGCAAATCTGCACTGCCTTTTTGTCTACTCTTGGATTTGACTTGCTAAATCCCTTTTTCACTGGAGTAATTTTTGTATCTATGTCAGTTAAGAAGGGTGATCCAGGCCGGGAGCAGTGGCGCACGCCCTTAATCCCAGCACTCGGGAGGCAGAGGCAGGCGGGTCTCTGTGAGTTCAAGGTCCAGGCCAAGCTACATAATGAAACCCTGTCTCAAAAAATAAAAAATAAAAAATAAAAATGGAGGCCTAGTGGCTGGAGAAATGACTCAGTAGTTAAGAGCGTTTGTTGTTCTTGCCGAGGACCCGGGTTCAGTCCCCAGCACCCACACGGTGGCCCACAGACATCTGTGCCTCCAGTTCCAGAGACTCTGATGCTTCTCTTCCGCTCTCCTCCACAGGTACCGGGAATATACATTATACACAACATACATGCATACAAAATATACACACACACAAATAAATCTAATTTTTAAAAAAGAATGGTTGTACATAGTTTTACTTTCATATAATTTCTTTGTCTGGATTTTGGTTATCAAAGTGGCCTGACTTCTGATGAGTTGGAACAGTCTCCTTTAATGCACTATAAAAGCTTGTATAGAATTGGTATTCATGGCCAGGTAATGGCGCCTCATGCCTTTATCCCCAGTACTTGGGAGGCAGAAGCAGGCAGATCTTTGAGTTTAAGGCCAGACTAGTCTACAGAGCAAGTTCTAGGACAGCCAAGGCTACGCAGAAAAACCCTATCTCAAAAAAAATAAATAAATAAAATCAAAATAAATAGTTGGTATTCATCATTCCTCAGAAGTTTTGTTTAATTTGTAGTAAAAATCATGAGATGAGAAGACTTCAAGTACAAATTCAATCATTTTGACAAGCTAGTTAGGCTATTTCTTTTTGAACAAACTGTGGTGATTTTCATACTGTAAGAAATTTGTGTCTGATTTATATTCAAAAATGGCTTATTGTATGCCCCTGTCACCCTTTGAAAGCTGTAGAATGTGGGAGACGCCCCCTCTCTTGCCTATCACCGTTTGTTTGTGTCCACTTTTCCTGGTGAGTCTGATTATAGCTTTATCAATTTTATTGATCTCAGAGATCTGACTGTTGACTTTACTGATTTTTCTCATTTCTTGTTCACTAAGACCTTAAATGTTATTGATGCTGTTGTTGTTGTTGTTGTTGTTGTTGTTTTGAGATAAGATTTCTCTGTTTCAGCCCTGGCTGTCCTAGACTCACTTTGTAGATCAGGCTCGCCTCAAACTCATAGCTATCCACCTGCCTCTGCCTCCCAAGTGCTATTAAAGGCATGCACCACCCTGCTAGGCTGTTACTGCTTTCTTTTGTTCACTCTGGGATTGCTTGTCTGTCTGTTTCTGGCTTCTTAAGATGGAAATTGAGGTCACTGCTTTGAAGCCATTCTCTCTCTCTCTTTTTTTTTAAATCACTATGAGGCATTTGATATCTTATCAGCATGCTTTAGTGGTCTCTTAAAGATGCTGGAATGATGATTTCATTTTTATTCCTTTCAAAATGCTAATTTCTTTATTGACTTTTTTTTTTTTTTTTGGCCACAGATTATTTTAAAGTGTTTTATTTCTTTTCTGAAGGTTTGGGGATTTTTCAAAGATCTTTCTGCTAATTATTTTTTACTTTAGTTCTATCTGAGTCAGAAAATATACTTCCTATGACTTGAATATTTCAAATTTCTTGAATATTGTTTCATGGCCCACAGTATGGTCTATTTTGGCAAGTCCTTCATGAGCACTTCAAAAGAACGTGCATTCTGCTTCTGTTCCAGAAGTACCAAGTAGGTTATACTAGCTGATAAAATTGCTAAAAAAAAAAACAAACCTAACAAACAAACAAAAAAAAAAACCCTACCATGTACCTGTTTTCTTTTTTCTACCAGACACTGGGAGAAAACATAAAAATTCACTTTTTTTTTTTCATTCTAATTGTTTGACCTTTTTCATTGGAGTAATTTCTACTGCTGTATTTTCAAGTGCACCACTGTTTTCTTTTCTTTTCTCACATCTAAGCTGTCTGCCCTTAACCTCCTATCTGGTATACTGTCCCTTCTAATACCATGGTTTTCATCTCTACAAATATTAGTTGAGCACAGGAGAAATGGCTCTGTGGATAAAAGCCTGAGGATCTGAGTTTGAGTCCCAGCACCCAGGTAAAAAGTTGAATGTGGCTGCACCTGTAACCCTAGCACTGTGGGGTGCTCACCGGCTGTCACCCTGGCTCCATCAGTGAGACGCCCTGTAGGAAGGAGGGCAAAGAGTGGTTGAGCAGGGCACCAAACATCCTCCTCTGGGAGCTAGTCACACACGTACCAGGCTCACGGTATGTTGATAATAGCCAATAGGACCCTATGCTTCACAAGCTTGTTTGAAATGTGCAGGCACCACATTCCCCACCAGGAACCCAGTTTGAAGTTCTTGTTGAACTTCTAGTCCCCATGGGAGTCCTGCGTAAACTGCTAACCAACAGACAAGAAGCGAAGACAGTGGCCTGCGTATTTGAATTTGAATACCCATTGCCATCGGTGCTACATAACGCACGTCACCTCCAAGGCATCTCTGAAAGTCTCAGCCACAGCTCGTGAGGGACTCTACAGACAATTGAATGGGTGTTTCTGATACTGGGGGTTCACCGCTCTGGACCTGACTAACTGTTACCTGCGTTATCAGCAAGAGCTCTGATTTCCAACTGCCATTTCTCTGTTTTTTTTTTTTTTAAAGGACCAACTAGCATACTTTTCTAGACACAGAGGACATGATGCCATAGCTGCTGTGGGAGAAGAGAAAGGACTGATTGATCAGGGTAGTAAAATGCTTTTGCATGCATGCCTAGATATATCACTATTTTGTTTTTGTTTGTTTGTTTTCTTTTTACAAGTGAACTATAATCTCATCCTCTACCAATTATTCAAATACAAATCCTTTTTTAAAGAGGTACAAACCACCTACAAGTAACCGCTAAGAACAGGTTCCCTTCCTACTTTGAATATTTTCACAAAAATCAAAGAAACTAAATACAGATGACTGTGCCTTTAAAAAAAAAAAAAACGCTAAAATTTTCATCCCACACAAGATATGATTGTTCTATTTTGAGTCTAAATTCATGTTATTTGGGGAGACTCGGGCTTCAAAGAGATTTCTCCTTTAAGAAAACCTGGCAGAGCCTAAATAAAACATGCACACAGCTCACAGTAATGCTCTACACTCTCTCAAAATGTCAACGGAACTAAATTCTCACCTTCAGTTCTGTGGAAGAACTTAGGTGACAGGACAGAGTGGGAGAGCTGGCTTCATTACCATGTACAAGGCGGGGATGGAACACAACCAGGTTTCTGGGGAAATACCCCCTGAGACTAGCCTGCCGTTAGCCAAAGCTGTACGGCACAGAGCCAAGTACGGGGGAGGTGGGTGCAGAGGGGGGTTAAGGAAGCAGGAACATTTTAGGAGTGTGCAGAGAGCTGTGAGCCAGCACTGCTGTCTGCCATGATACATGTGGGAAATCTTCAGACATTTGTGAATAATCTAGTGGGCTCTCTTGCAACTTAACCAGTGTCAAAATTAGCCATGGATTTTTCTTTTCTTCTTTTATCTCTGTTTTGTTTTTTTTTCTGTTGGTGGTGGTTTGGTGTTTGTTTGTTTTTCAAGACAGGGTTTTTCTGTGTGGCCTCAAACTCACAGAGATGTGCCTGCTTCTGACTTCTGGGTGCTGGGATTAAAGGCGTGCACTACCACCACATGTCTTAGCCACAGGCTTTTAAAATTCTTTTTTTTTTTTATTTTACATCTTAGCCACGGGCTTTTTAAAAAAATTTTTTTTAATAAGTGATGTGTGAAGCTGAGGCTAATTTGTGTATTGAGTTCTAGTCATGTGAACAATATCTGATATTTTTCTTTTTTAAAAATTTTACCTTCATTTGTGTGTGTGTGTGTGTATGTGTGTGTGTGTGTGTGTGTGTGTGTTCCTACATGTATGTCTATGCACCCAGAAGAAGATGTAGGATGCGCCTGGAACTGGATGATTGCGAGCCACCACTGACTCCTGAGAACAAAACCCAGGTCCTCTGAAAGAGCAGCACATAACTCTTAACCCCTGAGCCAGGTCTTCAGCCCTGTATAGATGGAATTTTTAAGTTCACCATTTTCCCCAACATTCAAACCATGACGTCGGCAAGCCTTTCTTTTGTTTCTGCTTTCTGGTACTAAGCTGAGTCCTCCGTTCACTCCAGGTCTCGGGCTCAGCTCTATGCATGTGTTCTCCCATCACATCTCCCTTTTAACATGAGATCGGAATTGCATTTTCTCCCATTTCACACACCTGAGCGGACTTAAGCTTGGTGACGGCCCAGGATTTAGCCAAGAAATACAAGTAGAGGCAGGATCTAATCCCAGATCTGCCTCAGTGTCTGGACTCCTCCAGAAGACCAAGCCAGCAAACAGCAGGGTAGAATAGGATAAAGCACATGCTAGGCCAGTCCAGAACGGCCCCGGGACCTGATTGAAGAAGCTGTCTTCCAATGACCTATTGGTCTTCCTTCTGATAGAAGCCACCAGAGAATATTTTCTTCTAAAAGTAAGTCATGACATAAATTAAATAAAATTTGCCTTCCTTTTCACCCAAGGCATTGCAAAGCTGTGGTTATAGATAGTTCTTATGAGTTTGAGTCTTATTTCTGCCCATTGTTAACTCAGTGTCCCCAGTTTGTCGCTGTGCCTCAGTTTCCCTCTATAAAATGTCATGCTACGCTACATGCTACACTACCATCTCATAGGGTTTTTGAAAAAGAAAATGGAATAGTTTGCACAGCTCACAACATATCCAAGGCACGACACGAATTTAATCTTTCTAAGCAAACAAGGAGGAAGCTCCTAGAGCTACAAAAATCCTTTTTGTAATGGTAAATTCTGCAGAATTTTGATAAGAAAAAAAAAATGCAGCCTGTTGGCCTGACTCACAGACACACTCACATGGGCCCTCAGAAGTGACGGTTCTGCTGTGTTTGTGCATGCTTATCTGCAGAGGACTTGGCAGCACTTTATGAATCTCTTTGTTTCATAGCAGCAGGCCAGTCCTGTCCTCCCTTCTGTGTGGTGAGGTCATCGGCTAGGATTCCAGGGCTGGGAAAGCAAGGGAGGCAGGCACAGTGTGTGCACATCACTGCACCCTTTAACATGCCACGGGGAAACAGGAACCCCTTACAGCTCTCTTGTCCTTCCGTGCAAGAGCCTCTTCTATTTTACATAGAAATAACTTTCTAAAGCCGATTTCATCTTTTCCCCTGAAGATGGGACAAATGTTTCTTTTGGCCTTGATTTTTCTAGGTGGCTCTTAGATTCTTAGAACATCACTTAGGAACCATTGTGTGCTCTGATACAAGAATTGGCAGGGAAAGACTGGCTTGCCGAGGAAAAGCGCTGTGCCCTTTGAGAATCACTACACCCAAACCAACTGTATCTTGCCCTTCAATTTTAATGAAGTTATTCCATGCTTTATGCTATTCCGTGCTTTATGTTTACAGGTGGGTTTATTATACGCAAGCTCCAAAAAATTAAACTCAGAAATTTAAATACCAGAATTGCATTGCCAAAATTATTTGAAAATATCTCCCCAAAATAGCAATGCAATTTAACTTATTTTGAGGTTTGGTAACTGAATGCAGTGTATCATTTGTAAGTGATCATGTTGCCATCACCAGCCACATGGCACACAGCGGGAAAGTCGGCACCTTGATGCGGATGGCCAGAGGCTGACACAGCAGAAGAGTGTCAGCTAATTGGTATTCCAGGGATGGCTTCAAAGCCGAATCCTCCATCCAATGCAGATTTATGTTTAAAAGTACGTGTATATCCAAGTTGAATATGTGAGTCAAACAATGTATTCAGGAAGAGGTCAATAGCTAAAACATATTCATTCATTGAAGGGGGCATTATGAGAGTGTTTAGAAAAATCAGCATGTATGCAAAAAGCAGGACAGGCAATTGAATAAAGCCGTGAAAACCAATGTCCTATGGGAAAGATGAAGCGGATACTCAGCACTGAAAAGAGCCCAGTTTGATGAATATTTGGAAGTTTTATGTTCAATTTTTATTATCGCTCTCTGGTGCCTTTGAGGATTAAAAAAAAAAATACATTCTGGAGTAAGATGGGGACAGATGTAGCCTGCTGTAGGGCTCTACATATACCAGATGCCAGAATCACCCTTCAGCTGTGGCAGTAAAAAAGGTCTCCAGACACTGCAGCTAAATCCTCAGGATCCAAATGGTAGAAGGAAAACCAACCCTGCCAAGTTCTCCTCAACACGCCACATGCACAGACACACACAGACACACAGATGGACACACATGCATACACATGTGCATACAGATATACACAGATGCATACACATGCCCACACCCATGCATACAGGTACACACAGGCATACACACATTCATACAGATGCACACAGACACACACATGTGCACACACACACATGCATGTGTACACATGCACACACTAAACAAGCAAACAAACAAATTTTAAATCCGTAATTTCAGGGAGGCTCCACTCCCCAAACTAATGATTGACTAGGTCTGAGGTGAACATTTACTGGGTGCATTTCTAGTGAGTCCTCAGGTGCTACTGCCATGAGGGGTGAACCTCACTTTGAGGGTCACTTGAACAGTTGCTCTCATACGAGAGACCCTATAGAAATCCATATAGCCCGTTAGAGTGAGACATTGGATGAACCCTGTGAAAGCCAGGGCAGGTAGAAGGAGAGGCTAGGTTGGGGAGACAGGCGCTGGCTGGGTGTCTGACAACTCACTCAATGACAGCCCTTAGGGAGCAGGGACTATAAAATTCTTAAATGGTTAAGATGGCTGACTTTCCCTCAAGCCTCTCCATTCAAGGACAGCCATCAGCTACAGGAATTGCGTTATAAGTGAGTAATAGATGTGGCATATGGAGACGCTCATTAAGAGTTATTGACTAATCTGGACCATCATGTGGAACTTATCAAGGCTCATCTCTCAGTGACCAGAGGCTTGAAATCACAACTGGCCCAGGAAGGACAGCATATCATACAGAAAGTTCTTAGCAGTTTTTGATAACTGGCTACACAATTTTTGAGAGAGGAGAGAGGAGAGAGAGAGAGAGAGAGAGAGAGAGAGAGA
>OU015755.1:16277379-16289014 GCA_907169655.1 Acomys percivali | reverse complement strand
AGAGAGAGAGAGAGAGAGAGAGAGAGAGAGAGAGAGAGAAACACGATTTAAGGCTCAGACTTATTTATGGGGTGAAGACGTAAACATACCACCCCCAGGTTTGAGACACCACCCCCAGGCTATCACAACCTACACAGTCCTCATGGTAATCCTGACATGCTTCAGGACTTTGGTGGGGGTAACCATTTGCTTTTTATTCTCCTGATAGAGATGTGAGCGGGTGTTTCTTCACCTCAAGCTGAACCTCACAATGGCTGCAAGTTCCTTAACTTTCAGACATCTGGAAAGGCAAATGAAAAAGCCTCCTTCCTCATGGACTCACTGTCACTACGGCAGCCATGACAGCTGCAGCGAAGTCTCTCCCTCTCATCTGCCTTCTCCGACCCATTTCCAAGACTTGGAAATGTTCACCCCTAACAACGCCATCAGGGATGGCACTTTCCCCACTCTAACACCCTGCCAAAATGCATTTTATTCTTCTTGATAAACCAGACGAGAATGGATGTCCGGGTCTTGAAGGAAATTGCAATCCATATATGCTATTAGAGGAGCAAACATCAGCAGCAGCAGCACCCATTCAAAAGAGCAGCCATCTGATTCTCCTGGTCAGGCTATGCCGACATGAGCATCCACGACTGTTTTAATGAAATCACACGCAGGCTTAATACATAGATACCACGGAGTGACACACGTCCAAGTTTACTGTGTCTCTTCTTTTTAAAGCTCACACATCTTTTTTTTTTTTCCAAGTAATAGTTGATTGACTTTTAAATCCTTCACTATAGATTTTACAAAAGCTAGCTTGGCTATTTTAAAAGTAAAATTGAAATGCTTGTCTTTCTGAAACACTTATGAGGATACAAGTGTTAAATATAAGAAAAGTAGAGCTGCCCAGGAAGCTTCTAAGACTCAATCCTGTCATGTGGAATTCACCCTTTTCTTTTCTATCTGCATATATTCTAGCCATGCATATGATGCATTGAGTACAATACTTAAAATGCCAACATTCTGGCCAAACGGTTATTTTTGGAAGGTTCTGGATGCATAATTTGAATGGCTGAGCAGTCTGTTTTGGAATTTCACATTTTTCTTTTTAAATGTGCATTTATTTCTTTTTCTTTTGTTCTGTGGATGGGTATTTTGCTTGCATGTATGTCTGTGCATCATGTGTGTACAGTGCGTGTAGATGCCTGGATCTTCCGAAACTGGAGTTACAGATGGTTGTGAGCTGCCATGTGCTAGGAATCGAACTCAGGTCCTCTGCAAGAGTAACAAACATTCCACCAAACCATCTCTTCAGCCCCTCACATTTTCAAATGAAAAATGCAGAGATCTTTATGTATCCTATATGTTAATTATCTTACATATTAGTTTGTCTTAAGCTATTAAAATATGGACATTAAAATATTTAGACTTTGCCTCGAGGGAGTTACACACTTGGTCATTTCTGGGTATTTAAAAAAACATAACTTAACCCTTCTTGTGTGATCACAAATTCTGGGGCAACAGCCAGGCCAAGTTTTAGGGGAGCTTTGATCTACTCTTTCCTCTGATGGTCTCTATATTTTCTTGCTCTGTATCATACCAACCATCTAAATTGCATGTTCCATGCTCCTTAAGCACTCCATGGGTATGTCTGAGAGCTCGTGCTGTGATTCCCTGAGCGGTGCCTGTCATCCGCTACTCCTCCTAGTGGGGAAACGGCTGCTGAACCCACCATCCTAAATTGCTTCAGCTATCAGCCTTAATTTATTTAATTCTCTACTGGTATTGAAAGATGAGGCTCCAGGTAACTTAAGATATTCCATCACTGGTTCATGTGCTTACCGGAAGTGAGACTTGCCACTGCTGCAGATTCCTGCTTATTTCCGTAGTGACTCACTAACTTATGCGGCTCTAGCATCTGGTTTGGAGTGTAGACCAAATGGTCGCCTCCATGATCCTCCAACAAAACAGATGTGTCTCTCCCACCTCTCAGCTCTTGACCAGCAAGGCTGTTCTCGCTTGATGGAACCTCATGCAGCTTAGCAGTCAATCTAGATGAAGAAAAAGTAAGTTTCAGCTGAGTCCAAGTAAGTGGGAAAGATGCAAATAAGTTATCAAAACATTTTAATATGGTTCCTTAATTACTTATTAAGAGAAAACGGGGTGGCAGCACAGTTGGTAAAGTGCTTGGCTTGTAACCATTAAGACCTGAGATTGATCCCACAAAAAAAAAAAAAACCCATGAAAAGGCTGATCATGGTGGTGTCTACTTGGAGCCCAAGCACTAGGAGGAAAAGATGAGTGGATTCCTGGGGCTCTCAGCCGGCCAGCACTGCCTGCTTAGTGAGCACCAGGCCAGTGAGAAGCCCTGACTGCAAAGCAAAACCAAACACCAAGGCGGATGACCCCTGAGGAACAACAGGCAAAGTCTTCTGGCCTCTGCATGCACACGTGTTCATGGCACCCATATATATATATATATATACACACACATACATATGCAGAAAAGAAAAAAATTTGGGTGATGAAAAATTCTAAATTAATTTCAATCAAATAATTTATCTACATCTAGTCTTCCTTTCCTCACGTTCACTTACAACATATGAAGTATTCCTTTGCAGAAAGCCAGGCCTGATTTGCATAGAGTTGTCAAAAAATGACAAGGAAGTCATCCATCAATCAGCCACAGGAACGACCTTATGCTACCTCAGACTGATACCAATCGCCACAGAAAGTAGTCACTGGATGGACAGAGCCCTGTCCTGACTCTTGAATGGGGCCAGTGTTTGTATTAGCAGTTTATGGGCTCTTTATGATATTTTAGAGTTCTGTCTTTATTTAGATGATAACAGAAAACATACTTAGGCAGATTCTTGAAAATGTCATTTTAATTCAATAGTTTTCAGTTGTGTTTACTACTGGTGTTTGGTACCCAGATGTATTATTTCACTGTGAGGCAGAACAAATAGATGTAACGTATGAAATAATAGTGTCACTGCACACGAAGGCCAAATGACGTCATGACACACTGCATAGATGATGGTCTTGTATGTGTGTGTGTGTGTGTGTGTGTGAATCCGAGGTGACCAGCCAGGCTATCACGCAACAAGAAAGTCCAGCTGGGCCCAGGTGCATCTGCAGCAAGGACCATATTGTATATTTTTTTGGTCTTCAAATATTCAGCCTTAGGAAAACAAAGGCATTCATCGCATGAGGTTAGCATGGGATTGTTTCTCTCTGTCTGTCTGTTTAGATTTGGCATGCAGTTGTTTGGGTTCAGTAGTTGTGTAAGAATCACAAGTGCTGTGGTGCTTACACAAGGCTTGTGTTTGTACATGCTTAAGTAACAAACCTATCTTGTCTGCAGCCCTGTTGGAAGGAGGCTGTGACTTCCCCAGGGGGGAAGCTGTTCCACTTGACATTAATGGTGCACTGTCTTTCCAAGGGGTTGGCTGCTCGACATGCCCTTGCTAAGCTACCAAATACATGGAATCTGACATTGTAGGAGTACATGCTTGCACAAATTCTGGCTGCTTCTGGATACCTGGAAAAAGCCGTATCTACTCTGAGAAGCTGCCTTGCTTAATGCAATCTGAGATAAGGGAGCAACTATGGGTCCAGGCCAGCTGCAGCCGGGAATCCAAGCTCAGTCACGCTCTAGCTAAAAACAACTGGTAAGGACCATTCTTACAGTATTTGAGGGGCAGAGTCAGCCAATTACTTATTTTATTTTTTACTGAAGATACAACATGAACAAAAATTGTTTGCATGTGCAATTGTATTCTAAGGTCCTCTGTGGCATGCTTTGAGGTTGAAATAATGACTCCAATTCAAACCAAGACTTAGTGAAATGAGACACTTGGGGTAAGCTGCCGCAGTGCCTTAACAGAGGTAGAAAAAGTGCAAAAAGCACTGTCTGTTGATTTAAAAACAGAAAAAGAAAAGAAAAAAAAAGGCAAGGTCTTTCTAAGTAGCCCTGATCGGCCTTGAATTCTGCCCCTACCTCCAGAAAACTGGGATTACAGGATTTTGAACTCATAAGTATCAGTTTCAAAGAGGGATCCTCTTTAACTAGAACCATTAAGTATGAAGGGGACCCTATGAAAAGGAATGGGATCCCAGGCAGCCAATCAGAAACCAGACAGGTGAAAGGTCACATAAGACACGGGCAGTCCCCCTGTGACCAGAAAAGCAGAGCCTCAGGCTCTGGGTAGTGAGGTCAAGGATAAGCTGTGACATTTCTTGTTTTTTTTGTTTTTCAGGATTAAAGTTTATCAGACACTCCCGAGGAACCGTTCCTTTTAAAGGCACGATTTAATAAAAAAAAAAAAAATCACAATGTTATATAAAACTTCAGACTGGAAAGCATACTTGATGCATGGCTGATGCTGTGGAAAGTGGACTCTATGAAGAGCCATTGCCTCGGAGACCTTGCTAGATTTTTTTGCCTAACAACCTGCCTTCGGCCAGTTACACACCCATCCGTCAATTAGCAAACGCTTGTAAGTATAAGCGCTCTGCTACCCACCGGAGGCCACGGCGGCGAAGAACATCTCCACGGCCAAGCGCATCTCCTCTCTCTAAATTGATGTGCCTGCAGTCGTCCTCCAGCACCGGGGGTGGGTACTGA
Source organism: Acomys percivali (assembly GCA_907169655.1). Taxonomy (NCBI): domain Eukaryota; kingdom Metazoa; phylum Chordata; class Mammalia; order Rodentia; family Muridae; genus Acomys; species Acomys percivali. The sequence continues at coordinate 16,284,399 of OU015755.1, read as the reverse complement.
TTGAATCCGCCTATGGAGAGAACAAAGTTATAGTGTGATTTCCAAACTAGAAATTGGTTTTTTCTAGGCAAAGAGGACCCCCAACAGGAATCCCCTCAAAGCAATAAATGTGAGTAACACGTTTCGAGAGAATTTGGCTGCGGTGAAAAATGGAAATGCTAGCAAGTAGAAACGGTATTCACAACGCGAGCGCCACAGGGTTTCAGCAAACAAAGAATTACTGGGAACCCTAGGAAAGTGCTCGAGGTGTTCAGGGAAGGGCTACGCAAGGACACATGAGTGCCAGGCCCATGCTATCATCCCCCTAGAAGGAGACAATCCATCCTGGTTCTCTATGGCGTTTTCTTTCAGACTTCAATGGCTAGCTCAAACACAAAAAAGACGGTGTCTTATCATGTGATGTTATTTCTTTGCTTCTGCACCAATAAGCACTGATTTCCTGTGAGAAAAACGAGTTGCAGAAAGGGTTTTAACTTACTGTCAACACAATACATCTCTTTAAGCTTTCGGCACCGCCTGTAAGCTATAAGGTGCCGTGGTCTGTAATTTTCTCTCTCGTGCAGGAAAACAGAGTTTAATGAAGCAAAGCCCTTGGTTATTGGAGGACCAAGACTCAAGCATGAAAGCGTCTCATGGGATCCTTGTAGCTTCATTTTCTCTGGCTTTAGGACACACTTGTTTTTTTCTATTTGTCTGAGATGAGAAGTTGTCTCCGATCAGTTGTGTTTGGCAGTGGCTCTTGGTGGGAGAAGGAATCTCGACACAGCTCTTACCTCTGAATACAGAAAAGCAAAGGTGCAGAGAACTGGGCCTGGCACTTTGGGAGGAAGTTCTCAAAGGACCAGAAGATGCAAGAGCAGTCATTTAACATCAACAGATGACGCAGGCTCAGGAAGGCAGGGAAGGCGGGAGTCACAGTCAGTCAGCTTTGCTCAACTACAAAGCCACTTCCCAGCCCTGAAGGAGCTTTTTTTTTTTTTTTTTTAAGTCTTTTTAAAAATCGCTGCATTGATGCTGTACAATGGCGCACACCTGTAATCCCAGCATTCCAGGAAGCAGAGGCAGGAGGATCTCTGTGAGTTCAAGACCAGCCTGGTCTACAAAGCGAGTCCAGGACAGCTAAGGCTACACAGAAAAACACTGTTTTGGACCCCTCCCCCCATAATTGTATTATTAGCCATCTGGATTGCACAAAGGACAACATCATGTGGGCAGCAATGCCTCTGGGTCAAGAAGTCAAAATTCTAAAATTTGAGTGTTTTGCACGAGTCCCTTTCAGATGAGAAGTTGTTTGGGGATTACCTAGCAGTCTACTGCATAGGCGTTCCTCCTATGCATTCACAAGAGTGACATACAGTACTGTACATCTGGAAGAATTACATTAAAAAAAAACCCTCTAATGCAATGGAAAGATTGGCAACAAAATGTACTTATTTCCCTTTTTGATTCCTCTTCCTGACATTCAAGTGAGACCATGTTAGGTAAAGGCAATAAACTAACATTCCCAAAAGGATGGGTGAAAATGAGTCATAGGAGACAGGAAGAGTCCTCCCTACAGTGGAGAACATGTCGCGAAGACACTACTATTCCTGCTGTGGTGTGGAGGCATTCCTTCAGCACTAGGGAAACAGAGGGTTTTCCTTTAAACCTTCCAGAGTCCCAGAAAGAGCAGGCTCAGCTCCATCTTGTGGAATCTTCCAGAAGACAGTGCTATGGTTTGGATAAATGCCCCCAGAAGTCAGAGAGTTAAGGCTTGGTGTCTTGGGCAGGGCAACTGGGAGATGGCCTACTCTTTAGGAGGTGGGGCCTTCTGGAAAATCCCTAGGTCATTGGGGCATACCCTTGGAAGAGCCTCAGGACCCCTTCCTTTCTCCTCTGCCTCACTTCCTGGCTGCTGATGGAAGTGAATTTGTTCTCCTCCATACCTCGGCCATGATATGCTAAAGGCTCAAAGCACCGGGCTACTTGACTTTGGACAGTAGACTCCACAAGCATGATCAAAACCAAGCCTTTCCTTTTCATAAGTTCTTTGCCTTGGGTATTTACTTCTGTATTAGGCAGACTAACACAGGAGTTTCTCATCATGATTTCCTGGTCCTTGGGGGCTGTGCTATTTTAGTTTGGGAGGTCTGGCTGTAATAGCATCCCTAGCTTTTACCTGCTTGACATTTACAGTACTTGCAAATTGTAGGAGTCAGGAAGCTGCCCCAGGCATCTCCAACTATCTCCTGGAAGCAAAATATCAGAGAGAGAGAGAGAGACAGAGAGAGAGACAGAGAGAGAGAGACAGAGAAAGAGACAGAGATACAAAGAGAGACAGAGATGGAGACAGAGAGAGTCAGAGACAGAGAGATAGAAAAAGAGAGACAGAGGGGGAGAGAGAGGGGGAGAGAGAGAGAGAGAGAGAGAGAGAGAGAGAGAGAGAGAACTATTTCTCTAGGAAGTGTTCTCTTACTACACTGTCTGTGGTAGAGGACAGGGCAAGGTGCTATTCTAAACCTCTGCAGGCTGACGCTATCGCTCTCTATCATTTCCGATGAGACAGAGTCCACTGGGCATGCTCCAGCACTCACTGTCAAGTCCTTTTAAAAGCCTTATTGGGCTTACTCTCCATCTTTGAACTTAGCACCTCACAGGTCACTCGTGGTGGGTGGGTGACACATTGCAGCATGCTGGGCTGGAGCCATGGTGCTTAAAGTGTGATCTGTAAACCACAATGCTGGCCATGACTCAGGCACCTGTGACCAGTGGCCTCAGGCTCTACCCTAGCTCCTCGGAACAGGAGCTGCCTCCGGGTTTTTAGGATCCCTATGGGACATGACTGGTCATTGCCACACCCTCACACAGCTCTCCACTATGTGCTAAGACTGGGACAGGAACTCATTTAAATGCTCAACCCATACTTCATACTTTCTAAGAGTTGTTAGGACTTCTTCAGGTGGAACCAATTACAGCTCAGGAGACCACTGGTCACTCTGCGATTTCTAGTCCACAGATGTCCTACCATAACAAGGTCTCATCATCTTATGCCCAAGACATAAGCAGGATACACTCAGGAAACATACGACCTTTGCCCCCAGTCACCACTCAATTTACATATTTGGATTAGTTATAGATTTCATCATATTAATCTTAGGTTACCAATACTACTGCCAAATACTACTCTACTAAGACAAAGGAAAATAACCAAATAATGACTTACGTCTGACAGAGTATACAAATGGCTTCAGAAACCTCACAATATAATTCAAATCTGGCTTGTACATCCTCCCAAGCTGTATCAGATGGTGATCGAGTGGGTAGCTGGCTAATTCTTCCATCTCATCTCTTTGTGTGGAGCCCAGAGAAATCACAAATATGACGTAGCCCTGGCATTTGGCCCTCAAAGCCATTGTCTTTACAAATTCCTTCCTCTCATGATTTTCTCCAGCTGAAATCACAATGATGACCTTGTGTTTCCTCGGATTGGGGGTTCCTAGGAAGAGACCCTCCATGGCCCACTGTAGGGCAAGACCAACGGTAGCATCTCCATTTAGCTGTTGAAGGGAAGTGTGGATATGGTTCCTCATGGCGGACTGGTTGTCATAGGTTGTAAATGCAAACTCTGTCTTCACCCTGCCATTCCTTCTGGAATTCTCTGAGGGAGAGTAGCTCAGCAAAGCAACCCTGTCACCAGAGTCAGAGGCTGAGGGGCTTGAAGTGATGTGGAAGCTGTCAATCACTGAGCTCACCAACGCTTTCACAGCTTGGAAATCATCGTTGGCTATATTACGGGAGTTGTCTAGGAGGAATGCTACGTCCATGTATGAATTTTCAGGAAAGAAAGCCTCTTCTGCACAAGTATTTGGAAAACACTTGTCTGAAAACACACAAAGAGATGCATCATGGGATCAGTATTAGCACAGCACACTGAGAACTCCCAAGAACTAATGATCTGACCATTACTTCTTCTATTTCACAGCATTTAAATTAACAAGAAGTAAGCCGGGCGTGGTGGCGCACGCCTTTAATCCAAGCACTCGAGAGGCAGAAGCAGGTGGATCGCTGTGAGTTTGAGGCCAGCCTGGTCTATGAAGTGAGTCTAGGACAGCCAAGGCTACACAGAGAGACCCTGTCTCTGGGGGGGGGAAAAAGTGGCCAACATCCCAGTACTATTGTGGCAACTAGCAGTTAAAGACAGGGGGTCTATGTCTGAAGTCCACAATCCTGTCCAAACTCATGTAGAAAGTAATTTCAGTAGTTTAGAGACTGAACACAATACAGACTCAATACAATAGAGACTCAATACAATCTACAACACTGTCCCAGGAGAGCCTACATCAGTCAGTGATTTTCAAAACCAGTTTTCTCCTTCTACAAAAACTATAAACATTAGATATTAGAATCCTGACATAGTGTACTTTCCAAAGCTGGGAAGTTGAAAATAGAACCCACCATTATAAATAGAGTTCTCTCACTAAGGCTCAATCCAATACATCACTGGGGAAGCACTACGCCCTCTGCACAGTCAACCTTTCCCAGTGATCTTACCATAGCAAAGTGTACAGCGCTGGAGCGTTTCCAGTGGCTCGAAATCTCCAACCGGAGGAAGTGGAATCACCTGAAATGTCCCAGTGTCATCAAACTACATTGGAAAAAGAAGCAAATGTTGTTTGTGCAATCTAGGCCTTTACTGGGAGATTATTATGTGCTAATCATGAGAAAAAGCTTGAAAATGGCAACTGTAACTATAATTATCATCCTTTTGTTTAGCCTCTCTCCCTCCCTCCCTCTCACACTCCCCATCCCCCTTCTCCTGTCCCTCCCTCCCCCCTCACATCCCTAGTTCATAATAAGGAAATTTCTTTTTAATATGTTTGGATGCTTTGCCCACATGTCTGTCTGTGCACTGCGTGTGTGCCTGGTACCGCTGGGGCCAGAAAAAGGGTATTGGAGCCCCTGGGATTAGAATCACAAATGGTTTAGAGTCATCATGTGGACGTTGGATATCAAACACAGGTCCTCTGAAAGAGTAGAGAAAGCTATTAACTGCCAAACCTCCCCTCCTCCCCAGTCTTAGCATCCCGTTTCTATGACTGCAATGCTGGGCTAGTTTTAACATGCCTCTGTATGTCACATGATGGGATACACATACCACCAGCTTCTAAACCTGGGCCCTCAGAAAACGTTTACTCATAGGTTTCCACCAGTTACTTTAGGTGGTGATACCAGAACCGTTTCTACTGCACACCATCAAAAAGAACACTTTGGGGGGCAGTGCTCAGGAATAAAATGTGACTATTATTTGTGCAAGAGAGACGGTAAGAGCCAAGTGTTGGCTGTGCCTGGTCTCAGCTCCCATGAAGGGGAAGCAAGCTAATTTCTTGAGTCCATGAGTTCAATTTAAACAACATATCAAGAGGACAGAAAGAGAGAAGGAGGGAGGGAGTAACAGAAGAGGGGATGGGCCGGGCGTGGTGGCACATGCCTTTAATCCCAGCACTCGGGAGGCAGAGGCAGGCGGATCGCTGTGAGTTCAAGGCCAGCCTGGTCTACAGAGTGAGTCTAGGACAGCCAGGGCTACACAGAGAGACCCTGTCTTGAGAAACAAAAAGAAGAAGAAAAAGAAGAAGAGGGGATGGAAAGAGGGAGCCAGAGAGAAGGGGGAGAAACAGATGGAGGGAGAGAGGGAGACATAGAGCGGGAAGAGAGAAGGCGGGGGGGGGGGGGGGAACACGCAAGAACAGGTGCTGCGGACAGAGAACAGACAATTTTCCCTGAGAGGCCACTGTGTGGTGGGGGCGGGGGAGCTAGGAAATAGAGTCATAACTAAAGTAAGGATTTGGGCCAGGTAAACTACATTTTCCCTCCCTTCATTAGAACACTTTGACAGAAGGGAGCAAATGATCTATAGCAGACAGAAATGTCTCTAGCAAGAATAAAACCACACCACTTGAGGGACTGTCTGAGTGCTTAGTAACTGTTCATTCTGGTCAGCTCACGGGAGGAAACCCATTTTTATACATTTCTGGAACATCAGGGGGATGCTGAAAATTTGGTTTCCAATTGAGGTAGCTCACAGAGATATAAAAAAAAAAAAAGGATGAGGCAGCGTTTTCAAAAAGATTTGTCAAGAGAAGCTATTTTAAAATGGTCTGAGGAGTGCGAGGTGGCTCAGAAAAGTGAAAATGACCAAAACTGCATTTAAAAAAAAAAAAAAAAAGCTTATCTTCACACAGAAATACTGGTTATAACAATGGGATGTTCTTTATCATATCAGTAAGAAATACTATTCTATTATGTTAATGGCACGTGTGGGTGTGTATCTGTGTGTGAGTAGGGATACCTGAGTGCAAGTACCTTCAGAAGCCAGAGGCACCTGCTCCCCTGGAGCTGGAGTGACAGGGGGTTGGGAGCATCCTAGCATGGGTGCTGGGAACAGAACTCAGGTCTCAGGTCCCCTGCAAAAGCATTACATGCTCTACTGAACCATCTCTCCTGCCCCTCACAGCGGTACATTTTCTTTAAAAATAAATAAATAAATAAAAATGCAAAGTTGAAAAGTACACAGAGAGGGCTTAAGGGGGAGGGAGAAGGTATTCTGAGTCGAGACTAGCATTCACTCAATGACTGGAGAAAACATCGCTCAAGCGTGACACGTGGCTGGAATTAGTATGTGAGGATGCTGTGTGGTAAGCATGATTTGTAAAAGCTGCCTGGGTGAGTGAGCTGTGTAGAGCAGCTGGGGGTGGCTCTGTGTGAAGGCCGTGGGGCTTTATGGTCCCAGCTGAGACTGTAAATTGAATTTGACATCCTTCAGATTCCTCCTGTTCTGGAAACAGACGTGGCTCTTGGAGCAGAGATGTCATTTGTTTCTTGAAGAGAGCGGAATTATGGAGGCAGGAAAGCTCGGCAAGAGAAACCAGGAACCAGGAGGACTGGGCGTTAAAGATCCTTTGTATCAGGGACTTTCGTGGCTCCTACTTCCATAAAATGTGTGTGTGTGTGTGTGTGTGTGTGTGTGTGTGTGTGTGTGTGTGT
>OU015755.1:16263461-16277369 GCA_907169655.1 Acomys percivali | reverse complement strand
TGTGTGTGTGTGTGTGTGTGTGTGTGTGTGTGTGTGTGTGTGTGTGTGTGTGTGTGTGTATCTGTGTGTCTGGGGGGGGAGGTCAGGAGCAAGTAGACACCCTCTCTCCTTTTATTATAGAACTGCATTCATAGGAGGAGATCTCCAAAGCCTCCTGCGGAGTCCTGAGTTTGAACCCTTGGCCCCCAGCTGGTGGTGCTGTTTTGCAAGGCTGTTGAGCCTTTAGGAGTTGGCGCTTTTTTAGAAGAAATGAGGCACTGGGGGTGGGCCTGGATGGGCCCCACTTCCTGTCATCAGTCAGGTCCGCTTCCTTACTGCAGGCGCCATGCTGCCCAGCTGCCTCATGCTTCCCCACCATGTTTTTCCCCACTGCATCCTTACTGACCTGAAAGCCAAAACAAACCCTTTGTCCCCTAGGTTACTTCTTGTCAGGTATGAGGAAGCTAACACAAACAGACAGACAGACAGACAGACACACGCACACACATGCACACACATATGTTAACTCAATACACTGGAAGTCACTGCACAGTAGGTGAAGAGGATCTGCAGTTTTGTTTTGTTTTTCAAATAAGTTGCTTCGTTTTGGATAAGAAAGTAAGATGAAGAAACATAGATTCCTTTAATGTAAGTGGATTTCCGCCCCCCCCCCCAAATGAAAGAACACCTTTAGAGGGAAAGTTTTCATATGTCTTAAATATCTTGTGCCATTTTAGGGCCTCAAAGCTCCCCTGAGCTTTTTCCACTACGGGTTGACTCACTGTCTGCTGAGGCGACAGTGAGCACGTGCTATTCCAAGAGGCAGTGGACACCGGCGGGCCAGCAGAACATTCACTTAGTAGCTGCGTACATGAGAATCTGCCATCAGAATGTTCCAGGCCTCTGTTCTCTGGGCTTTAGAATGGAGATGACACATGCTTTGATGTCGGAGATTTGTGACCACATGAGCCTGGGCATGAAGCTCTAGCTGGCAGGGCCCGGCACATAACAGGGACAAACTGCCTACTACTGCTACTGGTTCATAAAAACTACAAAGGGAGAATCAAGAGACCATCTCTCCCCCCCCCCCTCCCCCCCCCCCCGAACCGCTGCCCAACTCCATGCCACTCTCACATTGCCTTACCAATGTAGCTATCTTAAAAATAAACAAGGGAGAATCTTACCCCAAAAGCCTCATCGAGGAAAACTCTTTCGTTATAAGCAAAGACTGCGAGGCTGATATCCAGGGCACTGAACTCCATGGTGGCCGTGAGGATGGACTCTCTACTGGCTGCCTGGCCATTGCTGAAGAACACGGCAACTCTCCTGGCGTTGGTTCCCAGAGATGTACGCTTGAAAACATTGCGGGCCACAAACCTCATTGAGCTGCCAATGTCCCTGGCCTTCTGAGGGCGCTGGTACTTGATCTGGGAAACAAGCTGCAGGAGCTGCCTCTTGCTATGGTAGTCAGACCCACGGATAAGATAGCTGGTGTCTGAGTCATAGGACACCACAACAACCTGCGCTCCCACGGGACAGCTATTTTCCCTGATGTTGAGCTCATTGACAATGGAGGTGATGATGCCTCTTGTTTCGTTAAATCTCCTTTCTGTGATACCAGAGGACTGGTCCAGAGCAAATACCAGCTCTGTTGGGTACACAGGACACTTTTCTATGAAAATGAAAAGCAAAAAAATATTTAAAAGATTTCACTAGATCGAGGTCATACCTATACCCTTTACACCAGTGAAGTTGGTCCCAACGAAGTGAAGCCCAGGTCTCAGTGGCTGTCACTCAGCCATCCTTAGGCCCCAATGAGACTATCCCTAGGCAGGGTAAGGTTTATACATGGTAGCCCTTGATAAAAATCATAGCACAGGATGTGAGCCAAAGGGGGACACATCCCAGAAGCCAATGAGCTAGAGCCCTGTTCTCTGAGTCTTCAACCCCTCCTTCCCCTAACCCCAGAAAGACAGGAGCTACTCTGTAAAATAATGAGTAGAAAACTGTGATGGGCCCTAGACAGGACAATGGTGTGAGGGACTGCTCGGTCACTGTTGACACTCAGGTCAAAAACATAATACTGATAGGTACGGCCACCATCAAAAGAGAAATGTCTGCATAGAAGGCAGAAGTCCTTTTTTTCCTGGGGGAGGGTGGCTTTTGTCAAATTGGTCTTATCAAAATATAGTAGCTATTTCATCAAGAATAGTACAGTCAAAAGACTCACCTTTCCAACAGGCTGTTTAAAAAAAAAAAAAAAAGACAAAGAGAAATTAATCCATTATGTTTTTTGGAACACAAACTGAAAAAAAAATTAATCTAAACAGAATCATACCCAAACTGAAGATCTAGGTTCTCACTAATAATGAGGCTAATTTTCTAAGTTACAGAAAGCCATGGTTAAAAGGACGGGGAGCTGTGCTCGGAACTATGTTCATTGGGGGGCATTTCTGGCTGTTTCCCCTTGTGAGCCGGAGCTGGCCAACTTGGGCCAAATTGTAGCTGAAGTTGAAAGGCTGATGGCTTGCCTTGGACGCAGAATAGATGAGGCTCTGATTAAACAGCCAGATAGTTGAAATCCAATTTGCTTTGTCTCTCATCTTAGAGCCTTCGGAGACTCATTCAGCAACACGAGGCTAAAATATGGGGTCCGACTTTCTTTCCTGATGGATGCCTTGGGATTCCTCTATTTGTAGTGCCATGGAGGGCAGGGATTTTCAAATGAACTTTGTCTCTGATTAAAAACACAACTTTTTATTTTTATTTTTTTTACTTCCAGCATTTTCCCTAGGGATTTCTGTGAGTAGAGCAGCAGCTGGCCTCACGCTATAAATCTAAGGCGCATCAAGGAAGGTGCTGGAAGATCTATAATAAAGCACGGCTCTGACAGTCTTCATGTTCAGCTGATTCAATTCCTCAGAAGCAAGCGGATCATTCCAATCTTTTTTTTTAAGTTCATTAACACTGGGTGACAAGCCACCTTCCATCCTACTGTCCTAGCCCATGAGCCCTCACAGCAGCCCTGCTGACACCTTGAGTGTGTGTCTTAATCTTGTGGTCACTGAGATACCCCCAGCCATCAGGCAGCACATGTAACCTAGAACCTCCCCAGTACTCCGAGGTTGAAGACATCGCTCCATTATTCCCTGCAGGCCTGTGAGACATGTTGGGTTTGGTTTATCAAGACGGGGTGACTTTGGGAGAAATCACTTCACATTGCTTGCTATGTTTATGTTCCTCAAACTTTCCTTAGACAGCTCCCCCCAGAGCGCTAACCATTTGCAGCCTCCTGTTCCATCCTCAGTCATCTTCCGGCCCTCCCACTACATTCCTGGATTAATTCTATTCTCTAGCAGAGGGTGCCAAGCACCAGTTTAGAACTCGGCTCTAGTTTCTGGGTAAAAGGGAGCTGGTACAGGGCAGGGGGGGGCGGTCCACCGATATGAGAACAGGGTCCACACAGGGTCAAAATAGCCTCGACAATACTTTCTACCAAGCTACAAAGGTCTGCCGCTCAAGCCTTATCTTTATTCTACAAGCAGGGGCTCAGTGCTAACCTACTCAATGCTCTACCAGATGATGCAAACTGCCTACTCTTTCTCCAAGGAACTGTTGGCTGACTCAGTTCAATCAATGGTGGAAAACTTCCCCTCCAAGTCTCAAACTACCCAGTGACTACCGTCCATTCACCCCGGGTCTTCCTGAGAAGACATTTGGTTTCCATGGAAAGGCTGGCAATGTCTAGAACAACCAATCACTCATTTCCCGTCACCATGCCCCTTTGCCTCTTCCTCTCCTGTGCTGAAGAGACTTCTAGTTCTCAAAGTCTTTCATACTATCCCTTCCGGTTGGTCTCCTACACGCACGCACGCGTATGTGCAGGTACACTCACCTGTGTACATGCAGAAGCCAGGGGTGGGGACATCCAGTGACTTCCTTTGTTGCACTCAGTCTTATTCTTTGGGAATAAGTCTCTGCGGAATCTGGAGCTCACCATTTCTCCCCACATCCCCCCACAGGCTGGTGGCCAGCAGCAAGCTTATGATCCACTTTCCCAGGGACCCCAGTGGTAGAACTACCCATGTGCACAGCTGTAGTGTGCCCACCTGTGTGCACAGTGTACGCAAAACAATGTACCTAGCTACTTTTTATGTCGATGTTGGGGATGCAAACTCAATACTCAAGTGCTCCCCGACACTGAGACATCTCCCCCAACCCCCCAAATCATTCTCTCTGTCATCCTCCTTTCTGGGAGATTTGAGATTCCATTCTGTGCAACCTGACCCTTCTCAGTTCCCACCTTCACGAGTTCATCCCTTCAGTTTCTATCTCTCTAGTTTCACAGCCTTGGGAGCATCATCCTCTCTGTGACGTTAAGGGCTACGCACATGAGCGACTCCAATATTTAAATAGTTATGTGATTAACCAACTACATCTACATCCTACAGCCCATCCCTGGAAGTAGTTTGCCCTCTGTCCTTTTGCTCACACTTGTCATATTACTGATGAAGCATGTGCATGTGCCTTTGAGTTCATCTTATTTCCCATATGCGTATTGTCTCTTCCTGTGTGCATCACACCTTATGGGCCCATGCTTTTATTCCTTTCCTTCCACCTGGGATGTGAGATGTCCCTCAAGTCCCAAGGTTACTCTATTACAGAGGCTCCTCACCAGACACTTCAGCCTTCTGATTCCACAGGCCCACTCTACACCCAGGCCCAGCTATGACATTCTTGACCATAACACCCAGGTACTCACGACTATGGTTCCGCAGGAACTGAATCAGTTCACAGGGCTGGAAAGTTTAAAAGAGAGAGAAAGAATAAACATGAGTATGGCGACCTCCTGGTGGTTGTGTCTAGTTCCCAATGAATGGGTAGTGGTTTTGTTTGTTTTCATTCATAAAGAGATACATACGGAATACACAGGTTGCCCTGCTGTGCCTTTGGGACCCTAAGGGGGGGAAAAACAAGTTATTAATTTGTGAACCATAGTGTTTAATAATGAAAATGTAAAAATGGAAACCCCTCTTCCTTTCTTGGAAGTAGAAACGACAGAGGTGCTTAAGGTACTGTGGGGCCTGATGGGTCAGTTACAGGGCACTTTGCCCAGTCATATCAAAGGTGTATGCTACTTTTTGTTTGTATCAAAGATGCAAGCCTTACAAGAAATTTCTCTTTAAACGTCGTTTTAAAATTAATTTTCTTTTTGTTTTCCAATTGTAAGCGGCAGACTTTATCCACAGGGTGGAACAAAGGAGATAAATATACTGAGCAGGCAGAGGTGGATTATCTTACAAATCAAAACGCAAAAGGCAATAAGCCTTAGTGTATATAAAAGAACCAAGTGCTGAAAATGCAAACGGCAATAAGCCAAGGTATATATAAAAGAACCAAGGGCAATTGCATAGCAAATGAGATTTATATAAAAGCAAAGCATACCTGCTAAGCTCATAAATGACAGGAGACTGAGGAACAAAGGGATATAAACAGCTGGGGAGGGGGTTTGCTGTGAGACTGTGTCTCCTTGTCAGAAGGAAGCTACACCTATGAAGTCTCACTGGTGCTGACAGGCCCCCGTATGAACGAACAGCATGAAACCAACAGTATGCCAAAGGGAATGGGGGAAGCCCATGAGGCCTCAACCCTCTACAAAGCATCATAGGCAACTGAGGAAGGCTGGCAGCAGGAGAGATGGTCTTCCCCAAGGGGGTGGGCACCAATCGGCTGTCCAGAGCTAACAGCCCTGAAAACATGCATACAAGTAACATTGCACATACCCATATACATTGTGAGCACCCACTGGCAGCTCACAACCATATGTAACTTCAATTCTGGAGTATCCAAGACCCCTTCTGATCTCCATGGGCTCCCGCGGGCATAGGGTGCACAGATGTACACACAAGCATATGCACACGCACACACACACACACACACACACACACACACACACACACATACACGTACTCTCCCATTCCTCAATGCGTACAGCAGTCTCCTTACGAATTCTTATTTTATTCTACTATGGAATCATTTGGCGGCCAAGAAACCGTCGGCGAGTTTTGCTTTGCTAGATCCCCGAGCTCAAGAATTCTCCAGCGCCTCAAGCAAGATACATGGTTTTGGGCACCCTTTGCAGAGTTGTTGGGTCTTCCTCCACATAGCAGGTGCTGGCCATATTTAGTTCTGCCCTGACTCTGTGCTTGGGAGAGGAGACACTGAATCACCAGCCATGTGAGAAGCAGAGAAACAGATGCAGGCTTGCTTGGGGAGGGTGCTGAGATCTGCCTGGGAATGCTTCCACAGATGACACTCGTCATGTAATGGGACCGGAGTGGGGGGGTGTGGTTATATGAAACACAGGCAAGCCCCTCCTATTATAAAAGCTTCAGTGATTAACAGTATCTGCTTTGCGCTTACAGTTTATAGCATTGGCTCTTGTTCCTTTCATCACACAGCTGGGACAGGGACATGTCATCTGCATCTCAATAGTAGACTGGGAGACACAGTGGCTGGCTTTCTGAACACAGTGTCCTGTTCTGAAACTCTGCACTCTGCCCATTGGGTATGCCTGGGACCACCACACACCAGTCCGTTCCCATGTATACTCACTCTCCGTCCAGGAGGACCTTGAGACCCCTGAAGTCCACTCCCGCCTTTCAAGCCTTGAGAGAGCTGAAAACAGGAACACACAGTGTAGTTTTCCATATTCTATCTCTTTGTAGGCTATCTCAGGTTTTTATTTTATTTTATTTTATTTTATTTTATTTTATTTTATATGTGCCAGTCTTTTGCCTGTATCTGTAGACAGAGACCATGTTCATACAGGTCCACAGAGGCAAGATGGCATCAGATCCCCAAGATCTGGAGTTACAGATGGTTGTGAGCCATTATGTGGGTGCTGAGACTGAACCCAGAACCTCTGCAAGAGCAGCAACTGCTCTTAACCACTGAGCCATCTCTCCAGCCCTGCAATTATCTTAATTTAAACGGAATGTTATACTTCTCAGAAATGGTTTTTAAAAGAACAGCTGGACTGAGGGATGAATCTCCGTGTCAGAGTGCTTGCCTAGAATGTACAGTCCCATCCTTAGCATCGTGGATAATAATGGTAAGAATGAATGATAATTTAATTAAAAATTAAAAAACAGCAGTTTATTCAAATCAGGTGAATTCCTTGTCCATAATACAAGCTTCCAACTCTTAGTCATTGGTGAACATCCACTTCCTTTTTGTCCCCTTTATTTAGTGGCATGCATTGTGCTGACACTGGCTGTAAACTTAAATATAAATTGGCCATAAGTTGGGATTTGGTGCTAAGGAAAAAAACGGGGCCCACAAAGATTGTATAAGAAACCTCTCAGCATCTGGGTGGGGTGGTGCATACCTGTATCTGAGCACTCAGGGAGGCAGAGGCAAGCCGATCTCGGAGTTCAAGGCCAGCCTGGTCTACAAAGCGAGTCCAGGACAGTCAGGGCTACACAGAGAAACCCTGCCTCAGGGAAAAAAACAAACAAAACTCTTTGCTATAAAGGTCAAATAATAAGGGCTGGAGAGATGACTCTGAGGTTAAGAGCACTTTCTGTTCTTGCAGAGGAGCCAAATTTAGTTCCTGGTACCAACATGGTCTTTCACAACTATCTGAAACTCCAAGTGATCCAATGCCTTCTTTGGACCTCCAAGAGCACATACATGGTACACATGCATGCATGCAAACACTCATACGTAAAATAGAAATAAATAAGTGTGTTTGTTTTGTCTTATGTCAATGTGTTTGTTTCATCATATATATTGTATTATACTGTACTGTAGTGTACTGATTGGATTCCCTTAGAAGCCTGCTTGACTCCCAATGAGAGACAGAAAGAGCAGGGATCCGATGGAAGGGGATGTGGTGAGGAATTGAGAGGAGCAGAGGGAGAAAAACAGTAATCAGGATATGTTATATGAAAAAAAAGATTTATTTTTCAATAAAATTAAAAATAAATATTTTAAAAATCGGGGCTGGAGAGATGGCTCGGTGATTAAGAGCGCTGTTTGCTCTTCCAGAGGTTCTGAGTTCAATTCCCAGCAACCAGGACATTCTCCACAGTTATGTGGAGAGCAGGGACTGACTATGACAAGAACTCTGGTTGGGAGGCCTGGTAGCACTCAAGAGAAAGAATAAGCAGGCTACCAAGATGAGACTTGATAGCCTATGACCATATAGTGGGGGAGGAGGTCCCCCTCAGTCATAGACCTAGGGGAGGGGGATAGGGTGAAAGTGGGAGGGAGGGAGGAATGGGAGGATACACAATGGGATGACAATTGAGATATAATCTGAATAAATTAATAAAAAATAATTGAAAAAATCAGATAATAAAAATAACATCCCACAAATAGGATGGTGCATGAGTGGATTATGTTTATTCCCCAGGCTCAAAGTGATAGAGAAACACTAACAAGTTTAATGCAAAGGACCTGTTGAAATGCATCTCTTCCACACCCAGGGTAACAGAGCCATTGCACTCAGACGTCAAAATAAAAGGATGCTTGTCTCAGACATTTGTACTTAAGAAGCCATAATCTCTGTGCTTTGCTAATTAGAACACTTCAGTGTCCTCCCTTAAAATATCCCAACACATAGTAGAACCATCAGACAGCTCCCTCGGACACAGGGAAGATACCTGCTTCAATTCCAAAAGACTCAAGGCACTGGCATGTCTTCATCAGCCAGGCACCAGTTTGTAAACCTTAAAAATCATTACAATTCATTGGACCATCGACTTGCAGGGCCGTTAATGACCGTGTGTGTCACTAAGTTCAGTTCTGATATTCAGGAAATATAGGCCTGAAGAAGGTGTGCCCAGGGTCACATTACTAGCTACTGGCTTTCATGATGCCCTTGGAATGGATCGACAATCCACATTTATCATTACAGTAAGAAAGCTGGGGTCTACAGAAGAAATGTTTATTCTTACTGGAATCATGGGCCACTTACAGTCAGTCCCTTGAATCCTTTGGGTCCAGGCCCCCCAGGAGTTCCAGGATCTCCAGCATCACCCTGATTCAGATATATCAAGATGTTAAAATTTTTTGCTATGAAAGAATTTTCAGAGAATTTTCTCTAATAAATCCTTAAACTGGTCTTATAATCATTATGTAATGAAAGCTAGTACAGTAATAAACACATCTTGAGATGGAATTCAGAACTAAACCATTCTGAAAACTGTTTTCGATACTCTAATAATCCAAGTATTCATATATAAATATAAACTCCAGGGCCAACCAGTTGCTAAAAACAACCAGAGAATATGCTAGAAAACAGGAAGTATTGACTACCTAAAGTACTAAAGAGTGACTTCCTATTTCTATGAGTTACTGCTGGAAAAGTTGAATGTTTTAAAAAAAAAATTAATCTTGGAGTAAAGAGATGTTCCAGCTGGTAACTGTGCTTGTGGCACAAGGCTGAGGTCCTGAGGTCAATCCCCTAGGATCCATGTAAAAGAGCCAGATGTAGAGGTGCACATCTGTGACGTTAGCACTCCTGTGTCAACATCCCTCCCACTACACACACACTACATTTTTAAAGTTTAAGAATTTATTTAAAAGTTGTGGAAGCATGCACAAGACCTTCTCAAACTCAAGCCAGGACAAAACCCCAGCATGGGATACAGGGAAGGGTTAGACAGGAAGCCCCACCCCTAGCTAAAACGCTGTTGGCAATTGATAGCTTTGAGGAGATGGAGAGTCAATTTTCTGTATGAGTACCACCCTAGGTATGCCGACCCTCTTCCAGTGGAAGGCCACACATTCAGGAGTATAAGGGCAGGATAAATTGTACTTGATGAAGTTTTTTTTATTTTCTTTTTTTCTTTTTTTTAATGGCAGGGGCAGTTGGTGGGATGAAAGGAGAATGATCTATGAGAAAATTGGGGATGGGTAAATATTATCAAGACATACTGCACAAAATTCTTAAAGAACTAATAAAAAAGAAAATAACCAAAGATGTAAAAATAAATTTTAAAAAACACAAAGATTTATTTAAAGAAACTCACTCTAACTTTGGTACTAGTTATTTGTTTATATGCTCTTTTCACATTGATCAATAAGTTGCTACACTTCGCTGTCAATAAATGAGAAAATTGATCCTTTGTAATGAGAACTCTTTTTCTGGGAGTTATTTATGTAGTCTCTTCCTAACCTCTGTGTGCCTCAGGTAACCCATCAGCAAAGAGCACATTTCAGGTGTCCTGACACTTGGCTCTGCTCTTGGAATTGCTTTGTTACTCTACTTTAGACGCAGAGTTCTCTCCTTGATTGGGGCATTACAGGGATAAAGGCATTCTGGGTCTTGGGAACTCATAAGACAGAACCCTAGTGTACACAGATGTGATGAGGACGGCTCCCGATGAGATCACAGGCGTGCCTGTAAGCATGCAGACAGATTCTCTAATAGACAATGAGGACTTTGGAAAATGTTGGGTCAAGAAAAAAAGATGTTGGGTGTAATTAGGCTACACTCTGGGGGTAAAAAAATCTAGTGAACATGATATTTGGGGTCAACTGACAGAGGGAAGATGGAAATAGGAGACCACGGAGCAGAAAGTGGGGATTTGCAGGTGCGAGGAACAAAACGTCAAAACAATGCTGGACCAGAAACAATTGCTAAGGTGGTGAGTGAGGTCACCAAGCTGTAGAACTAACCCAGAGGGGCTGCCTGGAGGCTGGGGTTCAAGGTCGGGATATGGATGACTGGGGTGAGGTAGGCGGGACATCAGGCAACCAAGGACAGGATGTGATCTCTTCCGATCACAGGGTTAAGATGTCCTTTCCTAATGAAGCCCAGAGAGGGCAACTGACTAGCACCCCAACTCCTCCCCACATCCCACTGTACCCAGACCAAAGGCTCATCTCATTTCTCAAGAAGGCCATGGTAATGGCAAAAGAAGAAATTCTTATGCATCTCACCTTCTGTCCTGGGTCCCCAGGGAATCCTGTTGGGCCCTGAAATTTTCAGCAGAGAACATATGTAAGACCACTTCCTCCACACCATCATTTTTTTCGTGGGTATATTTGATTTATCAGCTGGGAATATAATTGATTTGCATTTTTACCTTAACTCCTTTTCGTCCCATCTGACCATAGCCTGGGATGCCATAATCGCCCTGTAAGCACATCAGTTAATTTCAGTTTCTCAAGAGCTATCTAAATGAGATGATGTCTCTTTTCCCCTGTACTGGGGATTGAACCCAGAGCCTCTTGTATGCTCGATGAATATTCTACCACTGAGCTACAGTCCCAGCGCCCTTACTTCCTGATGTGTCCTCTCTTACATCTTTGGCAAGCTCCACTCTACAACCACTGCAGGAGGCAGAGAGGTAACTGCTCTGGGTTTGTGCATTCACCAATTTCTTACCTGGAAAATTAGGAGTTGATCTAATATATCTGAGGAATTCAACCAAAGTTTTATTAATGGGGGCTGGAGAGACAGCTCTGTGGTTAAGAGCACTGGCTGATCTTGCAGAGGACCTGAGTTCAATTCCCAGCACACACATAGTGGCTCACGACCAATTTTAGCTCCACTTCCAGGGGATCTGGTGCCTTCTGGAATCCACAGACACCAGGCAATCACATGGTGCACAGACATACATGCAGGCACTCATACTAATATATAAAATAAAAATAAATAAATCTTTTTAAAAAAGAACTATAAATGGTGAATAGATGTTAGTGGGGAAATATGTTCATCCTCATTAATAATAAAAAAAAAGCCCTGAATTTGAAACAATTAATGAGTTATCATTTTTGCCAACCCTGAAAAGGAAAAAGAAAAAGTTACAATAACCATTGTTGATATTGAGACCCTAAAACAGTGGTTCTCGGCCTTCTTAATGCTGCCACACTTTAGTACAATTCCTCATGTTGTGGTGACCCAGAACAGTAAAATTATTTCATTGCTACTGTTATGAATCATGATGTAGATATCTGATATGCAGGATATCTGATATGTGACCTCTGTGGGGGTCGAGACCCACAGTTGTCCTAAAGCAATCAGGCTCCTGTAGATAACACATGGACCCACATAGTGTTTAAATCTTTCAAAGAGTATTTTAAAATATATTTCAAAGGCCTTATTAAATATATACTTATCCAACCTAGCTATGAAAATTCTAGAACTTTCTATACAGAAATTACCTATAGCATTAGGGATTTAGCTCAGTGGTAGAAACCTTGCCTGGCACACATGGAGCCCAGGGTTGTATCCTCAGCCCCCAGCCCATTCCAAAAGAATTCATCATTTATGACCATAAAAAAAATGAAACAAATTAAATATCTAATAATAAGAGATCAGCCAAAAACACAGCCTGCGCCCAAGCCGAGTGCCCTCTGCTGGTCCTCAATAAATTGATTAAACATTAATAGTAAGACACACAGGAGGAGGCTTATTCATTGAGGCCACTGGGAAGAGAGGCAAAGAGACTCGGGGAACCCTTCAGGGGAACACTTTGAAGCTACTGACACTGAGAGAACAGGGTATGGAGGAGTCTCCCCAAGGCAGCAGGCAACTGAGTGATGCAGTTTTCCTCTCTGCTCTGCCAGAATAAGGTCAGGTCGGGTTGGCTGTGTTGCTGCCAGTGGCTTCCCATTTTCACACCCAGGACACTTTTATCTTTTCCCTTTTCTTTATCTCTTTCTTTTTGAATATTCATGTTTCAAACCAATCACAAAACAACAGGAACTTCTTTGCTTGCTTGTTTTGCTATGGGGATCTCTTATAGCCCAGGATTTTATGTCCTGCTCCTCAGTTCAACTTTTTTACATTTTGTATGGGAGATTTATGTGGTCTAGTGTTTGCCTTTTTGTGCCTCCTTCTATTAATTTTTTGGTTTGTTTTGGGTTTTTTTTTTTTTTTTTTTTTTTTTTTTTAGATTTTTAAAAATGTTTTTGTGTGCCTTCTTTTAGTTTATATAACAATTTACAGGTTCAACCGTGTTGTCATATATGGCAGGATTTCTGTACTATTTTAAAGCCTGAATAGTATTCCTTCACATAGATATACCACAGTGTGTTTATCCATTCATCCACTGGTGGACACTTTGGGTTGACTCAGTATCTTGGCTATACTTGGAAATTTTTTCTCCTATTTAATATCTACATATAATTGTACAATTAACACAAAATGACTTTCCCTCTAGTGACTGTCCCTAGCTGGGATTTTGGTTCTGTAGAGCAACTGGGCCTGGGTGCAAGTCTTAAAAAAGCAGCAGCCTGTTCCTTGACCCTCCTCTGCTTCCTGTCATCCTAGGATTTTGCAAGGGGAGAAAAGTGGCCTGTTTTGTGGTTCAACCAAAATGTACACACACGGCCACGCTGGTTGTTAAGATACTGAAATGCTCCCTTCGTGCTCACCTGTTACTCTCTCTGCCTTTACCTCATCTCCTCCACGCCGCCCCCCAAACACACACACACAACCAAAAGGCAGGTATACAGGAAATCAGCAACAGATGGAGAACTGCCCCAGATCTTCCCACCTCAGGCGCTGGGGCCCATGCTGCCCCCTCCTCTTCCCTCTGCCTTAGTACCGAATACCCAAAGCCCCATACCTGTTCTCCTCGCTGTCCAGAGGGCCCCACTGGCCCTGGGTTTCCAGGAACTCCAGGTTCCCCCTAGTAAAGGGGGAAAAAAAAAACACCTCAGGACAGCAAAGTCAAACTGCCTCAAGCAGATCTGTCCACTGAGTGAGGGCACACAAGGACCTCAGTGAGTAGCTGGCACTCAGTAGGGCTGGGATGAAGGACACAAGACAGTCTACGCAGAGGATAGCGGAACACACCAACACACCAGGCACAGGCCAGGCTGAGCTCTCGGGACTTTTAAAGGCTGCATAGTGCTCTAGTGTGTGTGTGTGTGTGTGTGTGTGTGTGTGTGTGTGTGTGTGTGTGT